>OZ030009.1:13148271-13500771 GCA_964023405.1 Apodemus agrarius | reverse complement strand
TGTTCTCCTGATATGATCCCCCAACATCTTCTTCCTCCTCCTCCTCCTCCTCCTCCTCCTCCTCCTCCTCCTCCTCCTCCTCCTCCACTCCCATCATCTTCCATGTAAAAACATAGCAAGAAGGTAACTGTGCAGGGTTGGTTTTAACACAAGTTTGATGAGCTAGAGCCCTCAGAGAGGACCGAAGCTCAGTTGACAAAACACCTCCATAATGTAATAGGACTGACTGTAGGGAAGCCCATAGGGCATTCTCCTCATTGGAGAATAATATAGGCGGACCACGCCCATTGCGGGCGGGGCCACACTCAGGCTGGTGGTCCTGGGCTCTACACGGAAGAAGGCTGAGCAAGGCACGAAGAGCAGGCTAGCCAATGGCGCCCCTCCGCGACCTCTGCAGGAGCACCTACCTCCTGGGTTCCCGCCCTCTTTGAGTTTCTTTCACAAAGAAGAGTCGTGTGGAAGTATAAGCCAAATAAATGCTCCTCGCCAAGTTGCTTCTTCCTTCACGGTGCCTCTTCACAGCAACAGTAACCCTGACTCACTTGGACAGCAGCTAGGCACAAGGCAGGCAGAGGGTCCCTTTAGAAACCCTATGGTGACTGCAGTCTGTTCTCAGACTCTCTGCCTCCGAAAGGGTGGAGACAGAGTGTCTGTTGGTGCTGGTGAGATGGTACAGCGGGTAAAAGGCCCTTGTGGCCAGGCCTCACAACTTGAATCTGACCCCCAGAACCCCCGTGGTAGAATGAGATTATCCCATGAAGTACCTTCCGACCCCCGACATGCTCACTCAAAATAATAAAGTTAGATTTAAAAACGGAGAAGTGGCCGGGCGGTGTTGGCGCACGCCTTTAATCCCAGCACTTGGGAGGCAGAGGCAGGCAGATTTCTGAGTTCGAGGCCAGCCTGGTCTACAGTGTGAGTTCCAGGACAGCCAGGGCTACACAGAGAAACCCTGTCTCGAAAAACCAAAACCAAATTCCCCCCCCCCAAAAAAAAAAACCAACAACAACGGAGAAGTGATTGGTGCAGAAGCTTCCCAGGGAGTGGTATTTGTGACAGGAGCTGGCCTGACTATGACACAGGAGAAGGGAAAAATACCTTGACCTTCACAGGGGGAACATGGTCAAAGGACATAGGCAACTGCCATGGGAAAGGGTGATGGGGGACCATGACGGCTGTCACTTCACTTTGATATGAACAGGTCGGCTGCCTGCAGGAGGCAGACAAGCAAGCTTCCCAAGCTTCTCATTCTGGAAGTCACTGTCACAGACGTAGACACGGCTGTCCACAGACTCTTCATTGATAACTTCAGATGCCGATCTGGTTTGGAGTCAAGAGGGATTCACAGAGCTGGGAAGACGCAATGTGTCTGCCACAGTGGCTGGGAAAGATCTCAGATGGGGGTTCAAGGCGGATGCGGAGATGGACTGTTTCCCGTAGGGAGTTAGTTCCTCGGAAGAGTTATTGACACGACGAACCAACAGTCAGCCAGCCAGCCAGCCAGCCAGACAGACAGACAGACAGACAGACAGACAGACAACAGCTTGATGGAGACTGGGCTCTAGCACCAGATAGCATAGCAGGAGCTCTGGGGGAAGAGATCTCGATCGGGGCCCCCTAGGCAGAAGCAGGGTTGGTTTGTGTGCGTCCCTTCGCGCAGCACATAACTGTATCGGATGCTCTGATGCCCACGTAGGAAGCACCTCACGCAGGAGGCAAGGGTGCAGGTGAAGATCTGGGTGCACGAGCACCAAGATCTGCTTCGGTGAAAATTCACTTCTCAGGTGAGGGCCCCTGGCACAGCCCGTGAACTGGGCCGAGCTGTGTCTGCAGGAAGGGGGTGCAGGTGCTGTGGCCCGAGCGGCAGCTGGATTCGCACATCACGTTCTTACAGGTTTACGCTGAGGTACTCACACCAGGATAATGCTCAATCTTACTCCCCTGAGTACATCCAGGCCGCCGAGTTTTAATGGCGGGGCATAGTTCATGGACGTGTATGACCAGGGTTTTCCTCCACACTTGTAAGGATGCTGGAGGGGTAAGATGAGGAGAAGGCCGGCCCGTCTCTCAATTTTAGATTATTTCTCAGCGACTCGAGTACACAGACACAGAAATCATCCTCAGCAATTTCAAGTTGGCAGAGCCAAGCTAATTATCTGCAATTTCATCTGTCAAAATAGTTTGGAAAACTCTCATGTGCTAATGGGATGAGTCTGCTAAGAGGACCCTGCCAACACCACAGGATTTTCACGCGGTGAAAGTGGTGTTAGACGTTGGCCTTGGGGAAAGGGCATCTCCCTGGCTTCTGGGGGTGTGCATTGTCTAAGCCGTAAGGGCATGGCAGAGACTTTGCCCTATCTGAGCCCCAGCTGGCTAGAATCTCTGGAAGCATCATGGTATGTTTAGCAAGGACTCAAATTAGGTGGACACTGGCCTAACACTTTAAGTAGAGCTGTTAGCAGGCATTCTCCTCTTCCCTTTTCTAGGAGGGCTGTGAGGATCCTATAAGATCATATTGATAAGCTTTCAGATTATAACAGTAATAGGAGTACCAACCAAACAGCAGCATTTGTGATCAGACAGTGTGGACTTGCGTTTTAACAGGCTCTTCTGTTCCTTTCCATAGCTAGGCAGGTGGCTGCTCCTACCCCATCCCGTATTCCTCTGTTGTTTATTTATTATAATCTTGAAATAGTCCTGGCCAGAAGAATACTGAAAAGCAAATTATCTTCCAAAGTTGCAGATAAAAGAGGGTTTCCAGGATGTAAGAGCGTGTGCTGCTTGATCTCTCTCTCTCTCTCTCTCTCTCTCTCTCTCTCTCTCTCTCTCTCTCTCTGTGTGTGTGTGTGTGTGTGTGTGTGTGTGTGTGTGCGTGCATGAGTGTGTGAAAGGTGACAGCCAGAGGTCTTCCTCGATCATTCCACCATTTTGGCTTTATCAGCTGGCGAGTGAACTCCAGGGACCCTCTTGTCTCCACATTGGCAATGTTAAGGTTACAGACAGGAGTTGTCACACCTGTCCTTTTACATGGGTCCTGGGGATCTCAACTCTGGTCCTCATGAGGTCGGGGCAAGCACATTACAGACTGCGCCATCTCCTAGGCCAGGGGACCTGTTGTTCTTAATAACCCTCCATACTCTCATGTCTGCAAGCAGGAAGTCAGCAAGCATCCTTGCACGGATGTGCTCTCCGAGTCCACTTTTGTCCTATGGCCGTGCATAGGGAGGTCCTCACCATGTGACACCAGCACCTCTTGTACCCTACCCATCTAGTGTGGGTGTGTGCGTACGTGCGCGCACATGCGTGCGTGTGCGTGTGCGTGTGCGTGTGCGTGTGCGTGTGTGTGTGTGTGTGTGTGTGTGTGTGTGTTGGGGGGAATGCATCAAAAATTCGAAGCAGTTGCTTAGTAAAAGATAAACACCCAACAGGGCTGCCTTGAATCAGGGCAAACCACTGCTTATAAGGGTCAGCCTGACTCAGACCCTGAATCAGGGATCTTGGGATACTTTACAAACACATCTGTCAGTCAATGCTAGAACTCAGAGTGTGTGTGTGTGTGTGTGTGTGTGTGTGTGTGTGTGTGTGTGTCACATGTCACTCCTGCATCCACATTGCTAGCCCTATGTCACCTGCAACAGGTCACATTGCCGCATCTTTTTGAAACTGAGTTTTCCCATAAGTCAGCTGTGTTAGACCAACAATTCTCAACAGGCCAACCTTGGACCCCAGAAGCTTTTGGCAATATCTATAGACATCATTTAAGGAAAAGCTGCAGAGAAGACATCATTATGTCCTTCATGACCCTAAAGGAGCCTGTCTAGTACACACACACACACACACACACACACACACACTGCTGTAAGATGACTGCAGAGTGGGTGGTTTCTAAAGAACAGAAAGGTACTGCTTATAGGTCCCAAGGATAGAAGGACCAAGGTTGAGGGACTGAAAAGTTCCTTTGTCCAGTGAGGATCCAGTGTGCTACATAGAACCCCACATCTCTAGAGGGGAAGGACATCATGTCCACATGGCACGGCATGGCAGGCTTGCTAGAGCCTTCATGAGATGGCCTTTTACAGGGGCCCGACTCCCAGGCACCAATGAAGAGCCTACACCCCTCTCAAAGGCCAGCAGCCATCTTGGTAGCACCTGAGGCTTGGATGAGACACAATATGCAGATGAGTAGAATGGTGGTCGCTGGGGGACGGGCTGCACGGTGTGCTGGATCAACGGGGAAGTGCATGGCCATACTGTTCTCTCTACCTGCTAAGGAATGCCGGGAGTTGATGGGAGACAGGGCTGGAGCCTCAGAGTCCAGGAGGACTCAGTCCTTGTGTCCTCCCTCTACCTTCCCTGTTCTTCTGTTGCTCCTTGTGCTCTCTCCCTCCCTCCCTCCCTCCCTCCCTCTCTCTCTCTCTCTCTCTCTCTCTCTCTCTCTGTGTGTGTGTGTGTGTGTGTGTGTGTGTGTGTGTACATGGGATGGTTTCTTGTACTCAAGTGGTAGGAAGACAAACGAGGATCTGACTGAATAGCCCAGCCCAGGACAAAGAAAAGAGCGAGCGGACAGACCGGATGTCCCCATGAGGTGGAGGTGACCACCATTGATGACTTGGAGGATGGAATTCTGGGAGTTCTCCCTTTCCAATTGATTTTCAGGTTATCGCTGTGAGGGGGAACCAGTATATTCACTGACATATCAGGGTTGGGTAGGAGAGGAGGGACAGGTCGCCAAGGCGCAGGGACTGTTAGCTGAGGGAGCAGGCTGGGGACAGTCCCAGGAGTTGAGGTGACATATCTCTGAGCTATAGCATGCACTTATGAGAGTTAGGCAGATTCTGAAGATACAAGATGATGCGAGCTTGCCAAGGAGTGGGCTCTGTAAGCAGAGAGACGAGTAGGGGGTGGGTACCAGTATTTGGAGTTGGATGCTGGAGGATGTCTCCACAGTCACCGAGAGGCTGAGGAGATGGCCATCTTGTTAACACACTTGTCATGCAAGCATGAGGACCTGAGTTCAAATCCCTAAGACCCATGTAAGATTTAAGTGCTAGGATAGTAGATACGGGCAGAGGCTGGGGGCTGGGCCAGTTTAGCTAATGGGTGAGCTTTTAGGTCATCATGAGAGACTATGACTATGTCTCAGATAATAAGGGCAGCTCCTGAGAAATGACTCCTGATGTCATCCTCTGGTCTCCTTAGATGTACACACACACACACACACACACACACACACACACACACACACAGTGACTAGGTAGCAGAATAGTAGATTGAAGACCAGTGCTTACTTCTGCCAGCTATCCTGCAGTCCAAGGCACTACCCCTACACCTTAGGTGCACACACATCAGACCTCCAGTTGGACTCTATCCCTCTCCACAGGACTGCAGAGGGGGTATCCATCTCAGAGTCAAGTCCAGCATCCTTACAGTGACGCATCCCATATGTCCTCTTCAAAATATACCGAGCATTCATTAGAAGAAGGCGGGACTGTGAAAGCCAGAAAGGCCAGAGGGCTTCTGCCTTCGAGAGTGAGATTAATACTGTTATAAAGGGGGCACTTTCAGGCCCCATGGGCCACTTTGTCCTTCTGCCTCCCCTGGGATGACGTGGCAAGAAGACCCTCCCTGGATGACAGTGCCTGGATAGATCCTTGACCTCCAAGCTTCCGTGACTATGAGCCAATAGATTCCCATACATTCTAAGTTACCCAGAATCCATGATTCTGTGAGAATGAGACGTATGCAGGAAGGTACCACTTGTTTGAGTTGGCCTCTGACTCTGTGGCTTGGTGTGGACTGTATCCGGCAGTGGCGTGCGTGCCCCACCCTCTAGGTCTACAGCCACTGTCCTCTCCACAGAGAACACGCTTTCTACAGCACCTGACATAGATCATTCCCTCACCTCCTGAATAGCTTCACTCAAATGCCACCTCCTGGGGGAGACATCCAGCCCCCCTTAGACCTTCTCGGCTCTCACAAATTTTTAGAATCCCCCTTCCTAAAGATGTCTGCTTTCTTAAAGAGGACACCACAGGTCACATCACTTATTTCCTCTTCTGCTTCATTTCATTTTCCCTACAGGAACTCAATGTAGCCCAGGCTGGCCCGAAACTTACTATGTAGCTGATGATGGGCCAGGACTCCTGATCCTCCTGCCTGCACTTCCTGAGTGCTGGAGTGACAGGCGTGTGTCGCCACACCTGGTTTGTGTGGTGCCAGGGTCTGAACCCAAGGCTCCTTCTGTGCTAGGCAAGCACTGCCTCCTGAGCTCCACCCCCAGCCTTATGTTTTGTCTTTCCCACTGGACTACTATGAGCCTCACACGGACAGGGTCTCTCGTTTACCTCATTCCTTGCTTCGTCTTCATGTCCAGATCAGTGTTCAGCTCATAGTAGCTTCTTGATCTGTGACTCAGCTAGGGTTTCTATTGCCGTGAAGAGACACCGTGACCTTGGCAGGTCTTATATGGAAAACAGTCAACCAGGGCTGGCTTACAGTTCAAAGGTTTAGTCTATTAAGGTCAGGCAGGGAACCATGGTGGCAAACAGGCAGACATGGTGCTGGAGAGGTAGCTGAGAGTTCTACACCCTGATAGGCAGGTAGTAGGAAGAAAGTGAGACACTAGACCTGACTTGAGTGAGATCCCAAAGCCCACCCCAGTGACATGTTTCCTCCAACAGGCCACACCTACTCCAACAAGGCCACACCCACTCCAACAAGGCCACACCCACTCCAACAAGGCCACACCCACTCCAATAAGCCCATACCAACTCCAAGACCACACCTATTCCAACAAGGCCACACCCACTCCAACAAGGCCATACCTCTTAATAGTGCCACTCCTGATGGGCCTGTGGAAACCATTTCCATTCAAACCACCACAGTCTGTGAGTGACATAAATCAAAACTTACTACCATTTATTTATCTATAGCAGATACTGTTCTGGCAACTGGGAAAAATAAATTTAAATTTATTTGCCATATTTTAGAATATGTCTATTTTTTTAAAAATGTGCCTTAGGTCTGTTTCCTTTTTCTTTCATTTGATTATAGGTGCGTTCAAATTAATGTTGCTAGTGAGAATTAAGTAATTGAAGTTTATTTGCATTAGCGTTAATTCCGTACATGAAACACATGGTCCTTGATGAGAGGAAATTGCATAACTGTCTTCCTCATTGGTTTGTTCAGTTATTATTTTTTATTATTACTTATATCTTATTATTACTAGTTATTATTCAGCTCTACCACCCGAACCCCTAAACAGGGTTCATTGGCTAATTTTTCTGTTGCTGTGAGAAAACGTCCTGATGAGGGCGATTCATGGGAGAAAGGTTTTATTTGGGCTCACAGTTCTAGGGTGCAGTCCACCACAGAGGGGGGGAGCATGCTGGTAGGAGTGTGAGGCGGCTGGTCGCAGGGCAGCCACAACCCAGAAGCACAGGGAGGCGAATGCTTTTCTCCTTTAAAGTGGTCCAGGACTCCCAGTCCTTGGGATGCTACCTTCCCACCTCAGTTAGCCCAACCCAGATAATCACTCAGAGGCCTTCTCTGAGGCTTGTCTCCTAGGTGAGCCATCACAGTGCCCCCTCCCATTCATCCACTGCTGAAGCTCCAGGGCTATCGCCTGTGAGAGACTCACTGAACATTCGCTAAATGGATGGATGCTTGAGGCAGTGGCAGGGGACACTTGATTCCCTCTAAAGACATTCTTAGTCCTCCCGTTTGGGGGAGGGGGAGCCGCTGGCACCAGGCTGGTAGAGGCCGAGGATGCGACTGACATGCCACTGACGTGTAACTTGGCCTCTCACCACAGAGATCAATCCAGCCCCAAAGGTGAGTACCCCTGTGAAGGGGTGTGCAAGGGCTGGCCTCCACCATGGGGAAGTTACTGCCTAGCTCTGACACAGTCACTGTTGCCATGGAGAGCATCTCTCTTGAGCTAGAGGGGACTAGGTCGACTGTTCTCATCCTTCACGGGCTTTCGAGGTGGCCCCTTGTGCCTGCCCCCTTGCCTCCCCCGATTGTTTCGAGGCAAGCCCCCAACACCTGTTAGCTCTTCAACAGACAGTGCTCAAGTGACACCGATGGCATGTTCCAAGGACATATATATAGTAGATCTCTTCCTGCCTGCGCTATTTCCTCAGCCCTCACAGCTTTCAGTAATCTCAGAATGCACTCTATTTAAACTCCTCCACAAAAAACACGCTCTGGCTCCTTTCGCCAAGAAGGAACTCGAGAGCGAGAGTTGCTACTTCTCCTCTGTGGTTATGCAAGAAGCTAGCTATTCCTTTCTAGCACAACAGATGACATGAACGTCTGGTTCCCAGGAAGGCCCCTGACATGAGATGAGTGCTGTTTGGGGCTGTGCCGCCACCACAAATGAATCCTGCAGCCTGGGAGAGATATCTGCTGCGTGCGAGCACCGTGTGAGGCAAAAGGAGACTCTTGTTCTGCTGTGTGGCGGTGGGTTCACAGCCAGGCGCAAATGTTTCATCCTGCATGTTTTTATTCATCTAGCACTTTGTAGGTGTCCCGTCTGTGCTGTGACACTGAACCAGGGCATGTGGGTCTGAATCTGAATGGTCACGGGACTTACCCAAGATTACACAGTTAGATGCCCAACAGACATTACTTTAGTTTTTGGGTCTGAGCAGAGAATCCAGATTTTTTTCCCCCTACCTATAGTGGATCTAGACAGGGCTATCAACATTCAGGTGCTAAGTGTACAAAGTATCTTTTGTTGTGTTTTGTTGAAATAGGGTCTCCTGTATTCCAGGCTGGCCTCAAATTTGTTATGCAGCCAGCAATGACCTTGAACTGCTAATCCTCCTGCCTCCACTTCCCCAAGGCTTGGATTATAAGTGTGTGCCACTATGCCCAGTCTCTAAGGTGCTGGGGATTGAACCCAGGGCTTTGTGCATGCTAGACAAACATTGTACTAGCTAGCCATGTCCTTAGCCCGAACTACATACTTTAAAAATATGCCGGGTGTGTAGTGTGTGTGTGTATGTGTGTGTGTGTGTGTGTGTGTGTGTGTGCATATGTACATGCAGGTAAAGGCCAGAGGACAGGTGATTGCTCTTCAGAAGCTGTCCCTCTTGTTTTTTAAACTAACATCCCTCAATGAATCTGGAGCATATCCACTACACTACACTTCCTGGACACCAGTCTAGTGTCCCACCTCCCTAGGGCTGGGATTATAATATGTCCCGGCCCAATGGCGCCACCTCCCCAGCCCTAACTGCACATTTTTGATGATGGTCAAGACAGGGAAACTCCCACAGGACACAAGACCCCCTGTGCCCTCACTCACAGGACTCAGGTGGCTGCCCTGCTCTCTGCGCCAACTCCTGTTTACGTCACGCTTCTCTGTGTGAACCCATGCCCCAGACTGGCATCTGACCAGGGTGCCATGTAGCATTTCCAAGGGGGCTCTTGCTCTTGCATACAATCCAAGGGCCATGTGTAGAAGTGTCGTGACAAGAGTCACCTCTCCATCTTGCTCACTGTGTCATGGTGACGATCAGCCCAGGACCAGCTCTCAGTCATTCCCCGATGTGCAAAGTAGCAGCTCCCAGCCCGGTCCTTGCTCTGAATGAATCCACTCTGTAAAGTAGCAGTGACCTCCATTTCGGAGCAGAATGGATCTGCCTCGTGTTTGTGCAAATAAACCCTGGCCATCTGTCTGGTGCAAACCAGGAGGCACAGATTAATTTTTCTTCAAAAAGGAGAAAGAACAAAACAACAAAATAACCAATCTGCTCACTCAAATAAAGCTCTACCACCTACGACTTATCAGATTAAATCGGGACCGCACGGACAACAGGTGGATGTATCAGACCTAACATAAAAGCCAGGACCACAGACTTGCCTAACACACAGGAACAGCCAATGATGCAGTGAGTCCCTACACACACACACACACACACACACACACACACACACACATACATCCCAGAACTGTTAAAGGAGACACAAGGGGTGTGGCAGAGAGAAGTCACAAGGCACAAACTGAGCTCTTCACCCATCCATAGCGAAGGCCTTTCAGCCCGATCCCTGGACTCCAGCTCAGGTGCAGACTCTGCTCCCTGTGATACACAGTCCAGTCAAACTGAGCCTTGACACTGCTGGCTGCCTGGACCTGTGTTTGACGACTGTGGGCCTGAAGTTCGTGAGACTTCTCATCTGTTTCCTGACAGACTCTTCCTTGCCTCTGTATCAGTTCCCAACCTCCATCTCCGGTAAAGTACCTCAGAACTCAGTAGACTCATGAATGCTTTTATGCCCATTCTCCATCATACATCCATACACACACAAACCACACACCACACAAACACACACTCACACACACATACCACACACCATACACACACATTCACACACAGAGATGTACATATAGAGACTATACACACATGCATACACACATGCATACACAAACACACACACATACACACACATACCACACACCACACAAACACACACTCACACACACACATACCACACATCACACACACACATTCACACACAGAGATGTACATATAGAAACTACACACACATTCATACCCACACATGCATACACAAACACACACATATACACACATACCACACGAACACACACTCATACATACATACCACACACACACACTCACACACACTCACACACATATACCACACACCATACACACACATTCACACACACAGATGTACATATAGAGGCTACACACACATGCATACATGCACATACATACACACACATGCATACACAAACACACACACACACACACACACACACACACATACACACACACAGCATCCAGGAAGCAGGATGGAGCTTAGCTCATCCTGGGCAGCAGGCAACCAGCATCTTCAAGCCATTGGCTGCTCATAGTATTGGCTGGACCCAGAAGCATCTACAGAGGAGGTGGAACTCCAGCGTCAGACACCACCGCTGTTAGGGAAACGGCACTTACAATTCTTAGTCAAGCCATTTGCCTTGACCATCACCATCTCCCGTGGTGAGGACCGAGGTCTTATACCCCTTGTACTAAATAACAACCCCCTGTTTCCACTGATGACAGCTCAGTCCCAGTGTTGAGCTCATCAATAACTCCACTTGCGTGGCTCACGGTTTGGAGGAACGGGATGAAGGAGCTTTCGGGAGGTACCTCGGGAGGGAGTGCTTTCCGCTTTGTCAGATCTCGTTTCATGATGTGCATGTGTGTGCACCACTTGTGCGGGTGCATTGTGCATGCATTGTGTGCATATATGCTGTATGCACATATGTACGTTGTGTATATGTGTGTGCACTACGTGTGCACAAGTGTGTATGTTCTGTGTACACAGGTGAATGCACACATATTGTGCCACATATACCTGTGTATGAACACTGTGTGTGTATGTGTGTGTGTGTGTGTGTGTGTGTGTGCGCGTGTGTAGAGGCCAGAGGACAGCCTTGGCTGGGCATTCTTGCCTCTCTGCCTGCTGGTCACCTTGTATTTCCATTTTGCTTTTGTTTTGAGGCAGCTTATCTCACGTTCGCCTTGAGTTTACCAATTCAGTTCAGCTAGGCTGGCTGGTTAGGGCACCTCGGGGATCCACCTGATTTTGCTTCCCCAGCACCAGGGTTATAAGCCTGACCTGCTGCTGCTATTACTACTATTACTACACACTCACACTAGGGCATCTCCTCAGCCTATTTTTTGTTAGTTTTTGGTTTTTTTTTTTAAGACAGGGTTTCTCTGTGTAAACCTGGCTGTCCTAAAACTCACTCTAGACCAGGCTGGCCTCGAACTCAGAAATCTGCCTGCCTCTGCCTCCCAAGTGCTGGGATTAAAGACGTGCACCACTACTGCCCGGCTTTCCTCAGCCTATTCTCAAGAATAAGTCTTTTACTGACTTCTGATTGGGGAGACCTCCATCATTATTCAACAGTAGTAGAACTTAAGAGGAATTCTAGGGGAGGCCTTGGCGGTCCTGATGAAACACACCACAGATACTTAACCATCTCAGAGACGAAGTTCTCATTTGCTTTTCCCAAAGTAAGAGTGTAGAGAGGTCTGCTGATCGCATTTTCAGATCTCCCAAATCCACCAAAATGAAAAAAAATTGATGCTAATAAGGTCGATAAACGAGACGGCGGTTATTCTCATTGCTAAGTGCTTTCTTTCCTCCTTTCTTTCTTTCTTTCTTTCTTTCTTTCTTTCTTTCTTTCTTTCCTTTCCTTCCTCCCTCCCTCCCTCCCTCCCTTCCTTCCTTCCTTCCTTCCTTCCTTCCTTCCTTCCTTCTTTCTTTCTTTCTTTCTTTCTTTCTTTCTTTTTTTTTGATTGAGGGAGAGCATTTCTTTGCCAGTTTCCTTTAAACAGTTGGCTCCTCTCATGCATTTAAAATCTAACTTCGTTTACAAAAGCATCCATTTCTGTGTATTTCAGGCCCACTGCCTTCGAGAAACACCAATTGCATCTTTCATGAGGCACATGACTTCATTCCAGAGAAATCCTCCTGCTCTTTGGTTGTGTGTGTGTGTGTGTGTGTGTGTGTGTGTGTGTGTATACGTGCACACACATATTTCTCTTTTTAGAAATGTGGTCTTATTTTGATGGCAAGAATCCTGTCTCCTGGACATCTGAGTCTTCTCAGCATCTAATATATTTTTAGGAAGTCAGTTCTTACTTACCGATGCTGCCAAGACAGACAGCTGCAGAGAGGGGCTCTTCATCTCCTCCTGGGCTTCAAAAACAGTAAAGGAGCACCACAAATTATTTCCTTCAGGGATGTGGATTTCTTGAGCACTGAGGTGATTTGGGGGTAGTGACAAAACTCCCGAACTCTCCAATTTATTATCTGTTAATATCCTGCCAAATATTCGCCCAGCATAAGCCCTCACCCAAATTTAACTTCAAATTTATCTCAGCTGTAGTGGGGCGAGCTGACCTACAGCCAAGCGCAGGCTTTCTGTCATGCAAGGCACTTAGGGACGATGGGATTAAGATGTAGTTGGTGTCTTAGGATCCAGTGAGAGCAGAGACTGTGAAGGCGTTCATCTTCACGGGCAGTTTGAAATTCAGAATACAACTTGACCTTGGGACAGACAATCCATTTTTTTCTTTTCCCTATTCTTTCTATGTTGATTTCTTTTATTTATTTATCAGAGTATTTATTTTTGTTTTATGTTTATGAGAGTGTTTGCTTGCATGTATATGTACGTGTACGTGTACGTGTACGTGTACGTGTACGTGTACGTGTACGTGTACATGTACATGTATATGTATATGTATATGTATATGTATATGTATATGTATATGTATAAGTATAATGTGTGTGTGTACTTCATGAATGCCTTGGGTCACTGGGGGCCTATGAAGGATGTTAGGTCCCCTGGAGCTGGAGTTACAGGTGATTGTGAGTTTCCATGTGAGTACTGAGAGCAGGACCAAGTCCTCTGCGAGTGCATTCAACCCTGGAGCCATCTCTCTAGTCTTGTTCTTCTATTAATTTATTACTAATTTTTTATTGTGTGCGCTCTATGCATAGGTATGCATGTGTGTGATACTGTGGAGGTTGACATGAGCTGGCTTCTTCTGTTGCTCTCCTTATGTTTTGAGACAGGGGCTTGATGTGTTTCAGCTAGGCTAGCTACTCAGTGAGCCTCAGGGCTCCTCTGTACCTCCCTCCCTCCTAGTATTGGGGGACATGTCACCAAGTCTAGCTTTTATGTGGGTGCTGGAGATCTAAATCCAGGTTCTCATGCTTGTATATTAACTACTTTATCCTCTGAGTTGTGTCTCAAATCCTTGTCAGTTTCTGTCCTAGTTAGGGTTACTATTGCTGTAAAGAAACACCAGGATCAAAAGCAAGTTGGAGGTGGGGTTATTTGGTTTATACTTCTAAACCACTGTTCATCATGGAAGGAAACCAGACAGGGAGTCAAACAGGGTAGGAACCCAGAGGCAGGAGCTGATGCAGAGGCCATGGGGGAGTGCTGCTCAGTGGTTTGCTCCTGGCTTGCTCTCCATGGCTTGCTCAGCCTGCTTTCTTATAGAACCCAGGACTACCAGCCCAGGGATGGCACCACCCACAATGGGCTGGGCCCTCCCATATCAGTCACTAATTAAGAAAGTGCCTTTCAGCGGGATCTTACGGAGGTAATTTTTTCCTCAATGGAGTTTCCCTCCTTTGATAACTCAAGTTTGTCAAGTTGACACGAAACTATCCAGCACCCCTTCTAAAATCCTCCTTTCCCTTTATTGTTCTCCACACAGAGCGGCCACTCACAGTTCCGGAAAGAGCATTACAAGGGCCCTTCCAGGGTAGCTGAGTGGATCCCTCTCTGCAGGTTTCTCGTGTTGGGAGTCTGACTTTTAAACGGCAAGCCATACATTCCCTTTAAGATAAATGCTGTCACACGGGTAATGCTGAAGTTAATGACTCGGGCACTGAGGAGAGAATTAAAGAGGCGACACTCACTTTCCTGTAGTTCTGCCTCCTGGGCCGCAGTGGCAGATCAGCCGGCCCCAGCCAGTGCTCACACAGAGCCTGTGCTCAGAGGGAGAGGCCAGCCCGAGGATGTGACACCTCGGGTTTACATATGTGTGACTCTGACTTTTTCTGGGGCCGTGCTGCAGAGAAACATCTGGGGAGGGGAATGAAATACATTCCGCCTCCAGAAAGTGTGGGAAGCAAATATAAGTCAGACAGTATATTCCATTCCCCAGAAGGCCCTGCTCCATCGGAACCACTGAAATATGAACCCAGAGCGGGTGATGGAGGTGAGATGGGGTCCAGAAACACATTGTGCATTACAGACTCCAGTCATGTGATCAAAGAGAAAGCCAAACTCAAAACTGAAGGGGTAGTTCTCCAATGAACCTTTCTTTAAAAAATAAAGTGTATTTGTATGTGTGTGTGTGTGTGTGTGTGTGTGTGTGTGCGCGCGCGCGCACACACACACACACACACACACACACGCACGCATGCACGTGCACATGCACATGCATGCACACACACATGCACACACGCATGTACATACACCCACATAAGTGACGATGCCTGCAGAGGCCAGAGTTTTGGGACCCCTTGTCACTAGAGTTAGGGATGGTTGTGAGCCTCCTGATGTGGTTCCTGTGAGCTGGACTCAGGACCACTGCAAGAGCATCGAGTGCTCCTTACCACTGAGCCATCTCTCAGGCCCCCTTAATCCCTCCTTAAAAGGAGCTCTCTGGGAGTGGATGGGGGTTGTGAACTCATGGGACTTGTTGCTATACTAAAAACATCTCATTTACTGGGCAGGGGAGAGAGATCAGTAGGCAGGGTGCTTGGGGATTTGAATTCGGTTCCTAGAGTCTTTGATGGGAAAACGCCAGCTTCAGCACCACATGCCTGAGATTCCAGCCCTGGGGAAGTGGAGACAGGGGGATCCCCAGGACTTGCTGGTCAGCCAGCATAGCCTCATGGAGAAGCTCTGGGCGGCTGGAGAAACAAATCCATCTCAAATGAAGAATAGTCTACTCCTGAGAAACCATGCCCTGGGCTGTCCTCTGGCCCTCCTCCTGCATAGGCGTGTGACATGCTAGGAGTTAGTGCTGGATACCCCTCCCATACTGATAGGATGGCGGTTGATATTGGTTGTAAAATTGACAAGAGCTCTAGGACCAGCCTCAGGGTGTGCGTGACTGTGAGGGAGTTTCTGGATGAGGTTAGCTGGGGTGAGTGCTTACTGCTGGTGGCACCATCTCCTAGGCTGGGCTCCCCCTACCCCCCACCCCCGAAAGAATGGAAAGAAGAAAGCAAGCTGAACACCAGCATCCATCTCTCTCCACTTCCTGATGGCAAATGCAATGTGACCCACCGCCCCACACTCGATCTGAACTCACTTTCCCCCTGAGCCACCTCCCTGGCTCCAGCCCAGGTCTTCTCACTAAAAAACCCAGAGAGAACTGACATAGGACCAGCAGGCCGAATGCTTCCAGTCCAGCAAGCTTGAGTGTGTGCCTTGGCAGATCTCTATGGATTCAGAGGAAGGAGCGAGCATCTAATGCCCAGCAGTCCCTGCGCGGCCCCAGCAAGATTTGAATTGCCGACACTGTATGGGCAGACGGACAGATGCCTCAAGGGAGCCGGACAGCTTCTTATTTTCCATCTGCATGGTCAGGGGGCAGTGCAAGAATCATATACAAAATAAACCACACTTAATTGCCAAGCCACTTCCAGATTTCACGAAGATGTTCTTACCCAACTTTCCACTGTAAAGGATTTTGTTTAGATCTTTCATATATTTTTTTTTAAAACGGGACCAGCTGTGCCGGACTGGCGGGCGGCTCGACCGAACAGATGTGTATTTCTGGAGGAATCGATTTGCCTTTTTATTATTATGTCATGGCACTTGGTTTATTGCTGAGCAATTTACATTGTAAGCCACGACTCGCTTATGAACTAACAATCATAGCCATGGCCTCCAGGTAAGGCTATTTATCTCAGCGGAAAGATCTGCTAGACGATGCAAAAATCCGAGTCATTGTTATTAGCCATACAGCATTAGAGGAATATCCTCCTTTTAAGGCTTAACCGCTGCCTGAGCCAGTTCTGCAGCTTACTGGAGGAAATCTTTGTTTAAATTACTCAAGAAAGCATATTCTGTGTATGTGTGCACATGCGTGGCAAGTCCACACGTTCGACAAGCACTTACATACATGAGGAGGTAAGGGGCCAATCCTAGGAGTCATTCCGGAGATGGTGTCCCTCTTCTTGCCTCCTTGTTATTGTTTTGTATTGTTTGTTTTTTACTTTTGTTCTTTTTTCTTTCTTTCTTTCTTTTTGGCTTGTTTGATCAGTTGGCTTTGTCTTTCTGTTTGAGACAGGGTCTCACTATGTAGACCAGGCTGGCCTCGAACTCAGAGATCCGCTTACTTTACTTTTTGGAGACCGCTTTTCTTACTGGCCTGGAGTTTGACTGGTCAGGAAGCCATTATTGTATTGCACAGTAGGGCTATCACAGTTAGCAATGGTGAACCAGGTTTCCAAATAGAAACGAGAGACACCTAAAGCCATGCTGAAGAGATCTGAAGGGTACCTTAGTACTTTAATGCGATTGGGACAGCCCAGATACATGTATCAAATAATCACATTGGATCCAGTGCTGCCATTATTATTATTATTATTATTATTATTATTATTATTATTGCTGCCACCAATTATCATTTACCAATTAAAAAGCCCCAGGGTTAAAGTGTGGGTAGGGGATGAAGCTGGACCAGGCAGGTAAGTGTTTAAACAGTTGTAGGGATGTAACGGATGTGGAGCAACTTGGACATTCTGCTAATTGAGCTGTAGCAGTCAGAGCACCCAGGAACTCCTACCCACTGCACTCAGACGCTAGCGTGGTCCTCATCCATTGGTGTGGACTAGAGCTGTGGCTTGTTCCTAATGAACAGATTCTGGTTAAGGCACTGGACTGATACCTGTATGGTTACATTGTATAAGATCACAGATTCGTCTTGCAATGAGTTGATCCAAAGGGACAGGAATAGGGGTCCTGGACAGCAAGGTGTCAAGTGGCAAGACCTGGGGATTTATCAAAAAAAGAAAATTCGAAATAAAAAAGACAAAGCAATGGCTGGGATCCAGAGGTCTTGCATAAGCTAATGGACTAACGCCAATCGAGTTTAATAAGCACTGCACATCGTGTAAACCATTCCCAGGGGGAAATGGCCAAGGCCAGCAGAGAGCTAAGTCAATGTTGGCAAAGAGAACATGGAACACTTCGGACCCAGCTGCCTTGGGGAGAGTCCAGGGGAGAGTCAGATCCCAAGAAACAACAGCTTTCACTCCTTTAAGGCACTAACCCAGTTAGATACTAGACCCAGACTAGACTTTGCCAAGGACACAATACTAATATTCTTTTTGTTCTTTCATCAGGGTCTCTGAGAAAGCCTTTGGCTGGCCTGACTTCCAGCAATAAATCCCTATGAAGTCCCAGGGAAGAAGCTGTTCCCCGTGAACCTTCTAGAAGCCTGAGTGGTTAGAACCTCACTGATTGTACAGAGGTTACAATGTTGCAGGTTCAGAGTTGTACCGGCTGGTTTTATGTGTCTACTTGACACAGGCTGGAGTTATCACAGAGAAAGGAGCTTCAGTTGGGGAAGTGTCTCCATGAGATACAGTTGTGCATTTTCTCAATCAGTGATCAAGAGTGGGGGGGGGGCCCTTGTGGGTAGTACCGTCTCTGGGCTGGTATTCTTGGGTTCTATAAGAGAGCAAGCCAGGGGAAGCAAGCCAGAAAGTAACATCCCTCCATGGCCTCTGCATCAGCTCCTACTTTCCGACTTGCTGAGTTCCAGTCCTGACCTCCTTTGGTGCTGAACAGCAATTTGGAACTGTAAGCTCAATAAACCCTTTCCTTCCCAGCTTGCTTCTTGGTCATGATGTTGTACAGGAATACAAACCCTGACTAAGACGAGAGTCTAATTACAACTTATTGTCTGCATCCTCAGCCTCTGTCAGAGGCACCCTTCACCCATTTCCTGGCCTGATCAAAACCAAAATCCAAACCCCACTTTGGTATGTATTAACTTAGAGACCTCCTAGCTTTCACCAACCGCAAAGCCAACAATGTCATCAGACAACATCTGACACCTATACCTGAGTGTCCCCGAACTGCTGAAACAGCCTAAGTGATGTTCCTAGTGGAATTTGGGATGACCTAACTCTGAGTTCTCAGGCCAACTGTCGCTCATCGTTCATTCTAGAATAAATCATTTATTCTCCCCTCAGAAGAAAAGCTTCGTTCCTTTGGAGGATACCTATTTTGTTGGGTCTTCGAAACACAATTGTCACATTTTGAGTGGTGTATGCAGAAGCCTGCATGGCAGGCTCGGCGGTTAGCCTGCACTCATCAGCTGCAACTGAGCCCTGGAGTCAGGGACACCCAAGCGATGCCAACCACGTGACCCTGGGAGCTGGTCTGAAGCCTGAACACCTGCACCCCTGCACCCCTACCCCAAGCCCCACTAGAGCATCTGGCTGAAATGAGACACACAGAATGATAAGATGAGCCCCCCTGAGAGAAAATTGTACTGTATGATTTGGCTGCAACTGTTAACAGCACATTGGCATTGGGGCAGGCTGTGACTGGGGCCATAGACTCTTTGGCCAGGGAGCCTTTGCTTTCTGCCATTTATGGTTGTGCTGATTTCTCCCAGCTTTGAAGGTCTCAGGCTGACAGCTTTGTCCTCTGGGAAATCGTTTTTTCTTGTGCTCATACATGCTAAAGTTCACCCTTCAAAGTAGACCCCTCAAAGTCTTTCCAATTTCAGACTATTCACAAGATGAACACCTTTTAGGCATGAACTGCATTCTATACGGTCCACAGGTCCTAAGCATGGTTTGATCAGTTCTGACCAGAAACTAGTTTTGATAAGTGCATACACACAGTACCACTGTTTTGAGATTCAGGACTTTTAGATGACTTGTGACAGTTGGCAGACTTCCTGAAGGTGGGACGGGACGGTCTATGTCTGGTGTCATTCATCAGCATATTTTTGAGACTCACCTGGGTTCCACACATTAGTGGTTATTTGATTTCTTCCTCCATAATATTCCAGTATATCGATAGACTGTATCTCACTCATCCATTTTGTTGTTGGAGAACAGCTGGGCTGTTAAATGTTTGCTGCTGCTGTCAATCAGGTAGCTATGATCGTTCTTGAATAGTAACTTTCATACACACACACACACACACACACACACACACACACACACACACACACCACTATTTGTTCCTCTTTGGATGTTATACCCAGAGGATGGTAGGGTTAATATACATTTACCATTTCAAGGATGGTAAATGAAGCCTGAACACCTATTTTAAGCCCTCAAGATATCATTTTACACTCTAGCCGGGTAACCTAGTTGTGGGACCGCACATCTTTCTCAATGTGCATCTTTTCAAAACAACACTGTATTATGGTTATTCTGTATTTACCGCGGGCCATGCATGGCACATGTGCGAGGGTCACAAAACAACTTGTGGGCGTCAGTTCTTTCCTTCTACTGGGTGGGCTCCACGGATTGCATTCAAAACTCTCATGGTCTGGCTTGGATGCAAGCCACTTGTCCACTGAACCATCTTGCTGGCCCTATCATTAGTCTGTAGCTTTGGATATCTGAATGGGTATGCATAGTCTCTCAGTTGAACACATGGTCATGGGTTTTCATTTGTCTTTCATAATGCTGGAGATGAACCCAGGGCTTTATACATGCTTGGCAAGGGCTGTAGTCTTAAGTCTTATTCCCAGGCCAGGACAACATTCATATTGATCATCCATGCATCTCCTAATGGTATTGATTATTTATAGATTTTCTCTTGTGAGCTGATTATTATTGCCAGCCAAGTAATTTGGTCTTTTTTTTTTCTTGAGTTGTTATTCTATTGTTGAGCTATAGAATGCCTTTTCATGTTCTAGATGGGGGTATTTTGTTGGTTGTACATATTGTGGAGGCTTTTCTCTTAACTTGTGGCTTACTATATGTGTGTGTATGTGTGCATGTATGTGTATATGTATGTATGTATGTAATATATGTGTATGTTTATGATTTGTATGTATATTTATGTAATATGTATAGTGCATATGATTTGAGACAGGGTCACATGTGGCTCAGGCTGGCTTCGAACTTGCTATGTACCTGAGGATGATCTTGAACTTATGATCCTCCTGCCTCACATTCCCCGTGCTGGGCTTTCAGGAATGTTATATCCACAACAAATTTAAGTGCTGTGGGAGGATCCCAGGGCCTCATCTACGATACATCAGTTGATCTACACGCCAACCCCCCTTTCATTTTCTTATTGGTGAGCTAAAGGTTTTTAATGTTAACCTCAATCTATCAATTATTGTGTCTTATTTTTCTTGCTTCCTGTTATCTAAGAAGTCTTTCCCTAACCTGAGGACAAGAAGATAGATATCTGTATTTTCTTTTAAAGCTTCTGTGGCCCATGACTCTTACATTTGATTTACAGTCCTTCTAAAACGAGGTTTTGTTTGAGGTAAGGACAAAGGTCTGATTATCCTTCTAATATACACAGATTCTATGACTTGTCAAAAATTCTTTGTAATCCTCCTTGGACTGCTTAGCACTCCTGTCTTCCATAGTTCCAGACCCTCCCGTTCCCTCCCAGCAACACACCCACAGTTATTACAGCCTCAAAGCACATTTTTAAGTCAGAGAAGGTAACCGGTCCAATCTTGTTCTATTAAATGTTATTTTTGCAATCTATACCACTGGCATTTTCAATGACATTTTGAGATCAGCTGATTTATATCCTGGTAACGAGATGGCTAGGCTTTTTGCTCAGGGTAAAATCTATAGGATCGACTTAAAGAGATGCGAGCCCTGAATAAGGCCATGTGTCCAACCCAGGCCCTGGGATGCCGCTGCACTCTGACTCAATACTCTGATTTCTGTCATCAACTTCCTTCAGCTTTTCAATGAAAGATCTTGACATCTATTTAAAAGGCACCCCTCCCGAAATATAGTGTGGGTTGGGGCGCCATTTTAAGTGGTACCCTTTGTGTGGTTTCCAGCTGCCCATATAGAGAAACAGAATTTTCTACACTGCCTTAGTGGTTGTGTGGCTGATAAGGCACCATCTTGTCTACCACAGGTTTTGGTAGAACCCTTGCAGTAGTTCTCAAACTGTGGGTCGCAACCCCTTTGGGGTCGAATGACCCTTTCACAAAGGTCGCCTAAGAGCATCAGAAAACACAGATGTTTACATCATGATTCACAACAGTAGCATAATTATGAAGTGGCCATGAAAATGATTTTATAGTTGGGAGAGTCACCACAGATGAGGAACTGTATTAGAGGTCCACAGCATTAGGAATGTTGAGAATTACTACCTTAGAATCTTATGGCTACATGATTATGTTCATTGATATGTCAGCCTTACTTCTTCTCAGTTGTTATATCTTGATTTTATTCCCCTCACCCCAGTGTCTGTATGTCGGTGCGTTTGTGTGTACGTGTGTGTGCATGTATGCATGTGTGTGCGTGTGTGTGTGTGTGTGTGTGTGTGTGTGCATGTGCTCACCCATGCAGAAGCCACCAGAGAAAGATGTCATGTGTCCCTCCCTATCTCTTCTCATCTTATTTCCTTGAGACAGGGGTCTCTTACTGAATCTAAAACTAGGCTGGGGGCCAGCAAGTCCCAGTTACCCAGCTTTTTACTTAGGTGCTGAGGATTTGAACTCGGATCCTGGTGCTCGCATGGCCAGTGCCCTACCCACTGGACCATCTTCCTAGTCCTCTTGTCTTCCATGCACTGGATGGGACTCTGGGTGATAACACAAGCAGACTTGCCTGCAGGATCACAGACAGAGCGCTCAGACATGCTCCAGATGACGCATGACAGCCACTGAGTTTCCACACACTGACAAATCGAGAACAAGCCTTTCTATTATCATATTTAAAAAATTCAGGAATTAGTACTGTTTGCCAAATGTTTTTCTCCATCTGGTTAAATAACCATGTCATATTTTGCTTTGGCCTATCAACATGTTGGATTTTACTTACTAAAAGATCTTCATTAAGTTTCAAGTACACTTTGTGTGTCTGGGACAAATTCCATGCAGCCGTGATGGGCTGCTTTTGCCTTTAGTTTTTAATCATGTGTTGTTTTAAAAAATGGGGTGTCATATAGCTCAGGTTGGCTTCAAACTCGCTATATAAGCGAGTTTTGGCTTTGAGCTAACTACGTAGCCAAGGCTGGCCTTTAGCTAACTATGTAGCCAAGGCTGGCCTTGAACCCTGATCCTTCTGCTGCCATCGCCCAAGTGCAGGGATGACAGGTGTGCACTAGCATGCCTGATTGCTATTTTTCAAGTACAGTCAACTAAAAGTTTTCTTGGGATTTACACCCATGAGCCTGTTTGGCTGAGATAGCATACACATGTCCTGCCTTCTGATGACAACTGTGTGTGTAGGTCTTCACAAGGCTAGGCGTGGGTTCTCTTAGGTGACTTTTATTTCTCTTGATGACCAAGAATATAGGAACAGTTGCTGAAGGCATTATGAGTTGGACAGTTAGGTGGATAAAGCAGTCTGGTCAGAACGTGTGAAAACTAGTGGGTAAGCATTGGGGCGCAAGCACTCTGGAGTGTGGGTTGGTTAGTCATGGAAGGAAGAAGTAACACCAGCTCTTTCTGAGGAGCTCGGAGCAAGGGGCGGAATCCAGTTCTGCTGTGTCACAGATCCCAAACCACGAGGCCGTTTGTAGCTTGACTTGGGGAATCCTTATTCTAATCTACTCTGGGGCGCTTTTGATCTTTCTTCAGTCATCTGGGGCCAAAGGAAGTTCAGGGCTTTAATATTCTTTCCCCTACTAATGTTCAACACACACACTCTCTCTTTCCAAAGTAGAATATATTCTGCTGCCTCGTTATGCATTATCATGGGCATCGGCAGATTCCAGACATCCGTGGACCACGCACAGACCATAGGCATCCACAGCACACAGACATCCATGGACCATGGGAATCCACAGACCATGGGTATCCACAGGACACAGACATCCATGGACCACAGGCATCCATAGACCATAGGCATCCACAGGACACAGACATCCATGGACCACAGAATCCACAAACCACAGGCGTCAATGGACCACGAGCCTTCACAGACCTAGGCACATCCCCTCTGCCGCCAAAGCTGTTGCACGTCAGATGCACAGCTACAAGCTTGTGGGCTGCACTCAAGATGTCCGAGGCCTGGCAAAGAGCTGCAGCCTCAACCTAGAAAGACAAACCTGCAAAATGAAAGAGATGACCACACGCGTGTAAGAAACCTCAGGGCTCCACACCAGCAGCCATGCAATTGAGAGTTCAGATGTTGTTTATTTTTAACGACATGTATTTGTTTGTTTGTTTGTTTGTTTGTTTGAATAGGATGTGCACGTGCATGCCATGAAACACGTTTGGAGGTCAAAGGATGATTTGGTAAAAGTTCGTCCTCCTGGCACCATTTGGGCTTTGAGGACTGAACTCGGGTCATCAGGCTTGGTGGCAAGCACCCTTAACTGCTGAGCTACCTTGCCAGCTCTGGAGATTTATTACACTAGAAAATAATGTCTCTATGTAGGAATATCTACATATTAATATATTTCTGTTTTTCACTTCGAAGAACCCATGGGTAAAGAGGGGCTGAGAAATCAGATCCAACTTTAAACAAGTTTCTAGCAGTTCATTCTAAAACCTTTGCAAGATATAGTGATTCCTGAACGATGTCTCTGGGTCTCTGGAGGATCTACCATGGGACCCGGGACTCAGGCGCTGGGAAGCGTCTGGGACAGGATGAGAGAGTATCTGAAGGTTAAGTGTCTCCGGCTGGCTTGCTCAGGGTGCCCTTTACTCGGGGACCATCCTCCGGCCTCCCCAAGCCAGTGTCCTGTCCTGTTTTCTTACTTTTAATAATCGGGACTTTAGTTCTGATTACCAGTTTGTGTATTAGTTATGACTATTAATTATTCATTTGATTGAGACAGGCATTTCCTACATAGCCAGTGCAACCCTTGAAATCTCAGCAGCCAGCAACCTTCTTGCCTCTGTCCCCTTGTGTCCTTGCTACACTGAGCCTCTGTTCACTGCTTTACAAGTAGAATATTGTAATTTTCCTATGTGAAGGTAATCCTTCCACATGCCTGGTGCTTCCCGTCTGCTGTGCAGGTGACACAGTGCAGGGGTTGGTGTCCCAGGGGACATCAGATGAGAATGGAATGACCCTGCTAGGAAACACGAGGAGCTGCAGGGATCTTGGCAACTCAAGACACAGAAGCCACTCCAAGGTGAAAGGGGGCCGGGTCCCGGATGGCCTGCATGTCTGTCCTTCATAACTGGATCCTAAGTATTTCCTAAATTGAGCTGTCCTCCACCCCAGTTAAGCACAGCAGTCCTACTAGGGGGCGCATGTCACCATGCCACAGTCACCAGGGAACTGACAGGGGACAGGTTTCAAACCGAATGGGATGGTTCAGATACAGCCCAGCAGTGAAGAGCACCGTCTGTGCTTCCTAAAGACTGGGTTTGATTCTCAGCACCCACATGGCAGCTCACAGCCATCTGTGACTGCAGTTCCTGGGGATCCAATGGGTTTCAGAAGGACTCTGAGACTATGAACACCTTACTTAAAATCATGTCTAGTTAGGAACTGTAGCCACGTCTACCCAGAGTCATAGAGCACAGCAAAACCTTGCCCTTGACTGGAACTGCCATCTTACCAGTGGTATAATGGGACAACAGACATGAGCTACCACATCTGGCTTTATGCAGGCTCTGGGGATTCAAACTGGGGTCTTCAAACAACCACAGCGACCACCTTACCCACTGAGCCATCTCTCCATGGTCATTTAAAAACAGTATTATATATGTTTTTCAACTTTTAGTACAAAAATTAAGGTGGAGGGTGATCGCTAGCCTCCATCCACACATGCACACATGTGTATGCAAGCACACACATGCATACACACAAGCACACGCCAGAAATTATAGTAGATAAATCCAGGTAGATGGACTTTGGTTCTGCCTCTGTCACCTCCCAAGGGAAAGAAGAAACTTGTAGAGTCCCGAAGCCATTGTGGTTTCGGTTCTTGACTTTTACAGAACAAAATGGCGGCCCCATCACATCCATGCAAATGTTGTAATGTGTTTTTAATTGAGTGAGCTTGCTGAAGGAGACAGGAGCAGAGAGGCCGCCTGCCACCGCTAAGTGCCTCAAAATGGGTCTTAAAATCAATTAAAACTAAAACTAATTAGCAGAGGAATTAATTGAAAGGGGGTAATCTTTTTCTTTTAAAAGAAAGATTTCATTGGTTCTCAAACTATGTCTGAACAAGATTCAATGCATGGTTCTCTTCATACTCAATGAAAACACAACACGGTTCTCAAAGGTGTGGCCATCAAGGCCTAAAGGATGCTCTGTATGAAAGGCAGCTCACTGACCAGCCTGAGGTTTTGAAGGCAATACACCAAGATTCACAGAGATTCGGCCCTGGGGGACAGAAACCTGGGGTCACCATAGAAAATCATGCAGAGAGCCTATAGCAGTGTCTTCAGTGGGCCACTTCTCTACAGTAACTTGTAGCCAAGGGAGAATTCTCGTTTGCTCTTGTAATCTATTTCAAGAGAATATCGTCTTCATTTATGAATGACAAGTCTCCATAAATTGCTCCAACGTGGCCAAAGAATGTATGAAATGGACTGAATCTGGTTTTTCTTTTTCCCTATCCTGGTTCCCATGTTCTAGGAGCCTTAGACCCAAAGTCTGGACCGTGTGGGAGACAGACTATACCAGATGCATACCAAGGCATATAATAAACAAGAACTAATGAAAAGCCCATCCAGTGAGGACAGCCCTTGGCATCTCCCCTCTGGTGACCTTTCCCCTCTACTCCTGACCCACTCCTCTCCTTCTTCCCAGAGAATCTGTTTCCTTTCCCAGCTTGATTTTTTTGCATCCTCCTACCTTCGTTGTGTGTGCGTGTGTGTAAGTGCATGTGTGTGTTCATGTGTGTACATATTAGTATGTGTGTGCAGGTACTCGTACACATGTGAGCATGTTCCTGGAGGCAAGAGGGCACGCTCAAGTTTCATTCCTCAGGAACAGTCTACCTTGCTTTGGAGACAGGGTCTCTCACTGGGACCTGGAGCTCAGTGATCAGTTGAGGCTGACTGGTCGGTGAGCCCCGGGGAATATTCCTGTCTCTGCTTCCCCAGCACTGAGCTAGAAACACATACACTTGGCTTTTCACATGTGTGGTGGTTTGAGTATGCTTGGCCTAGGGAATGGCACCATTAGGTATGGCTTTGCTGGAGTAGGCGTGGCCTTGTTGGAAGGAGTGTGTCGACGTGGGCGTGGTCTTTAAGACCCTCCTCCTAGCTTCCCAGACGCCTGTCTTCTCCTGTTTGCCTTCGGCACATGTTGAACTTTAAGCTCCTCCTGAATCATGCCTGCCTGGGTGCTGCTGTGCTCCTGCTATGATGATAATGGGCTGAACCTCTGAACCTGTATGCCAGACCCAATTAAACATTGTCATTATATGAGTTGCCTTGGTCGTGGTGTCTGTTCACAGTGGTAAAACCCTAAGACCACATGGGTATTGGGGATCAAACGAGAGTCCTCATGTTTGCATGGCAAATATTTTACTGACACAACCACCCCCTCCCCAGGCCTCCTATCACCTTCCATGTTGTTGCTGATATTATGGGTGGTTTCGGGGGAGGGGCTTTTCTCCACGCCAAGGTCGTATATGAATCATATGAATCATGTGTTCTCACTCACTTATTAAGGGTCTGTTTTGTTCAGGCTCTTGCAGGCTCGGGAATCTGCTAGTGCACAGAATAGGAAAGAACCATCTGCACCGTCCCGATACTCCATCCTGAGAAGGAAGCGACGCCAGGTGTTA
Organism: Apodemus agrarius; assembly: GCA_964023405.1. Taxonomy (NCBI): domain Eukaryota; kingdom Metazoa; phylum Chordata; class Mammalia; order Rodentia; family Muridae; genus Apodemus; species Apodemus agrarius. Next base: position 13,473,323 of record OZ030009.1, on the reverse strand, counting down.
GAAGTGAGCCGTGTATGCAGAAGGCAGGAAGTGGTGGGTGCTATGGCGAGAAAGGCGGGGCTAGGAGAGGAGTGCCAGCTGGGGGAGTGGATAGGTGAAGTGTCCACGTGAACATCTGGGAGGGGCCTGCTGGAGAAGGGACAGTGAGTAAAGGGCTGCCTCCGCGGAGGGTTCAACTGTGTGGGTGACTGAGTGTGTGGATAACCGAGGGGCGAGGTATTCGGGAAGGAGCCGTCCAGGACCAGGTCCAGGCAGGGGCATCCCTGTGTGTTTCGAAAGCAGCAGAGATGAATATGCAGCGGGGGCTGGGGGGGGGAGAAGGAAGAAATGTCATGTGGCCTCAGGTGGACATGGAAACAGCAAGGAGATGTGGCCATAGGAGTATGTGGCCAGAGGATTATGTAGGGACTCTGGGTTGCGAGCCACCGTGGCGCTCAGAACAACCAACGGCATGACGCCATACCAGATTCAATAGGGCTACCCTGCATGTGCCCTAACAGGGTCATATGTAGGTAGTCTGATGATTAACCCCACCCCATGGCATTAGTCACCATTTTACAGACGCGTATGAGAAGGTCCATCTTTGAGAGGGAAAGAGAGCATGGATTTCATTCAGGAATTAAAGTAGCATCTGATAGTTTACCGTGTGGTGTGTGTGTGTGTGTGTGTGTGTGTGTGTGTGTGTGTGTGTGAAAGCGCATGTATACAGGTGTGTGTAAGTGTGCATGTGTGGATGTGCATGTGCACAAGGTCAACCTTGGGTGTCATTTCTCAGACATTGTCCACTTTACATTTGAGACAAGGTCTCTCTCTAGTAACTGGGGCTCACAGATTAGATCAAGCTGGCTGGCAGGTGTCAGGCTGCCTCCGTCTTCCTAGCGCTGAGCTTGCACATGCCCTGATGCCTGGCGGTCCATATGGGTTCTGGGTTGGAACTCCTGCCCTCACAGGTGGGGTACAAGCATCTACCTACTGAGCCTGCTCCCAGCCTCTCCCGGCATCTCTAGATCTCTTCCAGTCTCTTCCAGCCTCTGCCCGCCCCAGACATTTTACCTTAATTTTGAAACAAGTAAAAGCTATCGAATGCTCAAAGGGGGTAAAAAATGGGAACATTTTCTTTCACAGATCAGCAACTTCAGAACAAACCGCAGAACTGCCTTCTCCCACTGTGACTCAGAGAGTCCCGAGAGCCTCTGCGAGATGCAGTGAAACCTTCGTGGCTAGAGGCAAGAAACAAGTGCCTTGTGCTCTGTCACCTACAACTTACATAAAACCGATCAGACCACCCACACAGTGTCTCTGAAGTAATGCAGACTTGGCACTGAGAGTCACACATTTTTTTTTTCTTTATAGAAGATAAAGACTCTGAGGCTCAGGAAGGCTTGGAAGAATGGTCTGAGGTCACTCCGTGTCTGTGGATGTCAGGGCCTAAAACTACATCATCTACTTGGTACCCCAGCCCCTCACCCACACCAACTGATACCCCTGACTTAAGAGAAGCAGAAACCTACTTAAGCATTTTTCCATGATCTGGAGATTAACCAAACTTGGTTGTGTAATCTTCTAGAAAGAAATATATAGCTCTGTATCTCAGTTCACAGATAGTTTCTGAATATCTGTGAGATGCAAAGTATTGCTATAGGGCACGAGGGACCCGAGGATCAATGAGAGATGGCTTCCAGGGAGCCTGCACAACTTCCGAAGCACGTGTCCAATGGAAGGCAAAATTCCCCGGTCAACCACATTAACGGAATTCAACAGGGAAGGGCATGGGTTGGCTGTGCAGATTAGCAGCATGAGCGGGGTAAGGGTCTTGGGAGTACTCCCATTTCACACCAGATGGAGCTTTGTAAATTATGACAAGAAGTTAAGGTGAGAGGAAAACTCATATAAGAAGAGAGTAAAAACCACACTTTCTGGAAAAAGTTATGTTTTTTCTTATGGTGATTCATGTTATGGGTGGACTTGTCGGGGCCATGGGATGCCCAGAAATTTGGTTCAACATTATTTCATGGATTTCTACGAGGTGCTGGCTGGCTCGTCTGCTCCTCACACATCCAGGGACCCGTTGGGCACCAGGTAGAATGGAAGAGACGAAGCTTCTCTGGATGGGGTTGGTTCTCAGCATCTCGGTCAACTTGAGTGCCAGGGAGAAGCAGCCTTCTCTGGGGATTTCCCTGTGTCTACCCTCCTATTGCTGGAGTTAGAGGCACACACCAACATATCTCCTTTTTGTGGCATTGATAGGAATAGAACTCAGGTCTTCATGCTTGTGTGGCACGCACTTTACAACTCTATCCCAGCTAAATAATAAGGCTTATAGTAATCAGGGATATGAAGAAGGACTGGGCTCTTGGGGAAAGAACAGAGATAGCCTTAGCCAGTTCTAACCAAATCTCAAGAAGCCCTGCCCACCCCGCCTGCCCTGCCCCCAATCTAGGAGCATAAGAAAGGCACTGCAGCTCTTTCCCTCAGTAAACATCTCAACTTTATAGGTATCTCACATTCAAACATAGCTCTTCATCTACCAGACTTAATTATAGCAAGCTGGAATTATGAAAAAGGGTGCCTTCAGTTGTAGTTGTGTTTCTATTGCTACAGCAATAAAATAAAAATACCATGGCAGAAGGTGGGTTTGGGCAGAAAGGGTTTACTTGGTTTACAATTCCAGATTACAGTTCATCATTCTGGGGAAGTCAAGACAGGAGTCAAGCAGTTAGTTACATCGTATCCGCAGTCAAGAGCAAAAACAGAATAAACAGGTGCCTCTTGTTCCCAGTCAGCTTTCTCATATCTCAGACTGTGCAGGGCCCCAGCCTAGGGAATGGTCCTGCCCACCATGGGCTGGATCGTCCCACATCATTGGCAATCAAGGTAATCCCTCACAGACATGTCTACAGGCCAACTCAATCCGGGTAACTCCTCACTGAGACTCTCTTCCCAAGTGTTTCTAGATTGCGTCAAGTTAACCATTATAGTTTCTAAGAAAATCTCCATCTGTTCCAGGAATGGGACCACCTTGAACATGTTGGGGATGGACCAAGGGAAGAGAATTGATAGACCACGAGTTAGAATTCCAACACCAGAGGGAAGAGGGCTGTGGAGCTTGGCTAGGCCTTCACTAATCCTCACAGATTGTTTTTGGCTTTTGTTTTCTCACCTGATAAAATCAAAGTTCAGCTGCGTGACGTCCTGTGCCCCAGTGTTCTTCTCTCTCTAGAGCATATGAGCCAAGACTGCTGCTGTTACCTAGGGGAATTGGAGAAGAGGCATCTTCCTGTAGTGATATCATGGTGGCCGGGAAGCAGAGCTATATAGGAAGGGATCAAGGCAAGATGTAGCCTCAAGGACAGATCCGAAGTGATCAACTTTTTCTAGCTAGGTCTCTCTTCTTGAAGTTTGCGATACCTCCCAAAATAGAGCCAAAATAGCGCCATCATCTAGGATCTTGTCCTTGTCACATAAGCCAATGGGGAACAATTCATATTCACTGCTTAGCAAGGGTATTTATTTGGGGACAATATCACATTCTGCGTCTTATACCGAATGAAGCATATCTTGACCTATGTCATGTGTGGGGCCCTCATCGTACCTGGAAAAGGCCAGCCTAGGACAAAAGAGAACTCTTTCTGCCTGACAGCCTTTAAGTAGGAACAGTGCTCTTCTCTTTGGACTTACATTGAAACACGGCTATATGGCTTCATGCTTGGTGATCTATGTAACAACATGTGTGTGTGTGTGTGTGTGTGTGTGTGTGTGTGTGTTCAACTGCACACTGCTGGTGTTATAGGCATGTACACGACCTCACTGGGTTTTTTTGTTTGTTTGTTTGTTTGTTTGTTTGTTTTACAGATGCTTGGCTTCAAACTCAGGCCCTTAGGCTTGCATGCAGGTGCTCTTTCTTACTGAGCCATCTTGCTGGCCCTGAGCCAATTCATTGTTCTAATGAATCTCTTCATCCATACATTAAAGGATCTCTGATATGTAATTTAGAATTCTTTGGATAATACTCAGTAAGGGTATAGCTGGGTTGTAGGGTCTCTCTCTCTCTCTCTCTCTCTCTCTCTCTCTCTCTCTCTCTCTTTCTCTCTCTCTCCCTCCCTTCCTCCTTCCCTCCCTCCCTTATTCCTCCCTCCCTCTCTCCTCCCTCCTTCCCTTCCTCCCTCCATACTGACAGCCCCACCAGCAGTGAGGAAAGTTTCCCCCTCCTGCCCCCCACCCCCACCAGCATCCATCATTCTATCTTTCTTAGTGACTGGTATTCCATTTCCAATGGAATCAAACAGAATCTCCATGAAGCTTTGATTTGCATTTCTCTGATGGTTAGGGGTTGGGGGAGAGGTGGGGATGGGGTTGGCTTGAACATTACTTTTGGTATCTCTTGGCCATTTGTAGTTCATCTTTTGTGAACTGCCCTCCCCCCCCCTTTTTATTTCTGAGGAGCCTGCCCTCGAAGCAGCCCATCTGGTCATCTGGTTTTCCTTCCTCTGTTATCCACCAGAGAAGTCAATGTACAACCTCAGACAAGCTCCATACTGGCCCCAAGAACTTGGATAAAATCCCTTCTACACGCAGAGAACAGGGGGAAATGGGCTCCGGGCACACAGTCAAGAGTGACAGCCACAGACTTCGATTAGCATAAACTTCTCAGCTGGAAGGGCAGAGCAGGGATCCAGGAGACGAAGTTTAGGGATTCCTCGGGCTGTTTTCTGTAGCTAGACTCAACTTCAAATCTTGACAGCATTTAATACGTGGCATGGTTTCAGATATAAACTATCCAGCAGGGCCTGGGGGAGGGCGGCTCCGTGGGTATCGGGGCTTGCTGTGAAAGCAAAAGGACCTGAGTTCAAATCCCTAGCTCCCGGATGGCCAGAAAAATCTGGGGATGGCCAACTTTGCATGTAATCCCCAGCATTGAACATTGGAGGGCAGAGACAAGCAGATCCCTGGAGCTGGGCTAGGGGTGTGTGTGTGTGTGTGTGTGTGTGTGTGTGTGTGTGTGTGAGAGAGAGAGAGAGAGAGAGAGAGAGAGAGAGAGAGAGAGCAACCTACCAGATGACCCAGCTACACCCTTCATTCCTGGTTATTTATCCAAAGAATTCTAAGGATTAGGTTCTCTGTCTTTAAGAATATGGTAGAGAACTATAAAGGGACACACCTGGTGTCCTCCTCTGACGTCCACGTGTGTTGTCCAAGGCATCCCCATACACCCACTCTCTCTCTCTCTGGTGCACACATGCATGTGCCCACATCCCATGGGCTGTGCTATCTGAACGTACTCAGGCACGGCCACTTCTCCCTCTGTGTGGCTGCTACTCCAGAGAGTGACACCTGGTTTCTGTGGGGACCTTCCAACAATGTCTCCCCCCTTGTCTCAGTTGCCCTCAGCTGTCTTTATTGAACCTTACTTTCTGTGCTGACTCTCTTGGTGACAGTGAGCAGGACTCACACCTAACAAACCCCACAAGAATTGACGATCTCCTGTCTGCCACTCCTTATTGTATCTGTTCTCTCCCTCTCTCTTATTCTGTCTTCCACAGTCCTCCTCCTCCTCCTCCTCCTCCTCCTCCTCCTCCTCCCCCCCCCCCAATTCTCCCTCTCTGCCTCATCATTCACTCTGGAAGAAATCAGCTCCACAGCCATGAGCAGACCATCAAGGAAACCCGCAGGGCTAGAAGCTGAAACCTGGTTGCAGCTGGGGTGAGCATGAACTTGGAGAAAGCTTTGTGGTGCAGTCCGGACGTCTCGCCTTCTGCCTCCTGCTGCCCTGCCCATCCTTCCTGAGCTCCCAATCCTTCCCAGCTTCTGACTTCCCATAAGGGGAAAACCAAAGGCCTGCATAGCTCACAGTGTCTCCCATAAGGTCTAGTCCCGACTGCTCCTCCGACCTTACCTCATCTTACCTGTGCTCTCTCAGTGCATGCCCAGTGGCTCCCACAGTATATCACCAAGACCCGTGGCTTTCCATCTCAGGGAGGTTTCCTTCCCAGACACCCACACCTGCCTTCTCTTACTGTTCATGTCTCTGCTTGAAACACTGATTTGCTGGCGTGCTCATGCCCGTGTATCAGAGCCCTCTGTCCTGTTCTTACCAGCCTGGCCACATGCCGGTCTAATTTCTCCTTTTCTGGAATATTCATCCCCTCATCAAAGGATCCCACACTTTACTATGTATCATTGATGTTGCTGTTCCTCTCTTTCTACCTGAGTTAACAACTCCACATGAGTCTCTGCCCCTGAGGACCTTCAGTGAGACGGGGTGTGGAGATGGAAGATCACCCACTGATGGCGCTGCTTCTGGTAAGTTAATTCATGTGTCATAGTCTCTAGCAAAGATGGTGTCTTGCTTTGTTTTTGAGGACATTTCCTAGGTACAGGAATCCTCCTGCCTCAGACTCTCAAGTGTTTAGACTACAGGTATACAACACCATGCTTGGCCAAAAAAAAAAAAAAAAAAAATTAAGAAGTAGAAAAATGCATTTTATGATTAATGGATTTATAGTTCAATTAAAAATCTAACTGTATTAATTATGTGTGATGGTTGACCTTAACTGTCAACTTGATACAATCCAGAATCATTTGGAAAGAGTCTCAGTGACTCTCTAGATTGGGTTGGCCTATGGGGGAAGCCCCGCCCATTATGGATGGTGGGTTGGCCCATAGGGGAAGCTCCGCCCACTTCGGGTGGTGGGTTGGCCTATGGGAAGCCCCGCCCGTCGTGGTTGGTTGGTTGGCCTATGGGGAAGCCCCGCCCATTGTGGATTGTGCCATTCCCTGGGCTGGAGATCCTGAACTGAGGAGAGTGGCGGAAGGGAGCCAAACACTGGCATGCGCATAGTAATTCATTGTCCTCTGCTCTTGACTGTAGATGGGATGTGACCAGCTGCATCAAGTTCCTGCCGTCTTGACATCCCCACAGTGATGGACAGTACCTAAGATCATGAGCCCAATAAACATCCTCATCCTTTATGTTGCTTTTTATCATGGTATTTTGTCACAGCAACGGGAAACGAAGCTAGGACAGCTTCTCAGTGCCACCTCCCTGGAACGTTCTCTGTCCTCAGTGTAAACCTGTGAGCAAGCAAGCAGCCTCCGACTGCATCTGTCCAACCCGTGTGTGCGTCTTGCTATCTGTGGCTCTCTGTCAGCCGAAAGTCTTTGTTGTTTAGCTTCAAGCGAGTATTTCCTTAAAGTGGCGAGTGTTGCTGAGATGTTGCATCCGCCTGTCTTACATAGTGCGAGCAGCCCACCGCCTGGTCAGAGCAGTCCACGTGAGGAGCTAGGACTGCAAGCCCAGTATCAGGAAAGGCAGGCGCAGCTGCAAGTGTGGCCTCAGTATCACGTGGTACAGCTCCCCTTTGTAGAACTTATGAAGGAGAAAAAGCTTTTGGTTATGAAGACCTGGTGTCTGCCAAAGGAACACTACAAAAAGACAGAACCGAACCGAGTTTTCCTGTTCAGTCATGGTGTGTCAACTCCATGAGTGACATCAGGGGTTGTGGAAGTCTTAGGGTTGGGCGGTGAAGGCCTACATTATCAAGAACCTGGAGGGAGCGGCTGAACTGAATCCTAAAGATGAGACTTCAACTCCCTTGATGAGTGTTAGGTGCTGGGGACTGGGCGTCTGCACCTGGTCCCAGTGCAGAGAACAGTTGGCCACAGCCCCGGCTGATGTATCTGCTCCATAGCCATTTTACCTGAAGCTTAGTGAACGTCATAGAAGGGGGAGTAGAGAGATTGTCAGAGCCAGAGGACCAGAGTGTCTGCTGTGAGGTCATGTCTTCTAGTCACTGCAAGGAAATTGCAGCCATGAAATCTTAAACAATATGGTTACCTAGGCAAGACCTGCACAGTGATTATACCGGTTGCATGCCAGTGTAGATGGGGGAAAATCTCACAAGGCTCCATCTCTACATGAGGAGCTGTAGGAACTAATGCTTAATAAAATAGGGGGAATTAGAATTCTCCAGGGACAAGCACCCTAATAGGTTATCTAATCCAATGTGGTCGGCCCTAAACATGTATACACACATATATGTATGCAAGTATATATGTATTTATGTGTATGTATATGTGTGTATGTGTATATATGTATGTATATATATGCACAAATGTATACACATACAAATATATATGTATACATGTATTTGCATGTATTTATATGTAAATATATACATGTACATATGTATATATGTATGTATGCTCATATATGAACAATAGCAAATGAACTCAGCAGACTGTATTTATATATACACAAGTGTGTGTGTGTGTGTGTGTGTGTGTGTGTGTGTATTATGTGTGTGTTGCATTAATTAAAGTACAGGCCATGAATGTGAGAGAGAACCATGGGAGAGAGGAATGGGTGGAAATGATGTAAGTATAGTACTCACGTATGAAATTCTCAAAATTAATTACATTTCAAAAGGTAGAAATAAGAAGGCTTTCAGAATGGGGTGTAAGGGAAGAAACCAGAACCAATGAGTGGATCTGTGGGTGAAGTGCTGATCAACGAGCCTAATGACTTGAGTTCCCCAGTCCCCCAGGACTTGTGGGAACAGAGGACGTCTTCCTGCACGGTGTCCTCTGACCTTTGTATGTGCACTGTGAAATGTATGAGCTTGTATACACACACACATACACACATATATACACATACACACACATAAATACACATATACATACATACACAAATATACACACACATATATACACATATACACACATATACACACATACACACACATATATACACATACACACATATATACACATATACATACACATATATACACATACACACATATACACACATACATATATACACATACACATATATATACATATAAACACATATACACACATATACACATACACACATATACACATATACACACACATACACACACATGCCACAAATGAATAAATAAATGTAATAAAATCTTTTTAAATGTTTCATGCTACTACACAATGTAAGCTGACTGTTAAAAGGCTCCCACAGTTTAGGAGGTGGAAGGAGAAGGGGCAGATGGCTCAGTGTATATAGGTCCTTGTGGCACAGGCTTGACCACCTGAGTTTGGTCCTGGAACCCACATAAAGACGGGAGAGGGCAAGTGAGTCAGAAGTTGCCCTTTGACCTTTATATGCATGCTATGGCATGTGCAACACACACACACATACACACACACACACACACACACACACACACACAAAACCAAAACCAAAACCAAAAAATGAGTTATAACAACTTAAAAGTAGGCACAGTGACTATTTGTAAATAGTAAAGTGAAATTAATTCACTTTTGAAGTATCAGGGCATGGTCCGGGAATGAAGTCGTGTGCGGAGAAACCTGAGTGTTTGTGAGAACACTCCACGAATACACGATGAGAGTCCTGTGGCCTTGGTTTCTTGGAAACACAGAGCTGTTCTTGGAGTACAGTTTTTGTGCTCCTCCCAGGGGTGGCAGATAGCAGTGAGTTCAGTTCAAATTGATCATCATGGTTTGCCCCTGCTGTCCAATTAAATGTTTAAACTAGCCTCTGCGTGCCTCCATGGGAAAAACCATGGTTTTGCCCCGTGCAGCCTGTCCTTGGGATTCCATGCAGCTTGGACTCAACGAGAGCTTTACTTAACCCTTAACCTCTCTGAACCCTCCATGTATGAATTTTCGGAGGATCTGAATAAAGCATGAGGCTTCCGTCAGCTCCATTTATCGGCTCCGTTCTCCCGGGTCCCACTGCCTCTGGAGCGGTGACATTGAGCAAGGCTTTTGTTTGTTTCTTTGTTTGCTCGCTCTTTCTTTTTCAAATTGAACAAGTACAGCCTTGGTTCCTAGGGTGCGTGGAGTCCACCGAGCCACACAACCATGACACAAGCCTCCGCACTAGCTCAACACCTGCTTACTGGAGGCAAGAACACCCTCCAGCCTTACACAGCCCATATGTATAAACAGCCAAGGTAACAGGAAGAACGTCTTTCTTTTACACACTATTTTTGGTCTTCTGTTGCTGATTAGACACACAAACAGTATTGTATTCCAGTGCCTGAAGGATTCAATATGACCGCATGTAGTACCAGTACGCAGCCTGGAGGAGCACTCCTTCTCACAGAGCCAAGGGGAGCAGCTGGCCCTCCATCAACTAGATTGGGTGTACTCTGTTGTCCCCACAATGCAATTCTCACAAGGTATCCATCTCCTACTTGATATATTTTGAAAAACATAAAGCCGGCAAAATTTCAGTGATGTGGGAAACAGGGAAACACACAAAGGATTGTTCCCCAGCAACAAGAAAGACTCCATTATCTATCATGGATGTACAGTGCTGGCAGAGGTGGCCATGATTCGTGAAGGCAGATTTGAGAGATAAACCAAGATTTTAGTGGGAACGTGAACTTTGAGGTGACAACGAGAGCCCGACTGTTTGGCCTACGTGTCTGGAATTCTCGGGCTGGAGAGATGGCTCAGAGGTTAAGAGCACTGACTGCTCCTCTTCCAGAGGTCCTGAGTTCAATTCCCAAGAACCGCACAACCACACGGTGACTCACAACCATCTGTAATGGGATCTCATGCCCTCTTCTGGTGTGTCTGAAAACAGCTACAGTGTACTCACAGACATAAAATAAATAAATCATGTGGAATTCACAGGAGAAAGTCTGACTTGAAATCGGGAGACAGAAGTTCTCAATGAAGAGAAGTGTGTGTGTGTGTGTGTGTGTGTGTGTGTGTGTGTGTGTGAGAGAGAGAGAGAGAGAGAGAGAGAGAGAGAGAGAGAGAGAGAGAGAGATCATGCGCCTGTGTGCATGAGTCTATGGGTGTATGGGTATTGAGTAGAAGACAGAGATTAATGAATGTCTTCCCCAGTCAGCTTCACTGAACTTGGATTTAGCTATGCTGGCAGATCAGTGAGTTCCAGGGACCCACCCCTCACGCATGTACCCGCAGTGCTGGACAGACAGCATGCACTACCATGCCCAGCTGTTATGCTGGGGCTGAGGATCTGATCTCAGATCTTCATGTTTGTACAACATGTAGAGCTGACACCAGGATAAGATGTTTTAATCATTTGTTTAAGTTGACGTGTGAAGTCATGGGTTCTGTCATAACATCTTCACGCAGTGTCCTTTCCCAGCCCTCTCTGCCCTGCCCTGCCCTGCTCCTAAGTCCCCTCCTGCTGGTGTTTTCTGACTCCTCACCTCATGTCGTATACTTCTCCTGACCAGATTTGGTACTTCCATTGAGAGTCTTTCCCCTTCTTGTGGTCCATTTCTAGTTTACAAGGATGGTTTTGGAAGCCAAGAAGAGACAGTTTCATTGACCTATGGAGTAGGCACAGATGGACCCTTCACTACCTACAGGGACCCCAGGAATAAAAAGCAAAGAGAATTCACGGAAACCATCCAACGAGGTGGAGAAAGAATGGATGGTGTGGTCAGAGATTTAGAGAAAATATCCCAAGCCATGTGCTGACTGTTCTGTGAACTTTATGGTGATGGACCAACCTAGTCGGGTGTTGCTCAAAGGCTGGGGAAGATGAATGTGAATTTGAGTAACTGGTCTGTGGCATTTACTCAGAAATACTACAATAAGTTTTGGGAAAACGTAGAGCTTTCGGATGGGTTCTAAAGGGAACTTGGGATTGTAGGGAGTACTTCCCTTGTGCTCAGGTAGCAGCAATTTTAGGTCACGTTGAACATAGATTATTGTCAGTATCCACAGGCCTGCGCCAGTGGAGTCTGCCTGGCATCCATGCTCACAGTATGGATGCTAAGCTCTTTGCCCTCATGGACGACATTGGGGGAGGATGGACAGGGATGGAGAGAGAAGAAAGGAGAGAGAGAAGGAGAGGTAGGAAGAAGGAAAGAAAGGAGGAGGGGGAGAGAAAGGAAGAGAGTGGGGAGAAAGAGATAGAGAAGGGGAGAGGGAAAGGAAGAGAGATGGGGCACAGGGTGTGCAGAAAACAAGACAACACAAGAGAATGCCCACATGTTCTTGTCAAGGCATTGGAATCATAGCCTTGGAGCAGGGAAAGCCATAAAGCAGAAGAATTTGTCTCTAAGCTATCTTTTTTCTTCCTCCATCCAATTATTTCTCTTCTTTCTAGAGAATTCTCTGTGTAGACATTACTTGATAATAACTGCCACCTTTCCCTGGCATTGGTAATTTTAGGGTCACCAAAGTAATTATGTGGACTCCTGGGCTACATTCATAACTTTTTATGTGGCCTGATGAAAATTACACATTTTCCATAAGGCTTCACAGAGAGCTTCAGTGTCTGCTATCAAGTCTTGCCGGAATAAGTGGGACTTGGCAGGTTAAAATAAAAAAAAGTCCTTTGAAATGTGGAGCCCTTGAGAAGCCAGGGAATAATAAGCATGATACATTTGAGTTTGCTGTTTCTAAGCACTTTCCAACCGAGGAAAAACTTAGCAAAATCTTGGTAGGATAGTACTTCATACACTCTTGAAGCCAGGTGTGATGGTAGCTTCAATCATTAGTGTCACACAACCAAGAATCAGATGGGAGAAGAGTCTCGATGAGCGACTGTCTACATTATGTTGGCCTATAGATATTAATGTGAGGAGATTCAGTCCACTTTGGGCAGTACCATCCCCTAGGAAGCGGGACCTAACCTGTATGAGAGCAGAGAAATGAGCCAGTAAGCAAACATGCATAAATTCTCTGCTCTGAGGATGCTATGGGACTAGCTGAAGCTCCTGCCTTTACTTCCCCACAGTAATGAATTATAACCTGGAAGTGTGAGCTGAAATAAATGCCTTTTCTCTTCTAAATTGCCTTTTTTGTTGGGGTACCTTATCCTATAACAGAAGTTAAACTAGAATTTGGATAAGGTCACATACCTTATTTAGACCAAAAGGTGTGTATGTGTAGGCTGCTATTGCCTACATTTGGCAAGGTGTTAACAGTATGAGAGAATAAGAAAAGAACAGAGCAGTTTCAAATGGGAAAGAGATATTATGAGGAAAGGCGCAGGGGGAGGGGGATGGGAAAAGCCCATTAATTCAAATAGATGTCAGGTTAGAAGCAACAGCCACCATGTCTCAGTTTTAAACACCAACAGAATTAAAAAACAAAACAAAAAATCTTAAGTATAATAGGAACATTTAAACCCCCACCCATGGCAAGGGTAGAATTCAAAAGTACCGTGACCGCATCATCTCCGTGGGTAAAGATGGTTTTAATGGATTACGGTGTCTCGAGAAAAGACCCAGCCAACCTGTGGTCCTCAAATCTCATCAAATGTACCAAGTGTCTGGGGGAAATTACAAACTGCACCATTCTCCCCTGACCCTTGAGAGGAAGAGGCGCAGTACATCAAGTTCAAAGAAGGAAAAGAGGCCATGAGAAAGTACAGACATCTTAGAAATGGGAAGGGGTAGCTGGGAATGAGGAGAGGGCGTGCCTCCTGGCGAGGGGATTGGCTGGCTCAGAATGCTAATAAACCGGGGGCAGAGTAAAAAGATCGCCCAGGGCTGAGTGAGAATGTGAGTTTCTAGACTCCAGTGGACCGTGGAGCCCCAGGTCTGCCTGTGCAGGATGAGCTCAGAATGATGCTTGAGCCCCTCGATATTGTGAGACGATAAAGAATCCAAGAGACCAACGGAAACAAAGCATCCATTGAACATGCCATTCCACAGCAAAGGAGGCCAGACTGGTGCTGGGATGGCTTGGAAAAAGACAAAGCTTTTCAAACAACTCCTGATGGATTCACACCCCATCGCAAAGACCCCTGGCCTAGGACACAGAGCCTCATCCAATGAACAATTTTCGGCTGGAGTGGCCCTCCTTTTTTTCTGAGGATCTGAGACTCAGTCACAAAGTTGCCCACCTTCAACTCTCAGTGTTCTGAGGCAGGTGAGTGCCAGTGCCTTCTAGGGCAGAGAAGCCCCGTGCTCTGTTTGTCTGGAACTCCAATGAGCTCTAAGTGCACCTCATACTGAGAAAGTACCTTCCTAATCAATTTTTCATGTCCCACAGAAGGCTGACTCCTCCGCTGAGATACAGAGAAAAGAAATAAATTATGGAGACTATGAAAGAACAAGATGGGAGGGGAAGATCTTCCCACAGGGTGGAATCAGGGTCTTCTCCTGAAGAATCCTGTCCCTAGGGAAGGAAGCCGATGCTTTCCAGCAGCTGCTGCTCTTTCCCTGGCCCTGTTCTTCCTGGGTGTACAGGATGTGGGAGGGATAGCTCTTCTTGAATCTGGTACCAGGCTTAATGCAAAGAGCACCCTCATGTTTCTCTGAAATCCTGGGCTTTGAGTTGATGTCCTGCAAGAGAGGAAACGTCTCAAGGGGAAGAAAGATGAAGGGATGAGAAGGTTTGCCTTGTGAGCATGGGGACCTGGATTGGAAGCTCACGGCTCCTGTTTTAAAGGCTGGCTTTGGTGACATGTGCATGTACTCTAAGTACTAGGGATCCAATATTCTCACCTGGCATCAGCAGGAACTTACATGTATGTATACATACCACAACCAACCCGCACATAACACATATAGAAAAATAAAATACCTTTAATAACAAGAAAGGGTAAGGAGAGATGGAGGGAGGAAGGGAGGAGGGAGAGTTGTTTGGGGAGTATCAGAGCTATTCAGCAGCATCTACAAGCTCATCCCCCTGCACCCCTCCCCCCCCAACTGTGGCCATGGTCTTTGATCACATGACTTTGGTCTTGTGAAATGCAATGTAAGTATGCCTGTATGCCCCAGGGCAGGGCATCCACAGCTAGTGTGGGTTTTCTCCTCATGGTGTGGTCCCTGGATAAGAAGAGCAGCAGATGTCCATCTCTTTGTCTTGTGACCCAACGATCGGACAGCATAAACGACAACCGTGTACTTCTGTAAGTCTGTAGATGTGGGATTTCCCATCACCTTGGCACAACCCCATACCCACTGTCTGTTATGGCGCCTTTCCTCAAGGTAAGACATTGGAAACACCCAACTTAGATGTCATCTGTCTAAAACATCTGCCGTTGGGAAACGGAGTCACACAGAGTGATAGGACAGGGATGTAGATGGCTCAATCTCTGAAGACCATTCAGAGATTGTTGGCGGAGGGGGGAAAGCCAGGAGTCTAACATTATGGAAGTTTGAAGGTTCCCCCTAACTCAGGTCTCAAACATGGGTGAGACTATGTCAAAGACCTCATCATTTTCTGTAGATGAATAGAATTATTTAGAGGTCACACCCTTGTGACATGTTTTGTTTTTAAAGAGTTATTTTTACTTTTTGTGTATGAGTGCTTGCCTACATGTATGTATGTATGTATGTGTACCATATGCAGACAGTGTCCACACAGAGGCCAGAGAGGGCACCAGATCCCCTGGAATTGGAGTTACGGGCAATCATGAACCACCACATCAGCGCTGGAAATAACCCAGGTCTTCTGGAAGAGCAGTAAATGGCTCTTCAATGCCAAACCATCTCCCAGCACCCCCATGTTTGATTTTAAGACCATATTTTTCCAACAGCTGTAGCTTTAATTTTTTTCAACACCTACTTTTAATGATGGTTCTTAGATGCTTTAACCTCCCTTGTAGCCTGACACCCACCAGAGGTAGAAATGGTTCTTTGGAACAAATTCTATCTGTGTTGTCAGGAATTCAGCAGCCCAGCTCACAGAAGTCAGCAGCAGCAGCAGCTCAATCCACTTGCAAACACCTCACGGATACACCAGCAGTCCAGTTTGGTAGGGTCGGGATAGCAAACACGAAACAGCAGCAGGGGTACGACCTAGCTGAGACAGCCAGGCCTCAGCCTCAGCTTGAGTCAGCAGGAAGGACCGGAGTCAACAAGAGCGCCAGGAAAAGTTCTCAGCTGTGCCTCCCTCAGTGAAGCAAAGATCAGGGAAGACTCTAGACCAACAAGCTTTTAACTATGCAAGAAAGTGTGTCTGTCTCAGCTGACGTCTCTCTGCCAATAAGCCCGAGTCTGCGAGAGTGGCAAAAACCTTGGCACACCACCAGAAGTTTTTTGGTTTGTTTCTCTCTGTGTCGTCCCGACAAATGCAGCTCAGCTATGCCATGTAAGGCGGACCAATACATGCGTGCCAGTAGCGAAGAATCCTTCTTCATCACATGTCCTTTTACATGCTTGCTTTAGCAGAACATCTTTCACCTGTGTCTGCTTCAGGGAACTGTTCCTTCACTTGTTAGCCCCAGCAAACCACCATCCAACACGACTGACTTTCCAAAGAACCCGTAAGCTTCCACTTCAAACACCCTCTAGCGAGGACGCAGGCTATGAGCAGGAAGTGGGTGG
This sequence comes from Apodemus agrarius, assembly GCA_964023405.1. Lineage (NCBI taxonomy): Eukaryota > Metazoa > Chordata > Mammalia > Rodentia > Muridae > Apodemus > Apodemus agrarius. The sequence continues at coordinate 13,457,046 of OZ030009.1, read as the reverse complement.
GTAAGGAGAACTCCAGAAATTACATGGGGAGTCTCACAGTTGCTTTTCTGTATAAAGCAAGAATCATATCATAAGGAACCTCCGGGCGATGGTGGTACATGCCTTTAATCCTAGCACTTGAGACAAAGAGGCAGGTGGATTTCTGAGTTTGAGGCTAGCCTGGTCTACAGAGTGAGTCCCAGGACAGCCAGGGCTACACAGAGAAACCCTGTCTTGAAAAAAACAAAAACAAAACAAAACAAAGCAAAAGGAATGGTTGTCTCTGCATGTGTAAAAAGGAGCTCAAGAGTGAAGGTCTCCAGGGCTGAGGGTAACCGTGGCTAAGAGGTTCTCTTTGGGATGATTTCCCATACACCTTCATTGTGAGTCTGGTGTGTGTGTGTGTGTGTGTGTGTGTGTGTGTGTGTGTGTGTATGTGTGTGTGTGTGTGTGTGTGTGTGTGTGTGTGTGTGTGTGTGTGAGAGAGAGAGAGAGAGAGAGAGAGAGAGAGAGAGAGAGAGAGAGACAAGTTCACTTTTGGTGTCATCCTTCAGGAACCATCCATCTAAATTGTCTGGAGACAGGTCTCCCATTGGCCTGGAGCTGAGAGCCCTTAGGCCAGGCTGGCTAGTAAGCTCTAGGAATCCACCACTCTTAACTTTCCCAGCATCGCGATCTCAAGAACAGGCCACTATGCCTGTACGGAGCCACATACCTCGCCTTTTATATTTAGGTTCTGGGCATCCGAACTCAAGTGCCCGCGATTGCAAGGCAAGCACATTACTGGCTGAGCTAGCTCGCCAGCCCTTGGGTCTGCAACGTCTGTGGGTTGAATCCTGGCACTAAAGCATTCATTAGCAGGAGATCTGCTCTTTAATGAGTTGTAATCACTGAATTTGGAGTATATGATTAATCTTCGAAAAGTATAGTCTCGCCACCTGCCATTTGAGATTCCTGGCAAGTTCTGAGCGCAGTGCTCTGGGGGTCAATGGTAATAGGAAATGAATGATGTCTTTATGGTACACAGCGATCCATTTTCTGACCAAATACATGCAAATAAAGTTGGCCCTGCAGCTGGCTGGGGTCGAGATGATGAACCGCAAGTTCTGTGGCCCTCCTCCACGCGCTGAGTTATCAGATCCACGTTTCAGAAACCAAATGCTACAGATCCCTCTGTAATTACACATCTTGTAGGTGGCCCCTGAAGCAAAGGGTGCTCAACAAAGAATAGTGTTTTGTAACCCGAAGACTCCTGTTTGAATAACAGGGCAGGTAACAAACTCAACACAGACAAAACTTTTCTTGTGGCTTTTTATTTATTTATTTACTTTGAACTTTATTTTTCTTCAATGTTAATATCAAATGTACGCTCTAGGATACATACATTGACTTTGAGATGTGTGTGTGTGTGTGTGTGTGTGTGTGCAAACACACATGGGCAAAGTGCACACATGGTGTGTAGGCTTGTCTAGGTCAGAGGACAACCGTGGGTTTCATCCTCCTGCCTCTCATCTTGTTTTGAGACAGTCTTTTTGTTCACCACTGCATATACCAGACTGACTTTGTTGATGATTTCTCCCGTCTCTGCCTCCCATCTCCCAATAGGAACATCCTAAGATTATTTATTGATGATGGTAGATGAACATCCTAAGATTATAGATGATATATACTGTTGCATCTGGCTTTTTTGAAAATTCCGTTTATTTCTTAGCATCATGTGTAGGTGATGTGGAGGCGGGACATTCATGCTATGGCACATGTGTAGACATCCGAGGACAACTGTGTAGAGTCTGTTCAGTCCTTCTACATTTATGTGGGTTCCTTGGCAAGCCCTTTCCCCACTGAGGCACCTCCCCGGCCCTGAGGCGGGTGCTTTAAAATGGCAAAGGCCGATCATTCTTGCTGATGGTGTGACTGCACCTTTGTCAGTGCAGCTGCCATACTGGGCCTGTTTCTCCTACCTTGGGTAGCCAGGCCCATTGTTCACCAGGCTGGACTTGAGGTGGGGACCTTAGCCAGGGGTAGGGGCAGGTGAGTGCAAGCGAGATCTTGGTCAGTAGTGAGTGCGTGGATAAAGAGCCTGGGAGCTGCTTTGCAGAACTGGCTCCGTTTATTGGGTGGATAAGGAGGTGCTTATGCCCCCGTGGAGGTGGCTGAGGTCTCTGGGGCAAGGTTTGTGTAGTTGTGTTCAGAACAGGGGTGGTGGAAGATGTTTCATCTGCATACTCAGGGTGTGTGTGTGTGTGTGTGTGTGTGTGTGTGTGTGTGAACTTCAGAAGGTCAAACAAGATGCGATGTCTGATGGCTGTCAGGGTAATAGATTCCTACTAGGATTGATGGTGGGGCAGCCCACGTCACGGTGCCAGGTTGGGGAGGGTGAGGAAGCCAAGTCCTTATCTGAGGGACCTGAGGCTGAAGCCCCCTGGACCCTTCTTCTGTAATCCTGAGTCCCACAAGTAAGGATCCCTTCGCCTTGACAGATCAAGCCAAGGAGCCCAGTGAGCAGAAGTTAAATGTGATTCACCCCTTGGCACAGCCAGGCAAGGCTACTGTTTGCTTGTTAGGATACGGGGCTAATTTCATAGTGCACAATTTCAAAAATGAAGTTTCTCCAAGCTAGCTCAGTGGGAAAGCCAAAAAAAAAAATTACAGACATGCTTCTGCTGATTAAAAACACATATTTTAAGTAATGAAGCTATAGAAAAGACGTTAGAAGTCTCATTGTTAATTTGAAGGCCTTGGAAACCCGAGGTCTCTAGAACAGAGAGGGAGACTCAACCGAAAGTTTAAAGCATCCTGTTTTGATAGAAGCAGGACTTTGTAGTTCAAAGCTTTGTGATTCAAAGCAGGTTGTATTTGAGGCGAAGGCAAAGCCCGCTGACTGTTGGTTTTATTATTATGTTTCTCCTAACAAAAAAAAATCCCCACCATATTTAAATGCAAATGAGACTCAGGTGCAGGTGACTTGCAGGAAACATTTAGTTAGGGCTTTGTGTGTGTGTGTGTGTGTGTGTGTGTGTGTGTGTGTTTGCACAGCAAGGTTTGGTGCTGATGCTTCCTTTTAGCTTTTTTGGAGATCAGGTAGCAGCTGGAGGCATTGTGGCATGAGCTGTGAGGACTGCAGGTGCCTCTGGTTCAGGGAAACAATTCCCGTGACTATTTCTAAACAGTTAGAGATAAGATTAACATCGAGGTTAAGGAAGCGAATAAACCCCCTCCCTCTCCCCCAGTGCTGCCACAGTGGTGATGCTCAGATTTGTATCTATAAGAACCTCTTGAGAGCCCAAATTAAATAGATAAGGTGAACCGAAGTTCCTGGACAGGGAGAAAAGGTAAACACTGACTGTTGGTCCTGAGACCTGTGACGTCATATAGGCGACAATTAATGCAGCCCTGCAGGTTTATTCCTGTTACCAAGGCAACGGCCACCATGTACCCAGAATTCAATAGGCCCACCTAGCCTACCCGTAATTTGAATAATCATGCATATAAAAAGGAGTAGCGTGCTCCCCCTCTTTCTCTTTCTGTTCATCGCTCCCGGCCTTCCCCTTACCCCGTTCCCCTGTACCCCCATCTTAAATAAAACCACGTGGAGCTACTTGGTCTAGTCTAACTGTTCCAGCCCACACCTCCCGGTTCCTCCGCGGGCGCTGCGGACCGAGCCTGGTCGGGTGGTTCGCTGCCTGCTCCCGGCTTTCCGTGGCGGGCGGTTGTGGGGGGGGGCCGGCGGCTCCACTTCGGCTGCCTGCGCGGGAAAAACCAACACTGACGGACTAGAGTGGGGGAATCTTCCAGGTTGGGAGGCAAGCAGGGCTCTCTAATTGGTCCCCTAAATAGACATTTTTTCTCACCTCTGAGTTTGATCTAAGACCCTTGTGACTCCTAGGAGTCACAAACCCTTTTGGAATGTATAAACACACCCCTGCCTTCTGTTAACCCCAAAGCAAAGGGTGTTACCAGATAGCATCCCAGGCCTGCCGCAGAGAATTCTGTTTTGCCTCAATCCGCCTACTGTAGAAGCTGCTACAGGTTCACAGCTACAAGATTCCCTTCAGAAGAATGTTGTTAGGAGAGTTGCAGGTTCGTGGCCAGAGCCAGCCATGATGTAGCCTTGATATTGGAAAGCATTATTGTCCTTAATGAAATTATAAATATAATCCATCCGGAAGGATGACTCAGATACGTTGAGATTGAACCTGAGAGGTTGTCTCCTTCACCCCAGTATGGAAGCTGCAACTGTGGAGTTTTCCCATGTGGCTATAGCATGTGTCCAGTCACCTGCAGTCCCCTCCTTGTCATTCTGAAACGCCCATTCCACAACTCTTTAGATCGGGCATAATAGGGGCAGGGCAGATGGCTCAGCCGTTAGGAGAACGCATGCTCTTACAGGGGACCCAAGTTCAGACTCCAGTACCCACGTCAGGTGCTGCCTGTGCCCGGAACTGCCCACTGCCCCACCCTACCTGCCCTTGAGGGTTGGAGGTGAGGTGGCTCAGACAATGGCACAGACTTCCGGGAGCAGGGGAGAAACTCAGCAGGAAGCTCGCCTGAACCCTGCGGCAGGCTCCTTTAATACCCTCCTCCGGCGCCCCATTGGTCCAGGGAAAGCGTCACTTCTAAACAGCAGTTCCTGATTGGCTGGCATTGTCTGCATCACCAATCCTTGGTCTCTCGGGTAATCCTCAATTAGGTCTTCCCGCAGGGCGGGTTGGGGGTTAAGGGGTGGGGGCACCTTTGTGGTTGCACCCTGCCTTCCCCCGTTTAGGCAGAGGCGACTGCACCATTTCCCCTACAGTCAGGTAGTTCATAATACCTGCTAACTCTAGCATCAGTGATCTGATGCACTCTTCTGGCCTCCACAGGCACTACACTCATGTGTACACACACACACACACACACACACACACACTCACACGGTTTTATAAAATACTAGCCATACAGTGTTTAGTACTAGAACCAATAACTAATAAAAAAATTTTAAATTTAGCTTTATTAATCTTTTATGACTTTAGCAACAACAGTGATAATAAGTTTCCAAATCTGTACACATGATTACGGTCGACATACATTATTCATGGGTTCTGATTAGGGATAAAGTAATCAAATTGGACTCTTGAAAAAAAAATGTGTTTTGTAAAGAACTTCTCTTCACCGTCCTAAGGGGAAAACAGGAAGTCGAATCAATCACCAGCCTTCAACCACTAGAAAAATGGACGTGGTATATAAAATAACAGGTGCGGGGGACTGGACAGCAGACAGACCCCTCTGTGACCCCTGGGAAATGAAGATGTGGAGTGTATGATTGCCCTGACTTTCTTCCCGGAAGCGTGCTGCAAACTGGAGAAACGAGCCGGCTAAAGCGCAGATCCAGGGCGTGCTGTGGGGATGGAAACGGGCGGCCAGACAGTCGGCAGTTGGGTTCTATAGAGGATGCAGCTAGCAGGGTCTTACGTAGCCCAGGCTGGCCTAAAATTCCCAATGTAGCCCACAGAGACGCCACACTTTGGATCCTCCCGCCTCTACCTCCTAAGCGCTTTGAGCGCAGGTCTGTATCTCCATGCCCGTTTCACACGGTACTAGGGATCAAACCCAGAGCTTTGCGTAAGTAGGCCTAAGTTCAACCATCTGAGCCACATCCCAGTTCCTTAGGAGGATGGCGTTTCCTAGGAAAATCGCTCCACAACTTTACACCCCGGGGCTCCCAAGAGTTTTCTGGAATCAGAGATTTATGTGTAGGGTGGATGAGACAGGCAAGAACTGATGGTGTGAGCAGTGTGCGGAGTGAGACAGGCACAGGCCACCCCGAGCAAGGTGCTGGCCGAGCGGGATCCAGCTGCGCACAGCTGGGGAGATGCTTGGCTTCAGGCAGGGCGGCTACCGCGGATTCGCTTTTCTGTGGGTGTTCTTTTAGAGGAGACTCCCAAGAGACCCTACCCAGAGTTCTGTAGGAACGGTTTCATCAGACTGACTCATCAGAAGAAAGCTTTGCGAGGCTGAGAGTGAATAGTGAGCTAACCACCCCCTTCTGGAGCTTTCTGGGGCACAGAGTCCAGGACTCCCTAGGGAAAGATCAGAAGGTCAGGACTAGTGTGAAGCAGCTCTTTGCCAAAGTAATATGCACCCGCATGCCCACACAGACGTACACAAATACATGTAATTAAAAAAAACAAATAAAATAAATCTTAAAGAAGGAATCTGTATGTATAAAGCAACACCTAACAGGAATGGGGGGGGGACGTGGAGAAGGTCATATATTTACAAATGGTAAAAAATTCTAGAATTATTCTTTCAATCATCAATACATGAAGTGGAGAGAGTCTGTATATAAATGGAAAACATGAACATCGCTTGTAGCCTGACTAACCTGAATGACATTGGGGGGTGACTCTGACCACAGAGGGTGCATTCATCACAAGGCATGCGTGTGATGATCACAGAGGCAATAAGGTGAGGCACTAAAGCCTGGCTCTCCACAAACTGAAAAACAAATTAAAATTATGAACACTCTTTTCCGTTTTTATCAGAAAAAAAAGGAATAAATCATAAATTAATATAAGGAGAAATTCTCAGAGAGGTTATAAGGCATAGGAGAGAACCCACTACTGTTATTTTCCTAAATGAGCATAACCAAATGTCCCTCAAAATGCTTATCTTTATACACATAGATTAGGGTGACTCTCGGCTCTTCATTTTACAGCGGAAGGCAGTTCTTATGGAGAGGCTCAGACTGATCAAAACACACAGAATAAATGTTGGCAGAGTGCTCAGCCCTAAATGAGATGTCAGGATCACATTTCCTCATCCCAAGGTTCAGGGAACATCACAGAAGAAGCAGCAGAAAGATCCCAAGAGTCGGAGGAAAAGAGGCTGTGAAGTGTTGTCTTCCAGACGTGACACGGCTGCTGTGCTCATGCAATCACAACAGCTGCGGCTGTCTGCACAGGTCTGAACAGGCCAACACGGAGGGAAGAGGGGTTCGCGGAGTCTCACCCTAGCTGAGGAGCTACTGGCATCCGCTGGGGGCAGGGACAGCTGTCCCTAGGGTGTGCCCTCTGGTGGCTCACCTACATTCCAGTCACTGTGGCTTGTGCACACAGACCTTACTAGCATGAAGTTGGGAGGGGGGATGTTGCAGGGATTCTGGGAGGAGTTAGAGAGGGAGAACAAATGGGATTAAAATTCACGGATACAGATATACAACTCAAGAATAAAAAACGGTTGTTTATTTTAAGTCCCTGATAATTGGTAATTAAACAACATACTTTCATACAATCTGTTAGTCGAAGAACAAATCACAGGAGAAATTAGAAAATATCTTGGACTAAATAAAAACTAGAAAACAACAAACAAGGCTTTAAGTCTTTACCTGCTATGCTAAGAATATAAAGCTGAAAACCAATGCTCTCGGTGTTGCCTTAGAAACCTAGATAAAGAAAAACAAATTAAACCCAAAATAAGTAGAACCAACAGCACAGAGATAACAGCAGATATCAATGAAACAGAATATGGGCATGTAAAACAGAAAAAAAGAGAACTGAACAAAACCTACAAAAAAAAGCAACAGAATTCATAAATCTAGACTGTCTAGATTCAGTGAGAAACATAGAAAGGAGGTAAAAATGATGAGGGCGCATTACTAGAGACCCTACAGACATTGAGCTTTGTGACCATGGCAACTCTTACAAAGGAAAACATTGAACTGGGGCTGGCTTCCAGTTTCAGAGGTTTAGTCCATTATGATCAAGGTGAGAAGCATGCCAACATGCAGGCAGACATGATGCTGGGGAAAGAGCTGAGAGGTCTACATCTTGATCCCAGTGGCAGCGGGAGACTTCCACACTGGGCTTAGCTTGATCCTATGAGACCTCAAAACCAACCTCCACAGTGACACACCTTCAACAAGGCCACACCTACTCCAACAAAGCCACACCTCCTAAATATCGCCATCCCCTATGGGCCAAGCATTCAAACACATGAGTCTATTGGGAGAGGGCATTCCTATTCAAACCACCACACAAATAAAATGAAATGAATATTCTTTTTTTTTCTCTTTTCTTTTCTCTCTTCTCCTTGGTCATCTTCTCTTTGCGACTCTCTCTGTGTGTCTCTCTCCAATCATCCACTCACCTATGGGCACATACCAAATCCACACTCACAGCTGAATATAGGCCAGACTGGCGTTGAGTTTACTACACAGTCAAGGATGACTTTGAGTCTTTGATCCTCTTATTTTCCCCTCATGAATACTACTGGGATGGGGGCATGGGTGATGGATGGATGGGTGGCCCTACATCTGGGGGGGAATTGAATTCTACCTCCATGCACTGATAGTGCCTGTCAGTGGACCTTTCCCTAGTTAAGCCTTCAGATGAGACTGTATCTCTGGCTGAGTCATCATTGCTTCCCTTGCTATAGGCACTCTCAGCAAATAAACGTTTCAAGCTGCTACATTTGGAAGTCATTTGTTAGTCAGCTTAGTTAACCACTGCATTATATATAGAAAAGTATACAAGTCACAGTTGTATGGAAGAAAAGTTTTCAACACACACACACACACACACACACACACACACACACACACACAGTGGAGTGGATGAAACAATGTATCCAGCAGATGGAAACAATGTATCAAGTATCCCAGACACAATGCCCTTCACCTCCCAGTCCCCACCCCTCGCTAACCTGAGAACACCTATCTCTCTTGACGTATAACGCCACGCATTAGCTTTGCCTGGCTTTGAATTTTATATAAATGAAACAAAATAGTAAGTGCTTGTGTTAGTTAGTTTTCCTGGTGCTGCAATCCAATTTCCAGCAAGAAGCAACTTCAGGGAGGAAAGGTAGCCTCGAGCTCACAGTTTAGGGCTACACACTCCAATATGGTAGAGGAGGCGTGGCAGGAAGAGCAGCTTGTGACGGTAGCAACAAGAGCCGGCTTACCTCTGGACAGGACAGTAAGCAGGCTAGGACATAAACCTTTAGGCCCGTCCTTCCTCCAGTCAACCACTTCATCCAGCTAAGCCCCATCTCCTAGAGGTTCTGTAACTCACTAAACACTAGAACCAGTGGGGAACCACATGTTCAGACCTGGTCTACATTTCAATAGTAAAAATACTCTCACACCTGGCTTTGCTCTTGGAGACTGTGCTCTGAATTGGTCCTGGGTCTTTCTCATCCATGAATGGCTTGACTTTGTTTTGGATTTTATGGAGATCTGTATCTAATTCTAATGGAGATGGTGAAGGTGGCAAAAATGTCAATCTTGTGAGTACGGAACCTAAGTTCCATTCCCAGAACCCAAAATTTTTTAAAAGCAGGTCTGGTGTCATGTTCTTGCAATCCCAACAGCCAGGAGGGAGAAGTGGGCAGATCCCTGAGACTTGTTGGTTGGCCATCCTAGTCTACTTAAAGTTCTTGGCTAACAAGGGACCCTGCCTCAAAATAGAAGGGAGATGGTGCCTAAGTGATGATAGCTAAGGCTGTCTTCTACACTCTACCAGCATGCATGCATGTGCATGTATAACCACATACACACATTTACCAACACATAAACGTGCATGCGCATGCGTGGACATACACACACACATGCAAAGAGCCAATTCTATGCATTTACAAAATTTAAATATATGGTGTGTGTGTATGTGTGTGAGTCTGTGTGTGTGTATGTGTGTGTGTGTGTGTGTGTGTGTGTGTGTGTACATGTAAGAGTAGATGCCCACAGAACTCAAAAGTATTGGTTCCCCTGTGGCCAGGAATATAAGCAGTTGTGAGCCATGTGATGAGGGTGTTGGGAGCTGAACCTATGGTCTCTGTAAGGACAGTACTCATTATTCATTGCTGAACCATTTCTACTAGAATTGCTTCTTGTTGGAAATTTCTACTGATATTCTTTTCTTACTTACAAAGACATGACATTTATTTCAGTTTAAGTCCTTTTAGAATTGAATTAGTTGAAGGAGTTGCTACTTGTATTTCCTGTCCTAAAATAGCTAGAGTCACTTCATTTTGCCTGGTCCAAGGTTTCTTTGTAGAAAAGGTTAGGCAGCGTGCTCTGTTTCAGAGTTCCATCTGTGGACTCTCAAGCTTCTAAGAGGACTTCCTGTCTAGAGCATCATCGTCCATGATGTCATCCCTTTAATCAGGTGTGTTGACAAACTCAAGTAATTCTTCAAAATCTAGTTTAATTTTAACTCACTCCAAAGATACACAAAATCAACCACTTGGGATGGAGAGATATTATGAATGAAGTAAATAATAAATAGGACATAAATTTCAAAGGGGCTGAGAATCATATGCCTGGAAAAAAAATGATGATGGCTTGGTTTCTTCGAGTGGAAAACGAGGCCAATAAAGACAAATTGCAATGATAATTGCTTCGTTCTAATCAGTGGTAAATTACGGGTAAGCAGATAGCCTGGAAGTGGGGCCCAGCCAACGGCATTTGTTCTAGGATATTATTGAGATGTGAAAACGTCTCTCTAGGACACGACACTAACTCCCACAAGCCACTTGTTCCCCATCAGTACCTGTACATTTCTTTGGTTAGTTACCCTCAGGCCATGCATCTCTGTGTCTCTTTGTAGCTGGACCAAGAAGTAATTGCATGTCATACAGAGAGGGAGAGTAGCACCCTTGTGATTGTGAGCTTGTATTGTTGGTACTCTCATCTGTTCTCACTATTCTATTCAAAATTTCTACAAGAGCTTTCAGCTTAGAGCCCACCATAGTAAAACCCTAAGTATTCTAGAGTGTATTTTCTTGTCTTTTCCAGATACCATATGCTTATGCTGCCTTCTCTTTTTGTTAGGGCATCATTCCTTCATCATTTTAGATCCATTCCCCTATCCATCTATGCATTCACGAATTTATCTATCATCCATCCTTGCACCCACCCATCTACTCATTCATTTGTACATACATAAACCCACCCTGCACACCCCCATCCATCTATCCAACTATCCATCTACCAACCCATCCATTCATCCATCCATCCATCAACCATCAATCTACCTAACAAACAACTCACCCACCCATCCATCACTACATTTATCCACCCACCCACCCACCCACCCACCCACCTATTGTGGTGGTTTGAATGAAAATACCCCATATGCCCATAGGGAGTGGCACTATTAGGAGGCGTGGCTTTGTTGAAGTAGGTGTGATCTTAGTGGAGGAAGTGTGTCACTGGGGGAGGGTGTTGAGGTCTCAGATGCTCCAGCCAGACCCAGTGTCATGCTCTCTTCCTGTTGCCTGCCGATCCAGACGTAGCTGCCTCTCCAGCACCACGTCTGCTTGTTCACCACCATGCTTCCCACCGTGGTGATAATGGCATAAACCTCTGAACTTGTGAGCTCCAGTTAAACATTTTCTTTTATGAGAGTAATAGAAATCCTAACTAAGACATCTATCCATTCATCCACTATCTATCTCTTTTTAGTACATTTCACTGTGCTACGTACCTTAACTGCAAGAAGAAAGAATCATAAATGGATTGCATTTTTCTTTATCATCAGCCACGTTGCAATGAGAATGCATGATGTTAAATGCTGAGGCAGTAAAAAGTTGTATTCATAGACTTCTTGGGGCTCAATCTGATGTAACGATGTCTCCCCCATTAGTCTATCATTCCAGTATTTCCTCTCTACATGTTCACAGCCCTGCCCATCTAATGGCTTAATGTAATAAACTGCTATCAACATGGCTGTATCAAAAGATTTAAAAACAAACTTACTGAACCTTATAAGATAAAACTTTACACATATCATCTTAACTTAATGATTCCTACAAATCCACAAAAGAATTTTTCTCACGTCCCGTGCAGGTTTGGACACTAAGATGGAATGGGAAAGTTCATCGTCTCACAGCTAAGACTTCGAGCCTGACTTAGCTGGCTGCGAAGCTCTTGCTTATTCCTAAGCTCTTGCTGTGTTCTATCTTCCTCTTGCCTCACAGTACAGGAGAAAGGTATGGATCTACAGCTCAATACAAGGCAAAGTCTCTCCATGGTGACAAAGGACTTTAATATCCACTACCTCAAATCCTTTATGGCAGGAAATTCCATCAATATAAAGTGACCTATCTCATCACAGGTGGCATTTCCAGCCCCACTTCTTATGACCTAACGAAGCTCTCACTAAAGGCCTCCTTGCTCGGCCATGCCTGCGGGGTTATTCTATAACGTGCACTTTGAGTGTAAATGGGAACTTCCCAGCCTTCCACAGCAACACCTACATTCCCTGGGAATTCTCAAACGTGGCAGCTAGCAGATGTGCTCCCAGAGCCTCCAAATGCAGGCACAGACGGAGCGCTCTGCATAGAAATTGCTGGTAAACTTCACGACTGGGGGACATAAAGATCTTTTATTTGCAGAAGTTGGAGACTGCAATTTGAGTGTGTGAAATTGCCAATAGCCTGGTGAATATGTTGGCCCACCAGCAGCCTTAATGGGGAATTGAAAAGTTTTAAAACGCAGTGAGATAGCAACATACGTGTGTGTGTGTGTGTGTGTGTGTGTGTGTGTGTGTGAGAGAGAGAGAGAGAGAGAGAGAGAGAGAGAGAGAGAGAGAGAGATTTCTGGAGAACCAATGGAGAGATTTTATACTAGACAAAAAACAGGCCTGCAGCCACTGAACGTGAGAGCAGGTCATTAGGAAGGTGGTGGATCCCTTTTAAGCACCAGAGCATTCTGGGAGTTTTCCAGTGTGTTCAGAATCCCATGGACACTCCGTTTTGCTGGCAGGTAGGAACTGATATTCTTCTGGCATTTTCCATCCTGATTCCAAGCCTGTCTCTTACACCTTTCTGTTCCGCAGCTCGCCCTCCAGAAGCCTCTAAGAAAGACTCCTCCTTCTCCGGGCATGGCTTCTGTGTTCTGCCTCATGTTTCTTTACTTCCTCCTTCTGCCCCATCTTCCCGTGATGACATGTTCAAGTCCGACCTTTCTCTCACAACTAGGGGTCACCCTTGGCTGCCACCTGTTCTTCAGCACCCTAGCCAGCCCCGCCCAGTCCAGTCTCAATGCCAAGTCCTCATGGCTCGGCTCACAAGGTGGTCTCACCCCTCCCATCTGTCCCATCTGCTCCTAACCCAGAACCGTCCCCCGTCCTGGCTGCTTCCCCTTGTAGCCATCCTGTGTGGGACTCAGCTCTCATCACTAGCAGAATAAATTTGTTGTTGTTTTCCCAGAATGCCAACGAGTCAATGACATTCCTATGCTGAACACCTTTCATAGGGTGTGCCCTGTTTATTTGGAATGAAATCTATATTCTCTCTGGCTCTGGTCCTAGCTATCATTTTTTGTCCCTTGACTTTGTTTTATTGTTCTTGTGGCAGTGATCAAATACCCTGACCACAGCACGGTCCACTGTGGTGGAGGAAGCATGGAGGGAAGAGGGTGGGGCTGCTGCTCACATTGCGTCTGTGGATAGGAAGCAGGGTTTGATGGGTACTCAACTGGTGAGTGCTTTTCATGAAGTCCGGGACCCACGCCCTTAGGGAAACATTTAGGTTGGGTCTTTCCTGCTTGGTTATTCTAATCAAGAGAAACCCTCACAGTCAAGTCTACTCAAAGGATTAGCTACTAGTGATTCTAGAGCCTGCCAAGTTCACAGTCAATGTGGTGATCATCATAGATCTTTCTCTCCGCTCCCTCTCTCTCCCCTCCCCCTCCCTCCATTGCCCTCCTCCTCTCTCCCTCCATCCCATCCCCCTCCCTTTATCCCTTTCCCCTCCTCCTTCCTCCCCTCCTCATCTCCCCTCTCTTCCCCCTCTCCTTTTTCTTGACACTGCACTTCTCTACTGAATGATGTCAGAGCAGCTATAATCCCACACATCCCATTTTTCTACACTCCTCCAGCACCAGCAGGTTCTGTCTTGTGAACAGATGTCCATCTTTGTCAACTGACCGATCTTTTTCACTTTAAAGTGGAGTTGTGGGCAAATGGAAGGCATCTCATAAAAAGCAGAACCATTTTTTAGTCATTTTATTTTATTTTATTTTGTTTTATTTTGTTTTGTTTTGTTTTTGTGACATGTAATTTGTGCTTTTAGCCTACATTCCAGCTGCAGTTTCAGATTTCTGGAACTTTCAGGCATCTGCCATCTGGGAAAAAATAACAAAAACCAAACACCTAACTCAGAAAAACCTACAGGTAGCATCGCTGTGGGAGAAATGCAGAGGCTTAGTTAGCACAGAGACTCCACATACATTCTGACCGGCTCAAAAAGGATCAGGCTGGCAATTTTACATTAGTTCTTGTTGAGTGCTTTGAAGCACTTGGAGGACAGCGTACCTTTGATGAAACGGCCCCCAAGTTGAATCCCAAGTCTTTCAAGTCTTTAGAAGTGCAACTCTAAAGGGAATCCGACAAACAGAGGAACCAAACCTCATAGGCAAACAGGAGAGGACGGCACAGAGAGCTGGTATCCCAGCCTTCCCATAACTGGTAACTAATATCTAATGGTTGCTTCTGAAGCCAGGGGCTCTGGTCGTCTGTGTGTGTGTGTCATTGCATTTCTTCCCCAGGAAACACCCTACCTCCTCTACTGAGGTTCCGCCTCCTAAAGGCTTCAGGGCCTCCTCAAACAGCACCAGCGGCTGGTGGCCAGTCACAAACGGCGTCAGCCGCTCCTCCACACAGGTTTTCTGCAGCCCTTGATCACACCAAGCAAGCAATTGGCCTGAAGCATGCATGTTTAATACATACACTACATGATGCCCACACCACAAAAATAGTCAGTGAATCACATGCTTTGTAAAACACGTTCCCATTTATAAAATCACACACTAATGGGCTCTGACTCCGTGTCTGTCCTTGGATCCACACTTTCAAAATATATCTTTACAATTTTCTTGAAACCTCAGAAAGGGATAGTTGTGATCATCCTGCAAAGAACTGCCCACAGAACATTTACCAGGTCTACATAATTATTGTATCTTACCTGATTGACTTTCTCATGATTTTCATTTGTCTCCTATATGTGTAGCATGTTAGGAGGTCTAGAACATCCCAAGTAATTTGGAGCCTTTTGTTCAGAGAACCTGAAGTGCCTCCATGTGTACTTTGTAAGAATATTCTCTGAAATACTCATGGGAGAGCTAACTCAATCAGAAAAACCAACGTTTGAACGCTGTTGATAGCGAATATTCAAATTTCACTAGTTGTCTCCATAAGGTATTTTATAGGTGGTTTCCCCCCTATTTGTGGATCCAACTCAGGAGTAACATTGAGTTCAACATTGAATTCCTATGTCTTCATTCCGAACATGCTTGAAAAACACAGGCCAGTCCGCTTTCCCCATGTCGCCCACATTTCTGGCAGGAAGCCCACCGTGGCGTTTGATCCTTCCCAGCACATCACCTGGAGATCCCTCTGGCCCAGTATTCAAGATGCTGGCTTTGATCGCTTGAGTGAGGTTGTACCCATCAATTGTCTGTAATGCAAAGTGACTGCTTCTCCTTTTGTAGTTGATAAATAATTCGTGGGGGAGATGCTCTGGGACTCGGTGCACATCCTAATCCTCACCAGACATCCGCACATTAATTTTAGCACCTTTTCATGAGGGAGGCGTTGCATGTCACTACCTCTCTTTCCGACAACAGAGTAGGTACAGAGGCTCAGATAGAGGCTATGCTACTGACATCCGAGGGCAGGCAGTGTCCACAGGGATCCGTGTCACTGTCTTTAGAGTTAACTGGACCAGCACTGGCTACAGCAGTCTTTGGAGCACCCTTAGCCTCTTTAAGTCTGGTTCCTCATCTGTAAAGGAGACTCGGTCAGGGAAGAGGTCTGTGATGTAGCACTAACTGGCACCTGACCATGTGGGTGTCAGCCACTATGGGGGGTGATTTTCTCAATGGGGGGGGGAGCCTTCCACTTTGGTTCTGAGCAAGTTTTGCCACTGATCAAAATGTCCACACCGGGTTATAGCATGTCCAGCAGGAGACCACATGTAGAAATGGGTGTGTGAGGAGAGGGAGGATTTATGCGACAAGTTGCACGGAATGTTCTGAAACACGGGTGCAGGGGGGAACAGGACAAATGAGGGAGTTCAATGGAAGATCAGGAGGACGCGGTGGCGATGAAGCCCTGGGACCACCAAGGGTTAACAGCTCACCATTTAACTGCCATGCGCACTCGGTTCTGGGCTAGGGGCTTCAGGGTTCAATCCAATGTCAATGACATCGGAGAGCACATTCACTGGAAGCAGTAGCAGGATCAGGCCTCTCCCCGTGACATCGAAAACCGTAGAAAGAACAGCAAACGCGGAGCGTGAATTTTGCTAACTCAACACTTGATCTCCATTAGGGGTTAACGGTGAACAACAGCAATCTTCCCCACCCCCCCACTCCAGCAGTGGGGCTGGGTTAGGAAGATGCCTGCCAAGGCTCAGCCCAAGGATTTAGATATTTCTGGTGGGGTCTAGTTTGGCCCTGTCTAGGGCCCGTCATGATGGAGCAGATCTACCCAGTTCCTTCATTGTCTTAGTCTGTGATTCACAGCTCTTGTATTGCACTCAGCTTGCCTTGAATGTTATTATCTGCGGGTGGGGTCGGGTCATGTTAGAATCAAGGCTATCCCTTCTAATGACAGCTTGGGACACACACCTCTGCAGCAAGGCTAAGCAAGATCTCACGGTTGTCCAGACTTAAGAAGGACAAACTGAGAGGCTGTAGGGATGGCTCCTGGGTGAAGATGGGTTGATGCTCTCACCATCAACCCGAATTTAGTTTCTAGTACCCATATTGGGTGGCTCACAAGTACCTGTAACTCCAGCTCCAAAGGATCTTCTTACCTCCACGAGCACCTACACGTGTGGCATACATTCACACACAGATACACTACACACACAAACGTCACTAAAAATAAATATAAATATCTATAAAATGAAAATTTTAGAGAGAAGAGCCAGCCCGTTTCCTGTCCATCCCTCATTCTTTTTCATTTTTCTTTATTTTTGACAATGGCGTATATATTCATGCTCCATAAACCCCTTTCTTTCCTTTTAAATCCCCCTTTCCTTCCTAGGCCCCCACTGGGCTATACCACTAGAGAAAATTAACAGCCAATCCTCCAGCAACCAAGACTGTAGCTTGGGTTACATGTGGGAGGGCTTGGGGCTCACGGCTGACTAGCCACAAGCTCTCCTGAAATTCAGAATCTCCCTCTCAGTCATTACCAAGCATCCTACAGAGAAGCTGTGATTTCTGACCATAAGTGGTAAGGACTGAAGAGAAATGGCTCATGTGTTTACACTTAGATATTCTGAAATGGTCCAAAGGCCTCCGGCAAACACCTCTTTAAAAAAATAAACTTAGGGAGCCATTGCAGAAAGAGATGGAGACTTATATAAGAATTTAATTTCCCACATGTTATTTTTTTTCCCAAGACGTGCGAACATGCTCTAGTGAAATACATTAGAAAATAGTTTTATTTTAAAAACAAAAGAAGAAGCCACATATTATGGTAAGGTTGTCTGCCTTCTTCACGCCATAGACCATGTCTGTCAGCCATGCAATATAATATCTCGAAGCTGAGATTGTCATGTTTCCTCTCATGATGGGGAGAAGCCTTGACAATCAGACAGGCAAAGCGGATGTGCTCCCCATTGAGTGGGTGGGGTCATGTTACCTGAGCTCTTGGGTGGGTTCTAAGAGGAGTAGAGGCCCCCTCCGTTTTCTCACACTGACACCACAGTGATCTAGATGTTTCCGGATTGTTCCAGCCACAAAACAGATGTACAATGAGCTATAGACTTAAAGTTCACCAAAGATGGATAGATGAAGACCTTTGATCTCTGTGGCTCTAGTTTCTAGCAGAGACCTTGCTACCTATGCATTCTGTGATGGTCCCATGGATTTAAGGCAGAAGAACAAGTCTTGTTTAGGCGACCACATTTTTGAGATCATGGATCCAGTTTCCCTGTTATATATAAAAGACACTATCTCACAGCAGACATTCAAGCTTAGTCCCCTTACTCTTTTAACCTTTCCTCCCCTCCTCCCATGATGTCCCCTAACCCTTATGTATAAGGGTTGTATTATAGACGTATCAACTGGGGCTGGACACCCCACAGTCAGGGTTCTTTGTATCTTGATCAGTTGTGGCTTTCTTTAATGGTCTCTGTCTGCTGTACAAAGAGGCTTCTTTGGTGAGGGGTGAGAGCTACACTTATCTGCAGGGTAACCAACTGACATGCCAACAAGGGTGAAGGAATTCTCACAAGGCTTCACCGCCTATGAGGAGAGCTAGAGGCAATTAATGATGACCAAGAAGGTCCTAAACATAGTCCAGCAACATTAAATGATTTCAGCAGGCTATGAATACATAGTGTGTGTGTGTGTGTGTGTGTGTGTGTGTGTGTGTGTGTGTGTGCATGTGGAAGGGAATGAATTTGAGGAGTTGGAAGAACACAACAACAAAATGGGATTTGGAGGGAGGAGGAAGAGGAGAATGATAATACAGTACTTATTTACAAAATCCTCAATATCTACCTCTCTCTTCACCGTTAGTATTGTTTGCCCGGTGGTACTGCCTGCATCTCAGGTCAGTATATCCCCGGATGTGACCGAGAACAGTCTTGCACATCTTTAGCATTCCCCGTTCTGTACAGGATCACAAAGCTATGTGGAAATTGGACCAGAGATATGGACTCCTTCAGGAAAATCAAGCTAGTACCTTGAGCATTGCCTGTGGTTTGTCTCTCAAGGACTCATGTGATAGAAGGTGTGGCCCTCTATGTGGCCATATTGGAGGTGATAGTGTGTGTGTGTGTGTGTGTGTGTGTGTGTGTGTGTGTGTGTTCCAGATGTCAACATTGAGGGTCTTCCTCAACCGCCTCTCTATCTTGTTTTTTTTTGAGACAGGGTCTCTCCTCGCACCTGGATCTTGCTGGTTTGACTAGATTGGCTGGTCGGTTAGCTCCAGCAGTCCTTCTGTCTCTGTCTCCTGAGCACTGGGATTACAAGTATGCATGGCTACATCCAACTTTCACACGCGATCTGAATGCAGGCTCGCATGCTTGAGGGAAATGCTGAGCCATATTGTTATCCACTGAGCATATTGTCAGCCCTGACGGTGGAATCTGTGAGAGGTGACATCCATGGGGAGGTGATTAAGTCATTAGTTCTGGCCTTGGAAGGAATGAACACTAGTCTTCAGGAATGAGTTCATTCATGAGAGTAAGTTATTTTTCATCTAATCTGTGAGGATCTGGCTTACTCTCTCATTGGGGGACCTCTTTCTCTTGTGTATTACCATCCACTGTGTGGCCTTTACCAGTGAACAAACTAGCAGGGCTTCTCTGCCTCGTACTTTCCAACATCCCAAACTCTTAGTTTAAGAAAATCTCTTTTCTATAAATTACCCAGCCTCGGGTATTTTGTGATAGCAACACATGTGAACTAACACGTGCACATCTTGATATATTTACATTCGATGTCAATTTACAGTGTGGGGGAGTTATCACACACACACTGAACAGCCCTTTGACTCCAAGATCTAAATTGGATCTACAATGTCATATCACAGCTTATTTTCTGTTTCTCGAAGAGGCTGAATCAGCTGTCAGCCTGGATTTTATCATGCTGCTCATTCTGGAAGGGATGACTGCGGGTTTTCTTTTCTGCCTGTCTTTTACCTTGCTAGTGCTAAAGCTGCCTAATGAAAATGCAGCCAGGATACAGCTGTACATCCATCCTGAAATGTGCAAACACGCTAATATGCAGAAAAGGGAAAGAGTCGGGTCATGTCTGTTCTCGGTTTTTAAAATGCTAATCCTTTTATTCCAAGGCCCTTGGCTCCATCTTCTTATTAAAAAATGCACACACTTTGGCTGCAGAGCAACTGTGCTTCTTAAGGCTCCCAGAAAGAACAAAGAATGCTCCGATGAAAAGTGACGTGTTCCTAGGTCTTCATCAGCTTCTGCAGCTGACATCTCTGTTATAAGTTGCAGGGGTTCCTGCGAACCATTCAAGAATGAAGGGGGAATGCAGATGTAAATTATGTCACGCCTTAAGACTGTGGAAAGGTGAGACTGCATGCTCTAGAAAGGAGGTTTCAAATGACTTTATAAAGTTCAGATGTGCCCTTGGGAGAACTCTGAAAACCCATTGTTTTCCAAAAGCCTGCTGGATCCCTGGAAAGGTATTAAAATGAATTCATTGTCCATTTCTTTGTGGTTGATGTCGGAGAGGAAAAAAAGAAATAATTCTTGACATGAGGCTGAGGAATGGACCAGGTTGTTCCATCGATGGAATGTGATTCGAGCAAGCTGCCAAAATGCCTCCAGATGTTCACGGAAGCTTATCAAGATCCTGGCCTCCCCGGATGGAGACGGGACGCACAGTGCATGGCCCACAGGCATCGCCTTTGGATTTTGGCTTCTGCTCGGTGCTTCCTTTCAAATGTCCTGACTGGGTTCTCAGGGAAGCCCTGAGCTTGAAGACTTTGCTATTCCTGGACCCTGTGTAGGTCAGCTTTCAGTTACTATGTCAACTATGAGATAATCAAGAGAGGAAAGATCGCGATTGTTTTGTGGTTGTGGGGGGCATTTTAGTCAGCTGCTTGGCTTCTTTGGTTATGACTTGAGATGAAACAGTAGGTAATGGCAAAGATATGTAGAGGAGAAGACCTGTTCACTTCATGGTAGTTGGGAAGCAGAGAGAGGACAAGAGGCCCGACAGCCCTTGCAAGGACACGCCTCCAATGACCTAACTTCCTCCCACTAGATCCCATCTCCTAATAGTTTATCATCTTCCCAGAGCACACAGGCTAAAGACCACACCTTCTGCACATGGATCTTGGGAAATGAACAACCCTTCGCAGCAGTAAGTCTCAAAGAAAATTGTTCTCTTGAGAGGTTGGAAGAGAGTCATATACTACTGAGTGAAACTACGAGAGTTTTGCAAACCTCTACGGCCAGGCAACTCCTTGTCTGAACTCACCCTTTGAAGAATATGATTTAAAATTTTCTAGGTCCATTTCCTACTACTTCAAAAAGACATAGTAAGGCGAAAGGCTGCCTTGGAAAACCAAATTACATAGCTGAAGGTAGCTAGGGAGATGGCCCAGTCTATAAAGCACTTGGTATAGCTGTGTGAGGGCCTGAGTTTGATATCCAGCAGCAAAATTAAAAAAGAAAATCTGACTACGAGAGTGCATGCCTATAATCGTTGGTGCTGGGGAGGTGGAGACAGGCAGATCATAGGCCAGCCAGCATAGCCTAATCAACAAGCTCCAGGGTCAGTGAGGGACCCTGTTTCAAAATATAAGGTAGAGAGCTATCGAGGAAGACACCTGACATTGGCCTCTGGCCTTCACATGCACAAGGCACACATTTGCATGCACATCAAAACACATGCACACACACACACACACACACACACACACACACACACTCATCTCTAAGCAGAAGGGAGGCTCTGACTTCTGAAAGGTCTGCCATCTGCATCAGCACTTGCAGTTAACAAGGTAAGACTTACTTGGTCTCGATTTGGTGGAGCCCCAAACTAGCTGGCCATTATAGTGAGGGTTAGATACACTGGCTGCTTACTGAGTGTCTGTGTCCCTGCCTCTAAGATGGGTGAGGCTCTGAGAAAGTACACACACGGCACCTTCCGGCGAGTGTGTTGCTGTAATAGAATTGAGAAGAGTGGAGTCACAGAAAGGGAAAGGGAACAGGACAGACCTGCCAGGGGCTGGTGATGAACAAACTTTCAGAAATCTGAAAAGGGCTGGTGGTGTGTCAGGAAGCTGAGGTAAGCTTGAAGGGCAGAGAGAATCTGGGTCATCACAAATAGATAGAGCAAATACAAGTAAAGACAAGTTTTGCACAATATGAGGCCAGTTTGAAGAATGTCTAGAATTTTCCACCAGGGTTAAGGCACAAATGTTGTCATGTGTCAGAAAGAAGACTTGAAGGAGCTGTCCAAAGCACAGATTTTCTTATTCTGATAGGTTGACTGTGTGGGTCTGGACATGGCCTCTGTCGTCACCTGCATGGTTTTGTTGACTTGCCTTCTGAGACAGGTTCTCACTCCATCACTCAGGATAGCCTAGAAGTTGCTATGTAGCCCAGGCTTGACCTGAGCCAAGATCTTCTTGCCCCAGTCTTTATAGTGCTGGTATTAAAGGTGTCTTACCTCCATGGATGACTATAAAATCTGTATTTCTTATAGGTAATCCAAATGACTGATGCTGGTAGCTCAAGGATCATACTTGGTCAAAACACTGACATCTATTTCCTAGCAGGAAAGAAATCCAAAGACTTCTGAGTCTATGGGTCCATTTGAACTCATAGTCAACAAGACACATCTAGGAGGGATTATGTAGCTACAGCTGTATCTGTGAGGGATTGTCTTGATTAGGTTAATCAAAGAGGGAGGTTCCATCTTAACTGCAAGTATGGACACTCAGAGACCTTCATTTTATAAAACAGAACAAGTGAGATGAGTGCCCACATGCATGCATGCATGCATCTCTCGCTGCTCCTTGACTGTACATGCAATGAGATCAGCCACTTCGAGTTTTCGCAGACACTGCATCCCTGCCATGATGGACGGGATCTTTGAATTCTAAGAAAAAACCCAACTAAACAATACCAACAACGATCCTTCTGTTCCGGTTAGTTTTTGTAAACTTGGCACATACTTACTCCCACAAAATAGGGTATATTAATTGATGAATTGCCTTCATCACATTGGCCTGTTGCCAGATCTGTGGACATTTTCTTGAAAGGAGGAGGAAGAGGAGGAGGAGGAGGAGGGCGAGGGCGAGGACGAGGACGAGGTACTAGGAGGAAAACGAGGATGAGGAGGAGGAGGAAGAGAAGAAGAAGAAGAAGAAGAAGAAGAAGAAGAAGAGGAGGAGGAGGAGGAGGAGGAGGAGGAGGAGGAGGAGGAGGAGGAGGAGGAGGAGGAGGAGGAGACTCTGTATGGATGTCTTGTCTACATGTATGTCTCTAGTGACTGGAAAGGCTGCAAGAGGGCATCAGATGCCCTAGTACTGGAGTTACAGACGGTTGTAAGATATCCTGTGGATGCTGGGAACCAAATCTGGGTCCTCTGGAAGATCAGCCATTGTTCCTGACCACTGAGGTCTCTCTCTAGCCCTGTGTGGAGCATTTTCTCAATTGATAATTGATATAAGAGATCCCATGTATTGTAGGCAGTACCATACCTAGACAGGTTGACCTGGGCTATCCGAGAAAGCTAGCTAAAGTAAATAATGGAAGCAAGCCACTGGACAGTGCCCCTCTGTGGTCTCTGCTTCAGTTCCTGCCTCTAGATTCATGTCTTGACCTCTCTTGATAATTGACTGTAAAGTGTAAGATGAAACGCTTTCCTCCCCTAAGTTGTTGGTCATGGCATTTATCACAGCAACAGAAAAAAGCAGAGTAGTACATCATCCTGAATTTTTTGGGTATTTTATTGTCTCCCCAGAAGAGATGTGGGGACCAGAACACATGAGTAGAGACAGACATAGAATGCCACCGTCTACTGTCACATCTTATTTCTTCCCTACCTCACTCCAGCCACCTCCCACCCAGATAGTTCCCACCAATTCATAGCCAACATTGAAGTCCAAGAAACTGCCCCCATCAAACACAGGATGTTCATCATAAACAGGCAAAACTAGAGGAGACTCTTGGTGATCCACAGGGAAGATGCATTTTCAGTTACTTTCTGTAGAATTATGATCTGTGACATCCCCCATGAGGGTGTCTCTGAACACTGCCTCTAACCAAGGTTGGAAATCATAGAGTCTTTTGAGAACATGGGAAAACTCATGAACCTTCTCCCCTGGTAAGTGTTCATAGACACTTACACCCCATGACATTTTCCATGTAATTTCATGGAGTCCAGCAGCAGGAATCAACTGAGATATTTTTGAGACCCAGAGGTCTAATCTCAATGGGTTGTCTACTCAACTTCTGGGGTATATAGGCTGGCCTCAGCATCATAACTATTCACCTTGAGTTCTTTAAGATCCCACTTTACTATCATCTGAGGAAGTGTTTGGAAGCCTCCTCTGGAATAGGTCTCCATCTGTCTGCTCATCTGACTCACCTCCTCGAGTCCCTTCCAGTGAAACCGGGGAGACACCACAGTTCCACTCACGTTCCAGTCTGCATGGGTTGGAGAACAAGTGACAGCCTCATTAGGGACCTGTCTGCTCTCTCCATCTCTGTGCTGTGACTCAAGGGGCTTCTGCTCCCAAGCTTGTCATTCCTCACAGCCTGAGCGCTGAGCCCAGCAGCTCAGAAACAGGAAGGGACAATATTGGTGAAAAATGCACCTTCCACCCTTCATTCATTTCCCAGTGCGCTAGGCAAATACTCAAAACCCAGATCCTGTGCTCAGTGTCGGGACACAGGGAAGAGGAAGTTCTCTGTCCCCACGGGGCTCAGAGTATCATCAGAGAGGCTGATTGTCAGCAAAAAGATACCCAAGGGTGTTCCAAGTGCCACCAAGGGGAACAAGGTCCTTTACCAGGAAGGAAGCGATGCAGATGCTATGACTTGGGCAAGAGTGGTCAACAAAGGTGTCCTGGTTAGTTTTTTTTTTTTTTTATTTTCAACTCAATATAGGCTAGAGTTATCTAGGAAGAGGAACCTCAATTAAGAAAATGCCCCTATCACATTGGCCTGCAGGCAAGTCTGTGATGTCATATTCTTGATTTAATGATTGATAGTGGAGGGCCAGCTCATTGAGGGCAGTGCCATCCCTTAGTAGGTGGTCCTTGATGCTCTAAGAAAGCAGGCTGAGCAAGACACGGGGGAAAGTCAGTAAGTGGTATTCCTCTGTGGTCTCTGTACCAGTTCCTGCCTCTGTGTTCCTGCCCCCGAGTTCTTTCTCTGACTTCATAATGTCCTCTAAGCTTTATGAGAAAACTAACCCTTTCTTTGCTAGGTTGCTATTGGTTGCTACGGTAACAGAGACCAAACTAGGTCAGGTGTCCTAGCTAGTTTCAGCTGCCAACTTGACACAAAGGTAGAGTCTCCTGAGAAGAGGGACACTCAACTGAAGAATTGCTTCCCGCAGATTGGCCTCTGGGCATGTCTGTGCGACATTTTCTTGATTGCTAATTGATAGAGGAAGGCCAGCCCACTGTGGAGAGTGTCATCTCTAGGTGGGTGGGCTTGGGCACACCTGCACACCGAGCAGGACGATGAGAACAAGCCAGTAGGCACTTTCCCTCCACGCTTCCTGCCTCTGCTCCCGCTTGAATTCCCGCTCTGACCCCGCCCCGGTGATGGAGTGTCTCCTGGACACGGAAACCAAATAAACGCCCTCCTTCCATAGGTTGCTTAGGTGCAGAATGTTTTAGCACAGCCACAGGAGCAAACCAGACAGGCGTGACGGTTACTGCTCATTGTCCATTTTGGTAGGCTCTGGAATCTAGAAACCTCTGGTGTGTCTGTAAGAGAGATTCCAGACAGGGTTAGCTGAACTGAGAAGAGGCGCTCTGAGTGTGGGCAGCGCCAGCCCATCGGTTGGACTTGCGTACTGGGGAAAAAAAGGAGAAAGCGAGCTGAATACCGGCATCCATCTTTCCGGCTTCCTGACTGTGGAGAGCGTGATCATCCATCTTTCCGGCTTCCTGCCTGTGGAGAGCGTGATCATCCATCTTTCCGGCTTCCTGACTGTGGAGAGCGTGATCAGCTGTCTCACGCTCCTGACGCCACGTCTTCCCCATCATGATAGTCTGCATTATCCTCAAAATGTGATCTGAAAACCAACCAGTCATCCAGCCAACCAACCAAGCAATGAAACAACCAACCAAACATAATCTTCTTCCTTCCTTCTTTGAGCTGCTTGTATGAGACGTTTTGTCCTAGCCACGACAGAAATGAGAGGGTGCAGACTGTTGAGACTGAGATGGGAAGGGGCCAGGCGTGGAAAGAAGGCACTGCCTTGCATTTGTTTCATCTCCGTGGCTGTGGCTCGGCCCCTGTGACTATCCGCCAAATGTCTTCCGATGTCAAACAAGTTGGTACCTTTGAGATACGAACTTTTAGCGAATGCTTCCTGCTGCCGCATAGGTCCCGCCTCAGGGGCAGAGGACCCACACCTGAAGGTCAAATCCAGCCATGTCTAGTGAATAGCTTCTATTATAAGCAGAGATTGATATGTCTTCCTATAGACACCACCTCGAGTCTCATTGAGAGAGACGAAGAGGAACTCAGAGGTGAGCCCAATGAGTGCGTGACACAGGTGCCATGACAACGGGACTGATTGATTATGGGGGCAATTTACAAAGCCCATCATTTAAAATGGCCTCTGTAAGGTGGAAACGATCGAGCCAATTTTATAACTGCCGGTGCCTCGAGTGGCCATTTCAACCTGGCACGCGGGGGAACAATCCTCCCAAGGTCAGCAGCCATCAAGGTATGAATCGCCAATAATTCGTGACTGATAATAAAGACGTATAATTTAATATAATGGCGACCAGAATTGAGGCAATTCCTCTTATTCTTTGCTTTCTAATGAGAAAGGAAGAATAAGAGGGGAGGTGGGGCTGAGACTAATGTCAGCGGGAATTAAAGATTTGGGAAGAGTGCGTTGACCAGTGTGTCTCCTAGGGTACAAGTTATCTCTGTCTCCAGAACTGCCAGTGGGGTAATGGAATGGACCTTGGGATCCTCTGGAAGAGGGTGTATAGCCGGGCTGAGCCGGGTGACACTGTCCCTGGGTCTTTCATATCCCTCCTGTTCCTTGTCCACCTCTGTTGCAGAGGCTAGGAAATGAAGAGTGACTGTTCAGTCTCACCGGAAGCCAGGAAGTGGCCAAGTGATGCTGCGGGTGCCACTGTGATACCACAGACGTTCAAGTTTGCTTTTCTGCTAAGAGTAGATGGGCCTAAATGTTCGCTACGGCCCCTGACTTGATAACGGTACCTGCGGCCAGAACACAACACTCATCCCTTTGCCAAAGCAACTGTCAGAGAAGCCCCCAGAGAGCCCCCAAAGGATGCTGACCTGACGGGGATACCCCACCGAGAGTTCAGGGGGCCGGGGAGCCTCCGTGCTCCACTTGCTGCTAGGGAGAGAAAAGGAGGGCCTGGGTGAGCTCAGGTGTTCTCTTTTTTCCCCCCCAGCAGAATGCATTGCTAACTGAACGAGGTGTGACTCAGCTCTTGTGACTTTGCTTCTGGATTACCATGAAACATGCAGAACCTGCCAACATACACAAGCTAGAGAGATCGAGAAGGAAGGAGGAAGGGAGGGCGAGGGAGATCAATTAGGCCCCATCTTCTGAGAACAAGGGACACAAACTCCATCCTTGGTTACTGCAAAATACTTGTGTAATTTCTACTGAAACACACAGAATGCGAAGAGCTGAACACAGGCATGAATGACAATGGGGCTTGTGTTTTCTGAGTGTGGGCTGGGAACTAGCTGGTGTGGGTGGTCTCCCATTCAGAACTCAGGACAGGACCTTTAGAAATGAGCTGGGCTCGCAGAGAGGAGTGTCTGTGTTTTTCCCTGGATCCTTATGTGTCCGTGTGATGGGAACAGAAGCTGGGAGGGCCTGAGTTGCTGGCCGTGTGCAGGAAGAGGTGGCAACCCTTGCGAGGAGATGGGAAGACAGTAACTTATTGAGCAGAGGGATCGGGGTTCCTGCAGGCTTCCGACGTGAGCACAGAGGACAGGAGGATGGAGGAGAGACAGAGAGACCAGCAGGCGCAGGCACAGACAGCCGCAGCTCCCCAGTCCCGCCCAGCATCTTCACACTCACAGGGCTGAAGGAAACAGGTGTGCCGGGGAAGGGACAGCTCGGCTCATCCATCATGAGCCGCTGCTGGGAAGAAGGAGCCTAAGGCAGCTGCCTTTCCATCAGCCCCACCCACAGACCCAACCCTGGTGCCACGCCTCCTCAGAGGAGGTGAGGTGGGGCTGGATGGCAGCAGATTGGGGTGAGTCAGATCTCCAGGGGGAACCCCCCCATCAGTGTAGCTCCTGCCTTCCATCTTGGATATCAGTCCTTCACACCAGAGGCACCTGCTACCCTGATGGAGGGCTCTATCCACCCTTCCCATCTCTGGTCCTCTTCCCAGCTTGCACGATTCCCATAGATAAGGCCTGGAGAGTCCCCAAACAGAAGGGGCAGTTGGATAGCTTTTCCCAAGGGATTCCCCTACGCACCCCTGTTCATCCACCTGGACCCCAGAGCCTCTCCCCAGGGTGGCACTCCAGTGACAGAACAGCTGGACACAGCAGACCCTGGGGTAAAGGGCACACACTGCTTGTTCTCACCACCCTGGGCACACGGTGACAGAAGGCTCCTCCTGCTGACAAGCTGTACTCGCACCCAACATCCCCAGGTAGAGAGATGCAGCCGGTCCCACTCTGGGCTTCAGCCCAGGCTCCTGTTACTGTTCCAGTTACCCCCGCTGCCCCGCCTCAGCCAGAGCCCAGCTGTTTTGTGTGTCACTTCAATCCAGGAGTACAGCTGTTTCTCTGCAGGCTGCATCTGCTCTGCACGAGCTGTGCTTAGTGTGGCCACAGCAGGCCTGGTGAAGGAGAACCCGTGTGTGTGTGTGTGTGTGTGTGTGTGTGTGTATCTGTGTGTGTCTGTGTGTCTGTGTGTGTGTGTTGTGGTGTGTTTTCATATGTATACAGGTGCATGTGCACGGTGTACAACTGTGTATACGTGTTTGTCAAGAATATCAGCCTTGACTGACATTTCCTTGGGTATCATCCACCTCTATTTTTGAGACACAGTCTCTCTGGGGTGTGTTTCTTTATTTATCGTTGGTGGTGTGTATGACTGTAGGTGCATATATATCATGGAACGGGCATAGATTTCAGAGGACTTTTGGAGTCAGTGCTCTCCTTTGTCATGAAGGAGAGTTGGACAGCCAGAAGGTGCAGTTGGACAAATCGGGCCATTGGATTTCTGTGCAAGCGCCTTTTCTACTGAGCCATCTGACCTGACCGGCCCTCAACATCCTCTATGAGGATAACCTCATGCGCTGAAGCTCAGTTGGTATCGAGCTTGCCTGGCAGACACAAGGCCCTGGATCCCATCCCCAGCACTGCCAAACCAGCTGTGGTAGTGCAGGCATGTAATATCAGCCTTGGGGAGGTGGAGACAGGAGGATTAAAAATTCAAGGTCACCTTCAGTGCCATAGTGGCTTCAAGGCTAGCCTGGGCTATATGAGACCCTGTTTAAAACAAACAAACAGACGGACAAGAAATAACTCAGGAACACAGGGCCTTCCCTTCTAGGCATCCGTTCCATTCTGCTTTGACAAGAAGGAGTTTTACCTCAAGAAAGCATTTTAAATCTGGGGATTTGACAGAATGCCTCGGTACTGTCTGCAGATCCCAGAATGGCAGCTTCAGACCGCAGGGAACTGTTTGGACTGAAAAGGCTGCGGCCCAATTAATATTCTGTGAAAGGAAAACACAGACAGGCTTTGCTCAGAAGGGCCCCGTCCTGCGCGATCCTGATACTGCTAATTGTGTGTGCGAGCCATGCTCCAAGTCCGGCTCCGCCTTGCAAACCCCTTCATTCCTGGAGAACAGATCAACTCACTTGTTTGACCTCCATCCGAACAGGGGCAGGTGGGAGTTCCAGGGGGGGAATCGCAGAAGCAGTCTACGGTGTGCAGCAAGATCATTGTCCAGCCCTTAGCCTCCAGGGCACCCCATTCTGACGGGACTATGCATTATATTCCTGGCTGATCTTCCCAAAGGGTATTCCAGTGTCTCTAGGTGGCTGTGGTTGTCAAGGCCACCTTACAAACTGTGAAGGAAACTTGGGCTCCTGGGACCATAGGGAAGATTCTGGAGGAGAGGGCTCACTGCTGGCTGGCCTGCCTTCAGGGCTGAGATGGGTCCCCTGGGCGGCAGGTACACTTGAGCGGGGCTCCTGCTTCTCAGTAATAAGGTCTCCAGGCAGGAAGAATGTCTGGAGCTCAGAGGCTAACATGGCTGCCGGGAGAGGATATCTGGGTCTTGGGAGAAATTAGATCATCCCAGTCAATGCCAGCTCCCAGAGAGGCAAAGCTACACGGTAATATTAGTCATGCAAAGGTGATGGGTAAAAACTGGGGGGCTGCGGGTGCTCATGGGAAACACATTGTCAGTAAGACAATGGAGCCCCTAGCCAAAGCCACTCATCTCCAGTTGAAATTATAATAGTGGGTGATTGTCTTTCTCAGTTTGAAGCTCTTTCCTGGGGGATCCCATGCAGACGAGGCTGACCACACTTTACAGACCAAGACGTCATCTGTACCTGTCCCATGTAGTAACAGAATCACAATGACCCCTGCCAGACAGTTATCTGTATAGGAAGCAGTGCCTGGGACAGATCAAGTGGGAAGGTGTCAAAACTGTGTTTTTAAAAAGGTATCGACATAGTTTGCCTGGGCTGGGATGTATCTCAGTTGGCAGAAATGCTTGCCTGGGGTGCACACAGCCCTGCATTCAGTCCCTTGCAATACACGAACCAGTGAGACCTGCCTGTTATCCCAGCACACTGAGAGGGTAGAGACATGTATCCTTGGCTACATAGAGGTCAAGGCCAGCCTGGGCTACATAACACTCATAACCCTGCATATGTCTGTCTGTCTGTATGATTTTATATATATATATATATATATATATATATATATATATATATATATATATGACAAGATAGTGTTTGAAATTTTACTACATATGAGAGTTCAGAAACCACCTGGGGCATCACCTGGAGGCATTACTCAAGGTGTATGTATAGGACTCAGCATTGGGGTCTTTGAACTAAGCCCACTGGCTTTTCACGGTCTGCCCAGACTTTTTTCAAATAACCTTATGGCCTGGGCAAGCTTTTTAAAAACTCAAATACCTTTAGGGGAACCATGCTCACTGGTGAGGTGACAATCCGTGGTCAACTCTAGGGGCTCCCACAGGCACCACACAGTGGGACCAGGTCTCTGTCATTTGTTTCTGGGTTTCCTGGGCCAAGCTCTGTACTTGGCTGTGGAGGCATTTAGTAAACACTACTTGAGTGGAGATGACAGGGAACCCCCAGAATGTACTTAAGCACCCCTGGTCCGGAGGAAATGCCAGGGAAAGAAAGGGAGGAGTATCTCTCTGTGTTCTAGAACATTCCAGCTCCTGGGTCAAATGTATTAGATGGGTTATTTTCAGGAACCCAGGAGGTAGTGAGCACAGCTCACTGGGAGCAGGCATACTGCCATGGGTATCTTCCAGTTCTGCGCCTCAACAGGACTCAAAATAATCTCAGTCCCTAACCGCCACCCTTCATGCCGGGTGCCACCTTTGCAGCCCTTTTGACTTGTTCCCATTGCCTGCTGCTAGACAGGACCCGTGTCCCTGAATCATACCAGACTGAGGCGGTCCTGAGATGGACCTCAGTTCTCAGAAGCACTAAAGTCCCTTTCCAGTGGGAATCCTGCGGTGCACCTGGAAGCTGGCTCATGTGTGTGGCGAAACAGCCCCTGGATCTGTGACTGATTAAAAATGGCAAGAGTTCATCACAGCTGCCTTCGTTCTTGGGGCTCAGAAGAGACTGAGTTGGGAGATATACTGACTTAGAGGCAAAGTCTTCTAAGGCTGCCCCGATGGAGCGTTTCTGGACTTACACTGGATTCAGAGAAGGCCTTGAGACAATTCGAGGTATTACTTTAATAAGTCAGAGATCATTCCAGAAATACACAGTGGCATTGGCTTTTTGTGCCTTTGAAAAATCTGGGTTTCAAGGTCAAGTGGGACCCAAGAGTCAGAGCTTAGGTCCGACAGAGTCTTCTCCACATCATGACTGCATACAGCCTCTGAACGTGTGCAGGTTGATTGTGTCTGTATCATCCTCTGCAAAATGGAGACAACGGCAGTGCCTGCCCCCCAGGGTCACGATGAGGTTTGAGGAGATGGTGCCATGATGTCATGTTAAACATGATCCCGGCACACATGGGTTGCCATACCAACATGGCAGGAGGGTCCTCGCTGTGAAGGGCTGTAAGAGTTGAACACGCCCACACCTCCCCACTCATGACGGTGGTCTCTGGTGGTTGGCCAGTCATGTGTGATGTTCCTTCCAGATTGATTCCATTTTTTTGGATGGCTGTCTCCCTGTGGGGACTGTCCTTATCCAAACTTCTTTTGTATATAAAGCCATCAGCCACATCAGTTGAGGACCACCAGACTCTACCACATCCACTCTAACTTTGCCTCAGCTTCTAGACTCCTGAGCTTTCCCAGCATCTGTGGACATTTGATCTCAGCAGTTGCCGCTGTTCTGTGACCCTCATCCCACATTACCACTGGGCTAAAGCTTATTTCCCTCTCTGGAGCCCACAGTACCTGCTCCGTCCTCTGTAGTCCCAGTGCCCAGGGCACCACTCCATGTTTAGCAAAGAGTCTGTACATATTTATTAACTTGAAGTACATTTCATCTAACCCTCAAATAAGGCTCAGACATGGGTATCATTATTGTGGATATGCACGCGTACACACATGTATACACACACACACACACACACACACACAGAACTTTTTCTGCTTACAGCCACTGTCATTGGGTCAAGGCTGTGGGTTTTCTAGTACACTCCGTACCCTAACAATACTGAAGTAAGAAGTGTCTGCCTGACAGATGCCAAGGCCCTTCTGACTCTCATCCTCACATAGTGCCTAGACTCTGATGAGACTGGTGAAGGAAGGGAGAGCTGGCTATGGGTGTGACTATGTGGGTAGAGAGGTCCTGCGATGTTTGTCATATTACCTGCGTCCACTGTCTAGATACCAGCTCCTTAAGGTTCTACAGGGTCTCAAGGCTCTTTACTGTTTGGGGGAGCAAGCTACCAGGGGGACATATTAGATTTAAACTTTAATCCAAAGATACCAGAACATGGGCTTGCTCCCCAGCTTGCTACCTGGTGAAGAACCTTGAGAGGTTTTGCTGGGAAGTAACATTAGTTTAGGAAT
Source organism: Apodemus agrarius (assembly GCA_964023405.1). NCBI lineage: Eukaryota > Metazoa > Chordata > Mammalia > Rodentia > Muridae > Apodemus > Apodemus agrarius. Next base: position 13,424,126 of record OZ030009.1, on the reverse strand, counting down.
CCCCCAACCTTTTCCAAACTGTAATTGGGTGGCTGAAGACATACATATGTGTGGGGCTGTCTGGAAAGGCCAGGAAATGGCTCAGATCCCCTGGGCCTGAAGTTACAGGTACTTATGAGCCACCTAACATGGGTGCCGGGACCTGAACTCGGGCCCTCATAACTGCTGAGCCATCTCCAGCCTCCATATTAAAATTCTTAATATTAGAGTTACATAATGCCTGGGAGTTGATCCAAAATAACTTAGAGGGGACAATGAGTATAAGTTAAGATGAAATGAAACTGACCATGAGGCAGAAATAAAGCTGAGAAATTGGCAAATGGCAATTCTTTACATGACTTCTTCCAACTTGGTGTGTACCTGAGAAAAATATCAGTGTCGCACATGGCATTGTGGCTGTGTTTTTTAAAAAAAATAAACATTACCTCTCAGAAACACACATCATTATATTTATGTATGAAATGATATGTGTCTAGGACTTACTTGTAATAATTCAAAATTCTCTTTATAAAGAGATAGAATAAAATTCCTCATATAGTCCATTCTTGAAGCTGTAAAATGGACATGTGTGATATTTTACATTATTTTTCTCCTTTTGTTCATTTGAAATTTTCATAATAAAAACTTTAATATGGAAAACAGAAAAAGAATTCCTTCCTAAAGCCTACTTTATAAATCTACTACAGTGTTCATAGCCAAGGCAGACAAAGAAACAGCAATAAGGAAACTCACAGGCCACTCACACTGATGGATAAATGTATAGAAGTCCAGAGTCAAATCTAAATGAGATGGTAGCAGATTCAGCTCAACAATGTACATAAACACAGTGAAAAAGGGGCGTGCCACGTTGGTTCGGCATTACAAAGTAATTGATGGATGTTATGGATTGAGCTGGATTCTTTCCTTCTAGAAGATACTGAAGCTCCGGTGCCATTCTTATGAGATTATTTTGGAATCGGTTATTTATGGATGGTTAAAGTGGGGCAAGCTCATGAAGGAGGGACCCTAACCTTAGACAGCAGGTGTTCTTATAAACAGAGGAAATGTAGACAGACACCAAGGAGATAACATGAAGACTATGGATACAAATAACCATATATAAGCTGAGATGACTCTTGTCTGTGTCAAGTTGACAAAGCTTGCTAGAAAGCCCACCTACAGGCCAGGATTGGAATTGTTACCTTTAACGAGTTATAATCTCTTTATATCAAATAATAGTTAGATTGGTTCTATGACTAGGAGGTCAGAGAACCAAGCCCAAGAATCCGCCTAAGTCCTGGTCCAGTTTGGATATGAAATGTCCCTGCTGGCTCATATGCCTTAATTTGGTATCCAGGTGGTAGTGCTGTTTTGGGAGACTGTGGAACTTTTGGAGCCAGAAGTTTGATTGGCAAAACTGGGTCACTATTGGCAGGCTTTTGAAAGGCATCATCTGGCCCTGCCTCTAACCCAAGCTCTTTGTTTCCTGATCAACCAAGATGTGAGAAGCTAATGCTTTACAAGGCCACTGCTGTGAATGGAGCTGTAGCCATGGATGGAGGTGCCGCCATGAATGGAAATGCTGACACTGATGGGACTGTAGTCATGAATGGGGGGATGCTGCCACGGATGGAGCTGTAGCCAGAGATGGAGATCTAACTATTGATGAAGGTATAGCCAGTGATGGAGACACTGCCTTGAATGGAGAAGCTACCATAGGTAAGACTGCCTTGGCTGCCATGCCTTTCCTGCTATTATGAACTGCAGCCTCGAGACCTTGATTTAAGAAAATGAACTCACCCAGCCTCCAGTTGCATCCAGCTCCGGCAATGAAAATACCCAATGCTGGTCCCTGGAAGCCTGCTCACCCCATTTACAAACATCACTGCTTTCCAATGCCTAGTAAAGGTTAGGCAGTGCGCCCCCACACGCGTGCGTGCGAGAGGTAAGTAATCACGGCACTCTGGCAGCATTGCTCACAGGAGCTCTGCGAGGTATAAATAAACTATGATATATTGAACAATGAATTCTAAAGAACTATGGAGGAATGGCTTAGACGTATACATGTGAATGTGAATGAATCTCAAATAATAATATGGGGATCCATAAGTAGCAAAAGGCCACAAAAGTATAATTTTATTGACATAAATGTTAAAATCAGGTATAACTAAATAATGTGCTACTTGGACACACTTGGAAGGTGATTTATATAACCCAATTCCTTGGATTTATTCCCCCTGAGTTTCTGACTGGGTACATGTGAGAGTGGAGGCTGAGAATCTGTTTCAAATAAATGCTTAGATGGTGATGACGTGCACTGTCTAGGGATTGTAGCCTGAGGATCACAACTACCACATTACAATTGGGCTTCCCAGCTGAGGGAGGGGGTGACTAGGAAAGTGTCCATAGATACCAAATGTCACCCTTGGTGGCAAAGCGATTGCCATGTAAACATGAGGACCTGAGGTTAGGCCCATAGCACCATGCAAACATGAGGACCTGAGGTTAGACCCATAGCACCCGAGTAAAAACCAAGAGTGTTGTGATCTTCCTATGATCCCAGTTCATAGGAAGCAAGGACAAGGGATCCCAGGGGCAAGATGGCCAGCTGGAGTAGCTGACTGGGCAAACTCCGGGTTCATTGACAGAGCCTGCTTCATTACAGGAAATAGAGAGGAACTAAAGAAGATACTTAACATCAACTTTCGGCATGTGTGCACATGTGCACAGGCACCCACATGCGTGTTCTCTCTCACACACACCACCACCACCACCACCACCACCACCACCACCACCACCACCACCACCACCACCACACCATAAAAAGACTTTAAAATTCAGAACTAAGGATGCGTGTTTGCAAGGAGGTCATCTCTGTAAATACATATCTAAAATTTAGCAAAACAGAACAGAAAAGGGTCTCATGCACTCCTTTATTCCCTCCCATCTCTTTGCTGAATCATCTCTTGGCCTTAAAATATCAAAGCCAGCCTCAAAGAAGAAATGAAAAAGAAATGAAGGTGATAAGTAGACCACCTGCTGAGCTCTACCTAGACTCCGCCTAGGACTCTCGCCTGATATTTCCGTAATTTACACACATTCACCTCGAAGACAAGGAAAGCCAAAGAATAAAGAGAGAAGCAACTAGCTCAAGACCTCATGGCTAATATAGAATGGAATTAAAACTCAAACCCAGGTTAAAAGGTTAAGTCTACTCAAAGTTATTGTATTTTCAGTTTTCTGTTACTGTAACGATATACCGGAGGTTGGTACACCATAAAGAAAGACACATAGGGCTAGAAGTTCAAAGATGAGCTAGTACTGCTTCACATTACATGAGGACCTTATCACTGATGGAATCAGACAGTAGGGACAAAATTGTGAGAGAAAGAAGCTGGAAAGTCCTGGAGACACTATGGTCCTTCATGACCTAAGTTAACACATTCCCATGACCTAAAGATCTAAAGTATTTGATTCCACCTCTTCAAGACCTCACACATCTGTTAGAAATAGGACCAAGTTTCTAATGCAGCAACCCCGAGGAAACACACTTGATCCATGTTCAGACAACTGCAGTCTTCAGACTCACACTTCCCAGTCTGTCCACTGCTCCCTGGCACTGACATCGCGCGAGACACACATCCAAAGTCAAAGTTGAAGAGATGGTGTTGAATGCTTGCAATTCCTGCATATAACTCAAGTTTGGTTCTCAGCACCCATATTAGTGAGCCTAACATGCCTATAACTCTAGTTCCAGGGAATCCAGTGTCCTCTTCTGGCCTCATGGGCAACTGCACACACATACATGCACAGACATGTATATCTACCCATAAGTGAAAATAAAATTAACCTTAAAATAAAATCAAATTCTCAAACCTCAAGTCAATGGACTCTACTAGGCTATATCTGTACAATAGAGACAACATAGCTTTCTAGGTGATGTTTACACATAAATAAAGTCAGAATCAAGGCAACTGTTTCGCCAGGCCATGGAAGACAGCAGAACTTTGTGACCATTGGTTCACTTGACTTTGTAAATCTTTGAATGGGTGACCAATGCAGGCTTAAGACCATGTCCATTTAAGGCGGGGCAGAAATATAACTGAAGGTGGTGTGTGTTAAAATGCTCTCAACAAGAAAAGCCAGAAACCTAGAAATACAGAACATGAAAGATGGAGGTGCTGTCGACTGGGAGCTATTTTGCCAATCACGTACAACAAAGCAGCCCTTCTTAAAAGGGTTGTAATAAGTAGAGACGAGCAAATGTCTATTCTACTGCATTTTTGCATTGACAAAAATATTCATCCTGAGGCAATGTTTGTAGCTCAAAATACCTGTCCTTTTTCCATGTTCAAAAGCAGGTAACAAAGTCCTGTGAATCGCACGGGGTGGCGCAGCCTTTGTGTATGCTAGCACAGGTGTGTGAGGAACGGAGGCACGGATAGGAAAGTCAGTCCCTCAGCCCTCCCAGATGGGACAACGTCATTTGGTGGCAGCAGGAGATGGCTTCTGACATGACTACAGAATGAGTTCATTATAATTTGCATTTTTTTTAAAAAAAAAATCTGTTTCTTCCACCTAAGTACTTCTACTTGGCAGGTTCTTTTCTCGGAGGCCAGAGAGAATAGTACAAACACTTCTAAAGCTTTCAGCGGTTGATAAAGAACCTGCTTTCAGAGAGGTAACCTTGGCTGTCAGAAAGGTGAAGAGGGGATGGGGAAAGGAATGGGTGTGCTGGGGAGATGACCGAAGGAAAGGAAAATGCCTGGGGGCTCTTGGACCTTAGGAAGGCTCTTGGTAGCCACTTGTTTCAATGAGGAATATTGAAGAATATTTTTGTTACTCTGTAAAGCTTCCTAACATATTTTACTGGCTTTGAACCTCTTCAGGGTGCCTCAAGAGTTGGTGATAACTACCAAGATCAGTTTGAACTACATGCTCCTTTCCGATCAGCTGCTTTGGCAAGCTGGTATTATGCTGATTTGACTGAGAAATGCCCCTGACTGGTTCAGGTATTTGGACTCTTGGTCCCCCATTGGTGCTGTTTGGAGGAGGTTATGGATGCTACAGGCTCGCTGAAGGGAGTTCATCAGCTGGGGGCGGGTCTGAGCACTCATAGCCTTTTCCCCTGCCAGTTTGCATTCTCTGCTCCATGGTTGTGGTTGAAGATGTGATCTTCTGGCCACCTGCTGCTCTGCTTTTCCCCATTATTACAGACTCTCCCGCTGGAACCACAAGTCAAATTAAACCTCTCCTTCCATAAGTTGCTTCTGGTCATGGTGTGTTAGTTCTCACAAGAGCAGAAGAGTAACTAATACATGTGTGAACTGCCTGGCCCTGCATAGACAGACATGGACCAGTCCCATTCCAACTCTGTGAGGAGCAAAAAGGAGAAAAGGGCAGCCTCCAGTGCCAGAGACTGTGCCATCGCTAGAAGAAGAGAGGGTGGGTGTTAGTAAGTAAAGTCACAGCTGCTGGCCTTGGCGTCCCAGAGAGATCTGTTCTGACTCCAGCTCTGGAATTCTGAGCCCCTTGTGTGTGATTTTTACAAGACCATCCTTTGTTGAGGGCTAATGGTCACCACAGCATGGTGATGTAATTGTGAGTTCTTATCCACTTAAATATATAATATATATATATATGTATATTTATACACACACACACACACACACACACACGCACACACACACATATATATATACATATATACATATATATGTGTATATATATATGTATATATATATATATATATATATATATATATATATATCATCCTCTGGATCATTTATGACCCATTCTTTCATTTCTTTTTTTTAAGAAGGATTCCCAGAATTATAGATAATTAAGTCTATAGATGAAAATGCTAGTCCTTTCTTATAAGAACTAAGACACCAATATAATGAATGTCATTATTTATTGTGCATATGTGTATAAAGGTTGTGTGCAGGTGCCTCAAGACCTTAGCACAACTGACTCCCTATTGGAGCTGCCATTCTGATGTTAGAACCCAGCAGGTAGGTCCCCACACCTACCAAAACGGGAACAGAAATCATCAAAGAGCTGGCCCATGATTGCAGGATCCAGGAAAGCCCCTGAATGGACTACTAATCCTGCTTTTTGGCTTCTGTAGTCTGGCTTCTTGCTACTGTTCTTACCAACCAAAGTATATCAAACAGGATGTGGATTTTGTGCGTCGGAGACAAAAGATGATGAGGCTCAGGAATGCATGATTTGGGCAGGTTCAATATCCAGCCGCTGGCTGACAGTGCGGGCTTTCTGGTTGTCTTTAAGAGTGTCTGCGAGCTTGGGGCAATGGTTCTCTCCTTCCACCCTTGGTTCCCAAGAGGTCAAACCCAGGTCAGCAAGCTTGTGGGCCAAATGAGCTTTTACTCTAACATCCCTCTCCTTATCCCTCCCCTCTCCATCTCCCTCCCCCCTCTTCTCCTCCCCCTTCCCCTCCCTCCCCCTACTTATCCATCTCCATTCCCTTTTGTCTCCCTCCCCCAATTTCCTGGGAATTTATAACCTAACAAGTAAATTTTGTTAGCGATAAAACATCACATTGATTTGGGATTAATTGTTTTATCCCAATTTCACAATTTATTAATTGCTTAATAAAGACAGAGGAAAGAAGAGGGGAGGGAGGGAGGGAGGAAGGGAGGGAGGGAGGGAGGGAGGGAGAGAGAGAGAGAGAGAGAGAGAGAGAGAGAGAGAGAATGATTAGAGAGGAGAGTTATGTTGTCAGATCTGAGACAGAGGCAGCGATTTTTTTTTTAGTTCCAGTTGGACAGCTGGGTCCTGGATCCAGGTTCCCTCAGAGACAGTGCATAGGTCTTCTTAACAAATGCCTCTTCTAGTGCATTAACTTTATCTGGGTTTAGTTCCCAGCCGTTCAAAAGGGATTTAACCCCATCGGAGTGGTTGAGAGTCTGCTCATGGGTAGCGTCCCATCCTCAAGAAACAACTCCAAAGGTCTAAGTCCTAAGTCCTAGCACCCAGTACCTCAGTGGGTGCCTATTTGGAGACAAGGAAGTATTGCTGAAATTCCTTCCCTGGCTGGGGCATGTAAGCAGCCATTATCCTACACTCTCACATGGTCCCACTGACTAACCAAAGCTTGGTTTCATCACATTTCGCTCTGGGGAACCAATGACGTCACCATGATCACTCATAGAGCCTGGGGCTATGGAGTTCAGCCTTGTGAAGGAAAAAGTAGGATACAGAGCGAGGGGCCACAGGTTCCTGAGACTCCGTGAAGAGTCCTGATCTGCTGCACACAGCATTAGATCTAAGATGGCGCCTGGCGCACTGGCCAGACAGTGAAAAGGAACAGAAGCCAGGGCACCCCACTCCCACTCCACACATGCTGGCAGTATGGTGAGATACAATTGGCCGAGGATTTAAGGACTTGGGATTGGCTCAAACTCCATATTTTAAGCTTAAGCGCTGTGCAATAAACTCAGATCCACACCCTAATGCTGGTCTCTGCAGTCTGATTGCCTGGGATTCATCGCGTGACTCCATTGCCTCTTTTTGCACCTGCCATCCTTGGTCCTGTTCACACAATTAAGGGTGATGGCTTCCCCCTGGCCATGTGGACTGTGTGCCCTTCTCCTAGTCTTACCTACTATATACTCCAGAACCTCCCCTAAGTCCCAGGGCCACCTGCAATTAGGGCAGGACAGTGGCTGGTAAGAGTCCAGTGACCCTCACCACCACCTCATCCTTCTCTGAGGGAATGTCACAGCCCTCAGACTCACCCCCACAATAGACACAGCTTACCACAGAGACAGGTGGCTGCAAGTCAGAGGACAGTGGCTTATAATGGGGGGCCTTAAAATAGCAATCGCAATTAAAGCAAGGTCACTAGAGAAGACTAATTCCTGACTGGTGTCCAGGGTGCTGTTTGCAGACCCAAGGAGTCTGGACTCCCGCTGGACCGTAGTCTCCAGACTAGGAGAAAAAGGGCTTCTGTGCTGTATGCTCCAATCTCTGGTACATTGTTCTCTCAGCCCTGGCAAACCAAATCAATGGCTGAGCCTTACTGCACTGCACTCTGACAAGAGTCTTGGTCCTTCCAGTCTGAACACCATTTTCTTGGCTAACTGTGATAGTATTCAGCCAGGCAGCGGTCAACTGAAGAGGGGAGGGAGAAATGAGAGAGAGAGAGAGAGAGAGAGAGAGAGAGAGAGAGAGAGAGAGAGAGAGAGAAATATCTCAAGACAGCATTGAAAGGTCGATGGAAGTAGATTTGCATCTTCTGTTACCCATAGAAAAATAGGAACATTGAAAGAAAAGAAAAACTGAAGAGCAGTGTGCAGAATCAGGGACTTGAGAAGCTCACTGAAGGCACACAGCGAACATATTTTGAATTCCCACATTAACTCTCCTGATCCGGCTAACATGACTAGAGAGTCACATGACTCTCTTGATCCAGCTAACTATGGACATGTCAAGTGTCAGAAATGGTGTCTCTATGATAAGAGAGAATTCTCCCATCAGAGAGGAAAGGGATCTCTCTCATTGAGACCTGCCCATGGGCCAGGGACAGGGCAACTGACTTCAGTATATAATTGGCCCTCACAAGACTCTTAGCGTGGGTGTTCTACCAAATTCACATCTGTAGCATCTACTAGAAAGATCCGAGGCTCGGGGGTGAGGAGGATTTTGGCTTATGGGGTTGATAATTCCAGAGCTGGGGTTGGGACACAGCTCTGTGGGGTACCATGTCCAGTCTGTGCCACCTCTGCCATGCCCCAGCACATTCTCCTGGAGTGCCCATGGCTATCTCTGCAGGGATAGCCAGACTTCTGGCCAAAGTTATCAAACAGAAACAAGGACTTGGTTCAAGCAGCTCCCACTGCCGGTACTACCCGCGCTCGCGGGGACAGCAGAAAGGTTTCAGAGCCAGTGACTTTTCCAGGACATACAGGACATAACCTATATTCCCCCCCCCCCCGACATCGCCAACAGCGTGGCGTACCCCAGGCCAGCCTCTGCTGAAGGGGACAGCCATGTTTAAGATCCTGTCACATTTCTCATCAGCATCTGCCCTGTCGCCTACCCTGAAGACAATTTCCTTCCATTCCCCACCATAACCACACATAACTTCTTACGATCGCTCTCTCTACAGCTCTGTCACATGCCCCCTCATCCCCCTCTCTTCACCTGACTAGTCATCGTCATCCAGCTTCAGGCTATTGTTTCTGTTCTTTCTCCCATTCTAATCTTCTCTCTGTTCCGTCAATGGTTTTGTCTATGGTTTGCACATCTGTATCCCCCACCCAAAGTCTATATTCTGCTTTCACTTGTCAACAAGTCATTTGAAAAAAGTTGAACATGTATGTGCGTAGGGTGTGCGTATATACATGCATATGTGGGTACCTGTGGAGGCCAGAGGTTCACATGAGGTGTCTTCCTCCATCTTTCCTCCAGTCCTTCTCCATCTTTCAAATCATTTTTTAATTTATTTTATTATGTGTGTATGAGTGTTTTTTTTTTTGCCTGGTTATATGTCCCTGTATCACATGTATACCTAATAACCACAGAAATAATAAGAAGGGATCAGATCCCTTGGAACTGGAGTTATACATGGCTGTGAACCATCATGTGGGTTCTGGAAACCAAGCACAGTGAGCACTTTTTGCCACGGAGCCATCTCTCCAGCCCCTCCACCGGGAGGGTCTCTTGCTCTACCTAGAGTTTGCTGAGTCAGCACACGACTGGCTGGTAAAGGAGATCCAGGAATCCACCCATCTGTTCCCCCTCAGTGCCAGGATCGCAGGTTCATGTTTCTGTGTTGGGCTTTGACGTGATGTTAAGAATGAAACTCAAGTCCCCGCGCTTGCATGGCAAACACTTTATCAATGGAGACATCTCCCCAGTCCTGCTAAGACACATTCTTTACCAGATATGGTTCCTCCCCCTGATTTTTGAGATGGGATCTCACTGTATAACCCAGGTTGGCCTTGAACTCACAATGCTTCTCCTCTGTTGCCAATGTGCAGGCATCACAGGCCTGTGACACCACAACCATCTAGCTAGATTCTTCCAAGCCAGCTATTCACAATTCATTCCACAAAGGCAGTCTTCTGAATCTTCTCATCACTCCAAGTCCACCCTTGGGGAGTCTCTTCCACACCTTTTCCATCTTCACCACTGCATTTCATGAACGTTTAATTCCACAGTCATAGCTACGTGCGGTGTCCCATTAGCAGGTATTGAAATTCCCACTGGTTTCTATAGCATGCGGCAATGTCGACTCTGTTCAGGACCAGAAAAGAGACAGATGCAGAGAGACAGAGACACAACTAACGAAGCTAAAGCAAAGACTTACTGACAACAACCTCGTCTTAAGCATTGTACTGCCATAACGGGCAGAGGCAGCTCCAGTCTCCAGCCCAATCATTTGCGCTTCCACATATTGAAAGACATTAAAATTTTTTTTTCATTTGCTCCCAGCATCCTAATGAGTGTGAGCCTGAGAGATAGGCTTATTCGGGTTTTACGATGCTCTTTGAAAAATGATAGAAGTTGCTTTTTTAAATTAAGGTGGCAACACCATTGATAATTTAAACATTGCAGGCATTCCGAAGTGTTGTGATTTGTAACACTGGTTTTAATTAATGCCTGCAACCCGGCTGTGAAAATTGGGACCTGTAATTTGTGAGTTACAGTAACTGCTAGTGTTTATTAACCTAGCAGGTCAAATTCCGGTTTCATGGTCTTAGATACACATATATATCATCAGCCTATTAAACTTCAAGTTGAAGGGTGATAGGAGCGTGAAATAATCACCCACAGGTAATGTGTCACCCCTGAAAACAGATGCTAGTAAGAGCGTTAACTTCTCCCTCTTCGTTAACTCCTTCCTCCCCACACTGGCCACCGAGACTCTTCTGCACCTAGGAAGCAATTATTGTAGTGCCAGCCTTCACATTCATCTCAAATCTGGATTATAGAAAACTTAACTTCTATCCATACACTCCAGGGACTAGATGTCTGCCCCCCCCCCAGTATCAGTATGCACAGTTTTCTAGGCATACCTTGGATAATACAAGAATATCATGAAATCCACCCTTAGCACTTTACACAGGGTCAGTAGGCATTACACACACACACACACACACACACATACACACTGAGCATACATTTCAAAATGATTAAGATCAGAAGTGTCCCAGATTCTCATTCCTGTGTTCTCCCATAGATCACAGGACTAGAGCCTAATCTAAACATACAGCTCATATGTTTCACATGCATAGCATGTAGGTACGGGAACAACTGAGTCACCTCCCCAACCACTCAAGGGCTAGGTGTAAGTTCATTTAAGCCATGCCATAGGAATGGAGAAATGCTTCTCCTTATGATTGCAAGAGTGGAAAGAGCTTTTATCATATGGCCATTGTGAGCTCCACACGTTCATCCAGAGTGTATTCCACTGATGGCAACACACAAAGCATCATGCCTTTTGTTCGCAGATACTTTAAGGGATGAGTGGCAGACGTCAATCAATCATCCAGGGTTCTTGTGGGGAGGTGCACAGGTGGTTGAGACATCACCAAGAAATGAGCCTGTGACCTAGCCCAAAGGGTCCGAAGGCTTCATCCAGGATGTGCACTTGAGTCTGTTGTTCATTCCCCTGTGACCTTGGACTCCATTTCCTCACTTGAGATTGGTCATGCTACTCTAAAGGCTGTTGCGATGAGTGGATACCATATCTGCACTACTTTTTCTAGACTCATGGTGCTCATCAACAGCCGTCAGGCAGCACCAGCTAAGATGTCCCTGTGGTTGCCAGTCAAAGGTTCTCTGAACTTTATAGCTTTCCACGGAACACCCCACCCTTGCCCAGAGTCTCACTGCTTACGAATACAATACTGCTGGACCTTACTCATCCTCCAAGGGTCGTTACAGAAACCCATGCATAGCTGTAGAGAAAGGGAAGTAGAATAAGAATCATTACCTATCCCCCTGGCGATAATCTGATGGCTAATGGGTAACTGTTGGGATTCTAATCCCATGGGAAGTTATTCAAAGAGTACAGAACTGGTCTATCTGCCTGGGTCAATTAAGTCTATATGTGCACAATAGCTTGTCTTGATAAAAATCCTTTTGCTCCTTAAATCAGGGATACAGATGAGACTGTGTGTGATATCGGGTCCTATTTCATTATAAAGACTTAACCAGTGTCTTTGTGGTGCGACAGCAATGCAGGGTGGGGGATGGGTCTCAGGATGATTGCATCTTGGCTGCACGGCTCAGTTCAATCTCTCAGCTAGGTGTGGGTAAAGGTGCATCATGCTGTAACTACATTATATCTATTTGTCCATCTGTCCATCTGTCCATCCATCCATCTATCCATCTGCCACCCATCTATCTGTCCATTCATATCCAAGCCATCCAACTGTCCATTCGGCCATGTATCTCTCCACTCAGCTGTTCATCTACCAACCACTCATTCATCCATCTAACTATCCAATGGTCCAACCATCCTCTCATTCATATCTACCCATCTGTTCATCCTTCCTCCCACCTGTCCATTCTTCCACAAATCAATCCATCTTTCCATCAATATCCAGCCATCTACTGGCTCATCCATCTATCTACTCATCTGCCTAACCTTCAGTGAATATTCCACCCACTATTCGTCTGTCCACCTACCACTGGTCCATCCATCCAACACCCAACTATCCATCCTTCTGGGAATAACTATCTGTCTGCCTGCTTGCCTGTCTGTCTGTCTGTCCAAACATTCCATCTATCCAACTACTTTATCCATACACCCACCTATCCATCTGCCCATCCACCTCTGTTCTTCCACACATCTGACAGTCCATCAATGCACCCACCACCCATCTATCCAACCATCCATCACGGAACACTTCAAAAAGAAGCTGCTCACGTCAGCCATGGTGTAATTCGAATGTGCTACCTTCATTTTAAAAAAGACGCACCACTGCAGGCGGAGGCCAGGCTAGATAAACATCAGTCTGGAACACGTTGCATTTGTTCTCTTCGGAGAGTCCTTATCTGGCTCTTTGCTTCATTCATGAAGACACGGGATGAAAATGAAGGAAAAAGGTAATCTCCCACCTGCTGAGACCCTAACTAGAGATCGTCCCTCACTGTCTGCAAACAGGAGTCTTGAATTCTGGTCCTGTTTGGGTCGCCATGTCATCTTTGATAGATTACTTAATCACTTGCTGCATCTGTTCCTGAAGCACTGAGGATGCTGTGGGGACGTGGAGAACAGAATTGGGTTATTTGGAGGCAAGACATTCAGCTGCTGCGCTGAGGGTCCTACTTCTGATTCTCCGACAGAGACTTGGCTGAAGTAGCTGTTCAACCTTGAGAAGTCAAGCACTACTCAAAGGAATTACACAATACCAGGTGATGCTCTGGAGACTCGAGTGGACTTTGAGGTCGCTGAGGGGAGGGGCATCCGTTTTTCCCACATTTATCACTGCTTTGTGTTTTGCTGTGCCTTAGGCTTCCTCTTACTTTCAATCTGTGGGTCCTGACCACACCTATAGAAGGTGTAGTGTTGCACAGGTAACAGAACAACCCTGGTATCTTTTCCCCATGGCTAAGCCATCACCGGTGACTATTTAAACCAATGCCAGAACATCCGCAATCCATGAGACTGGGGGTTTTACACATGGCCACAGAGGTCTCTTTGACCACTATGCCACACTGGACTCTTTCTTCACTTTGAGACTTCGTTCTTTTGAACCAGCTAATTTAAAACCATGAGCGGTAGCCAGGATGCTGCCTGGGGCAAAATCCAATGCTCTGCTTTCTTTGGGAAAGAAAGCATTAGCTAAATTGAAATGATCAATGTGAGTCAGGCCTGGGGAGAACATTTAAGCACCATGAAGATAAAGTACTGTCACGCCAGCCCTGTCCCCTGCCGATCACTCAGACAGCAACTTCTCTCCACGGAGATGTCTTTGATGGTTAATCGTGACTCTAACTTTCTGGTATTTAGAATAATCACGGAAACAAACCTCTGGGCATTTCTGTGAGAGGCGTTCTTGATTTGGTTAAGTGAAGCAGGCATGTGGGTGAATCTGCCCTATGGACTGAATAAAAAGGAGACAAAGAAAGCTGACCACTAGCATTTCCTCTCTCTCTCTGCTTCTTCGCCCTTGATGCAACATGATCAGCTATTTCATTCCCTTTCTGCAACACCTTCCCAACCATGATGGACTGTACCCCAGAACTGCAGGCCAAAATAAACTCTCATAGTGCCCAGCCCAAGGGGCCCTGCAGACATCACCGAGTTTACTAATCTTAATTTGGGGAGATGATTTGAAGTCACGTGAATGTTTCCAGTCTGTAAAGGACTTTCTTTGGCTGGAGGCAGAGTCACATGATAAGAGAAGAAGCTGGAGAAAGCAAGAACATGAGACGAAGGTCCTTGGAGCCTTTGCTGCCAGGTGAGGGTGTCTGGAGATGTGACCAATCAGGTCATGCCCAGGAGCACAGACTGACCCTGGAGGACAGTCACCAAGGAAATGGTGACTTGTGTTACAACTGCAAGCATTCAAGTTTGACAAGTATCATGAATGAGCATAGAGTGACTCAGACCTGGGAGGGAACATGGCCCTGGGGTCACTTTGGTTTGTTTCTTGTTTGAGATTCTATAGGGTCCGGATGAGCTGCACAATGCCTCAATTTCTGATCTGTAGATCAGAATAAGATCATGAACACGAGTCCCTGTAGGCCACTGAGCCTGTGACCATTTGCGATGGTGGCAGTGTCAACTGAACAGTCTTAAAAAGCATGCTATAGGGTTGGTGGGCTGTCACTCAAAACGTCCAACATACAACTCAAGGAGTCTGCATGGTGATTCGGTTTTGCTGATGAAGAACTCAGAAGATGGTCACAAGGGGTCGGGGCTTGCTCAGTGGTAGAGCATCTGCCCAGCATGTTCAAGTCTGGGGTTGGGGTGTGAGCATGCGGGAGGTGGGGCGAGAACAGGGAGAGGGAGGAATTGAGAATGAAATGGAAGAGAAGGGAACGGGGGGGAGAGAAAGAGAGAGAGAGAGAGAGAGAGAGAGAGAGAGAGAGAGAGAGAGAGAGAGAGATGCATAGAGAATAGGGACGAAGGAAAAAGATGGAGAGCGATGTCATTATCCTATAAAATACTGGAGACCAAAAGGATCGGATCTGAGTGGTGGTAAACCATGTGCACTTTAGACACAAATTTGATGTGGATTTTTTCATAATCTTGTGAACGAACCCAAGTTTCATGGTGTGCAATTTTCCCTCCTGGTAGCAAGGCTGTGCTCAAAAGGTTTGGGGTTTTGTAACTTTGGGGATATGGGCTTTTCGGGTTAGGAAGGCTGTTCAGTTTCAAAATTGTTCTTAGTTACGCATGCTGAAGGGTCTCTAAAACGCAATGTTTTATGTCTGTCAGCTGCATGTCCTTACAGGCACAAGCAGGTGCCCTTGCTACCCAGGGATCCCATCAGCTCTTCCACAGTAGCAAGTCAAGTCGTGACAAGTTCTCCTTCCTGTTAGCTTTAGCCTGCCCTTGCTGACCTCTGTTTTCCCAATTCCCCCTCAGCCACAATCCAGAGGCCATCCTGAGACTCCAGCCAGAGTCAGCTCTGGGTTCAGAAGGCTTCCTGGTTGCCATGGTGACGAGAGAGGTGCTCCTGTTGCCGGAGTTGCATTGGAACAAAGAGAAGGAATCTAATATGTTTGTCAACCGTCAGCAGGCTCCGCCTCCCCAATTATCCCGTCTAATTAGATTAGGAGCTGACAGCTGAGAGCGCGCCCTGGTGACATTTCAGTTCGCCATAAGGAAATGAGGAGCAAACTACTCGGCTTGTTTACTTCATTTAAACCCGGATCCTTCGAGTTGTTACAGGAACTGATTTTGGTAATTAGCCATCACTTATAGTATTACGTGGTTTCATCTTCTCTGTGCCGAGTACACCAGATGAAGCCGTGTCAACAGGAGTGTCAGGATGTGGCTTGAGGAAACCCAGATCCTAAACATCTCTAAATTGTCTTGGTGAATGCTTAGGGACTCTTATTGAGTATTGCATTCTAGTTTAGAGAAGAAAGAAATCGAAACTAAAGGCTAGAAAGATGACTCCGTGGGTGAGTGTTTGCAAAGCAGACATTAGGACCCTGGGCACCCCCATGAGAGGCTAGCACGGCTGCATGTGTCTATAACCCCAATACTGTGGGAAGCAGAGACTGCAGAATAACTGAAGCTTGATGGCGGCTAGCCTAGTCCCAGGTTCTGTAAGAGGCCTTGTCTCAAGAGAATAAGGCAGAGAGGGAGAGAGCAGGTTACCTGATGTCTTCTGAGTTCCATATAAGCATGGACATGTGTATTTGCACATACATACATCATACACACAGTGAGAAACAATTAAAGTTGTAAATGGTCATCAAGATGTTTGAATGAGTTCACATAGTTGAACACACACATGCACACACACACACACACATATGCACGCACATACACATGCAAGCACACACGTGCACATGCACACATGCGCAAGCACCTGCCGCTGCCGTCTTAGAAACAAGCCCACCGTCACGCAGCTGGAATTTTATGCATCCAAGTTTTACACGGGGGTTGTTGAAGAGGCAGTAAACTTCCATCCTGTCTTGAAAGAAGAAACGAAAGGCTCCCTCTGCACAGTCATTCTCAGCTCTAGCTACAAGTCGGCTGCCACCGAAGATGCTATTATGACTTCTTGTACCAACGGAGGAACGATTTACAGCATGCCCGGACCGTCTTACAAGAGATAGCTTGAGAAACAGCTCTCAGGAAGACTTGTATTTCTTAGTACGAACAGTTTCGAACAATAAATTTGAACAGGAGGCTTAACAAGGCTTTTGAACAGAGATTGAAAGTGGTTTTATCACAGGGGTCCTTCCAGGATTAAATGACATTGGACAGCGGCCAAGGCAGGCAACCCATCTTCCTCTACTGAATTCTATAGACTAATAACAGAGGGGCACAACATGTCTCTTGTACTGAACTTAAGTAAGAGGGACTGGGGGCCACAGTGGGCTAGCTAACATGACCATTAATATGTGGGAATCCCTAAACTTGGAAATTACCAATTCTGCCCAGAATGGAATATAAATTTTATGGTAGGTATCTAGAGATGTATGACACATTTTCAACTAGCATGGCTTTTACTTGCCGATTTCCTTAATGTTGTTTAGTTTTTGGTATAAATGCACGTGTGTACACATGCAAGTGCTCAGATGTGTGTGTGTGTGTGTGTGTGTGTGTGTGTGTATGTGTGTGTGTGTGTAGGTCAGAGATTGGCATTGGGTTCCTTCCTCAATCACTTGCTTCGTGTATCTCTAAGTTTTATTTTATTTTATGTCTATAGGTGTTCAATCTGTGCCAGTGGACCACATGTGTGCCTGGTGCTCAGAGGCCAGAAGAGTGTGGCAGACGGAAGTTATGGATGGTGGTGGGTTCTGAGGATTGAACCCGGGTCCTCTGGAACTCTGGAAGATCGAGAGGTGTTTGTAAGCCCCAAGGCTTCTCTTTGGCCCTGTCTTAGTTTTTGAGGTAACGTCTCTCTCTGAACCCAAAGCTCACAGTGGGCCACTACACCTAGCAGTTCAGAACTCAGGTAACCACGCAGGTGCTTATGAACAGAGGTGCCCCAGTCCCTGCTGGGAATTCTTCAAAAGCAGCTCAATTTTTTTCTTTCTCTGAAATAAAGTTTTAAAACTTGCATTAGGGGTTTGATATGTTCGTTATATTTATTTCTATTTCACTTATATATTTATTTCTATTTATTTATTCACGGGGGGCGAGGTTTAGTTGTTGTTGGGGAAGGGCCTCATGCTGTAGCCTTAGCTGGCCTGGAGCTTGCTAGTTAGAGAAAGCCTGCCTTGATCTCACAGAGATCCTCCTGACTTCACTTCCCAAGTGCTGGAATTAAAGGTATCTCTCTCTCTCTCTCTCTCTCTCTCTCTCTCTCTCTCTCTCACACACACACACACACACACACACACACACACACACACACACACATACTCAGACACACATACAAACATACACATACAGAGACACGTACACATACATGCCATTAAAACCTTAATGTTCTTCCTAATCGTCCCCTAAAAATATGTCTGTTGTTGCCTGGGGATGTGGTGACTTTAGGATGACTTCCATGCACTTTAACAGCAGAAGTTAGCTTGTGTTGAGTTGAAGCTCTTGAGATTCTAGTAGTTTCCATAACATCTCAGGCAACAAAGGAGGATGCGTAACATCAATTTTTTCAAATATTTTTAATGATGGTCCTTAAATGTTTAACCTCCCTTTTAGCCCACCGCCCACCAGAGGTCGTGGGAAAGAAAGGATATGAGGGAAGTGAACCTGTTTGGAAAGGGTTCTTTGGAGCAACTCCTGTCTGTGGTGTCTGGAAATCAGCAGTTCAGTTCACAGGTCAGCAGTGGCAGCTAGATCCACTTGCAAACACCTCACAGAAATATCACGTCAGCAGCAGTGGTGGCAGGACCTAGCAGAGACAGCCAGGCCTCAGCCTCAACTTGAGGCATCAGGAGGGACCGGGAGATACACCAGAAGAAGTTCTTGGCTGTGCCTCTCTCAGGGAAGCGAAGATCATTGAAGACAAGAGACCCACAAGCGTTACATAGTTAGCCCTATAAGCAAGTCTAGCTCAGCCCCACCCCCTCCACCCAGTAACTGTCCGTCGAGTCCTATTTACACTGTCCAAGCATCACGTGTCCTCCACAGGTCTTGCCTCAGTAGGTGTCTTCCCTTGGCGTGTGTGTGTCTCAGCTGACATCACTGTGCCAATCAGTCAGAGTGCTTGGACGTGCCCACAGACTGCAGGACACCACCAGAGGTTTTTTTGGTGTGTTTCTCTCAATGGAATCCTGACAAATACAACTCAACCATGCAGTATAAGGCAGACCAATACATGTGTGTTGTCAACAAAGAATCCTTCATCACGTGTCCTTTCACATGCTTGCTTTAGCAGAACACCCTTTCACCTGTGTCTGCTTCGGCCAAACGTTCCTTCATGTGTTTGCCCCAGCAAAACACCATTCGACTGATCTTGCAAAGAACCCATAAGTTTCCACTTGAGGGAGACAGGAGAGGCTGCAGTGTGACATGAAATGCGACATCGGAATGGTTTGCTTAAGTCCCAGGTGTGTGTGTTGTGGGAAACTCTTATGCAGAGACGGTAACCTTTGAGGAGGGACTGAAGGGGTAAGGTCTGCCTCACAGGCCCACGACATCTTCTTCCCTAAAGGGCCAAAGCAACTTTAAACAGTGGCAAAGCAATTTTGGACAGACTTCTCCAGAAGGTTGGAATAGCCAAGCGCAGAAGGAGCATAGAAGAGGACCACACAGCCAATCAGCAACCGAGAAAATAATCCACTGTGGGGATAGTCTAACCTTTTGTTTGACTTAGGGTCAACAGAAGGAACACGGAACAGGGAAGGAGAACTTGAAACCGCTGACTGGATCAGAAACATCCTGACTGTTGGCCTTGTGCTGAAGTATCTCATCCTGAACATAACTTGATGAGGGGCCATGCTTTGTGCTGGCCTCGTCCATATCTGGGGAAACTGAGTCACAGCAGGGCATCATCCCAAACCCAGGGTCAGATTGCATTGCAGCAAGTGGCAGAGCCAGGATTTGAACTCAGGAAGCTCAACTCCTACCAGATCTTCTCAATGAGCTTTCACAACTGAGTCCCTAAATGGTTCCATGGTGTTTAGAGACTGCTTATGCGCCACGCTCCCGGGAGATGACTTTATACCCAGGGACTGCCTATGTGATGAGCACCCACTCATTCTCATGTGTGCTTACACCTGAGAGACCCTTGTGCATCTGTTCATGCCATCCATGCCGGCCAGAGAGGGTCAGCCTGATCACAATTGGAAATCACTTGATGGCGCAGCTTGTGACCGTGGCTTAACCTCCCAAGCAGGGCAGTGAGATCCCCCCATCTTATCACTGTGAGACGCGGGTGAAGACAGCCTCTGTATTCATCGCTTGTCTGCAATGAGTGGCAAAAGCCGACCATGGATATGAGCCTCGCAGGGAAGCCTGGCGCTTGGCAGCTGGCTGTGTCCTTAACCCCCTGGCATGGAGCACCCAAGCTTCTGGATGGATCCTGGCATCACCACTCAGCTAGAAGCTTGGTCCTGGTTCTATGCAGCCCACTCTTGCTCACTTCACTCCAGCCATGCTGGAAGCCTGCTTCATACATGTCTCTGTCTCAGGACCTTTGCACTTGCTGTTCTATCGGCCTTTTGTACCCTCTGGGTGGCCACCTTCCCTCGGCCAATTTCTGCCCAAATGCCCAGATCCACTTCCCTCCTGTGTAGCTATCCACGTTCTCAGGACACTCACACCCATGAGACTCTCTGCATATTTTATTTCCCCCTCTTTGCCAACTGTCTATCAGCCTTGTCTGAACACGGTCGAAAGTGAACCATGCGTTGGGGGAACCATGAGGGAGGCTCCGGGCAAAAAGGCAGAGGCCTTTTATCTCAAGTGCATTTTGTTCTCTGGGCTGTTCTTGGATGTGATTTCAGGTCTCCTGTGATAAGCACTTGTTTATCCTTGTTGGATCGTAGCTACAGAACCCAGTTCAGTCAGTGCACACTAAATCAGGATATGGCCTTCTGTCCCGCTTTCATGGTTTCCCAGATATAATCTGTAGCATATCCCGACAATTGTGTTTGAATTGGTCTGTCCTGATAAAGTCCTGGGAGACAGGGCTTCTCTGCTAATGTTAAGTATGACCTTAGCAATGTTTATTTACATGTTTTTCTGACCTCAAATAATCTTCCTGGGACCATTGCTTTCTTTGTTTCATCCGTGTGTAAAAGTATACACCAACACCAAAATAAGGCTGTCTACAGTGTTAGACTGTAGTCCGTCCCACTCTTTCAGGTCTTGCAGACACAGCTGTGAAAGTTGACAAGGCTCCTCCAAATCTCTGATCAATGATGAACAGATCTTAGCGTGTGCTGCTCAAGCCCTGTCCGGCGTATCTAGAAGAGCGCCCACGCATCTTGAGACCCCAACGCATGCCTGTGAAATGAAGTATCCATAGTCTTGCCAGGCAGAGGGACCACTGACTTAGGCAGCCCAGGAACCAGAAACAGCAGAACAGCTAACCCAGGAAACACAAGAAGACAGGAAAGAGTTGGCACCTACCGACCACCTACAAAAGGAAAGCACCCTCCTCCCCGCCCCACGCTGTGCCTCTGTGAAACCTCAGTCTGTGACAAGAGCTCACTCAAGGATCTAGGAGGACACGGACCAGCAGTTCTTAATTCTCCAGGACCACTCAGAAGGTTCTGGGTCATCCAGAGTCACCCACGAGCTTATGACATCACTGAGACCTGAGAACTAAGTTCTTTAAAGTCGTCCCCAGACCTAAGAGCTGCTATGCCTCTAGACTCACAGCCAAAGTTTTTTCTGCATCTCTATGAAAAAAAAATTTTTGAACTACACTTATTTATTTCTGTATGTATTTGTTTGCTTATTTATATTGTGTTTGAGTGTCTAAATGTCCAAGTGTCCACCTTGCAGGTCTCAGAATAGAAGCAAGTCTTCAGAGCACAAACTGGTACCCACTGAACTGTCTCACTGGTCTGCCCTCCCATGTTTTCTCAACTGGAGAGAGGACATAATAATAAAATCAGTGTCTGCAGCTTGGCCAGGCTTTCCCATCTGCTCTAGAAGGACAGCTATCCCCCAGACTCACACACTCAATGGGCTGCTTCTAGAAAGTTCCTGAATCACAGCCAGCTCTACACAATGTGGGAGACCCTGCCAGATGCCCCAGGGAAGGAACTGGGGGTGTCCCTGAGACTGAAACGGGAAAGTGCCCAACAGGACGCCTGCGGGTTCTAAAAGGGCACCTGGGGGTGTCCTGTACCCTAGGTCTGTGTGCTGTGGCTGCTGTCCCAACGAGGCACAGGGAGGGCCTGTGTTAGGATTCATCGGCCCCAGTGGGGAGGGCGAGGGCACAGTGTACTCCCACAGAACACCAGGTCCTTGGCCTCAGCATCTCGCAGCTGTGTGCATCTGGAAGAGAGTGTCCCCGAGAGAGAGCAGCATAAACACAGAGCCCAGTGAGGAGTCAGATGCTGAGGGTGGGGCCAGGGCAGCTGAGGATGCTGCAGCCTTGTGTGGTAGCTGAGCAGACACTGCTGGCTTCTTTTGTATGTTTATTTTTAACTAGCGTACAAAATAACAGGGTTCCTATGTGATTTTCGTGCCTACGTAGTTTTGGTTGATCCTCCATTCCACTCCCCCACCTCCCCGGTGTCCATCTTTACTGGGTCCCTCCACCCCACACTCTCTCTTTCATACCCCTGTGGGTATTTTTTTTAGATTGTTACTTTCTGTGTGTGAGCATTTGCCTATATGCACGTACGTGCACCACACGTGTGCCTGGTGCCCTTAGAGGTCAGAAGAGAGCATTATGTACTCCGGAACTGGAGTTGCAGATGGTTATCGTCCCACACGCAGTTGCTGAGATTTGAACCTGATTCCTCTGCAAGAGTAACAAGTGCTCTTCCCTGCTGAGCCATCTTGGCCCATGTGTTCTATGGCCCATCTCACTCCCCTTCCGCAAAGCCCTTTCTCCCCATCTTACAGGTCCCTCCCCCAACTACGAAGGACCTTCACGAGGCGAAGGACCTCGTGATCCTGATAAAAAACATCAATGTTAACACTGCGTGAAGAAAGAACTCCCATGCTCCCGGGCTGGCAGAAGGAGCAAACTGAAGGTGGCCATCCTTCCAAAGACTATCTGAACATTCGCTATAGTTCCCACTGAATTCCAACGATCTTCTTCACAGAACTGTTCAAAGTCAATCCTTAAGATGTGCACCAGCACACAGAAGACTACAGAAAACGGGAAGCGATCCTAAGCATTTGCCGCTGTTTGCTGTTTGTGGCTTCCGTTCTGTCTGAGCTGTGACATGCCCGTCCTTCCCGATGGGCTCATTTCACAGGATAGCAACCTAGCCTGGGTATCTTCCCTTCTTCCTACCTTCACCAGCATCCCTGCTGTGGTCTCTCATCCCCTCTTCTCATCAGATGTGGACCTAAGCTGTCTTTTGCTGTTAATATCCAAACACTAGCAAAATAAACAGTTGGTGCCTGTCTTAGGGTTTTACTGCTGTGAACAGACACCATGACCAAGGCAACGCGTAGACAACATTTAATTGGGGCTGGCTTACGGGTTCAGAGGTTCAGTCTATTATCATGAAGGTGGGAACCCAGCAGCGTCCAGGCAGGCTTAGTGCAGGAGGAGCTGAGTTCTAGATCTTCGTCTGAAGGCTGCTAGGAGAAGATTGACTTCTGGGCATCTACAGTAAGGTTCTTAAGGCCACACCCACAGTGACACACCTACTCCAACAAGGCCACACCTCCTTATAGTGCCACTCCCTGGGCCAAGCATTCACAAACCACCCCAGTGCCCAGTTAAATGAAAGATGCTGCCACCGCGAACCATCCTTGGTTCTACTTGCCTGCCTAACCCTGTGAAATTCCTGCCACCTGCGTTCCAGGTGGGATTCAGAAACAAGAAATGCGCGGAGCTGCCCAGCCACTCCGTGGCAGAGCCAAAAGTTCAACCCAGCCTGGCCAGGTGACAACCCACCCGATGCCATGGCCTCAAACACTTGAATAATGAATTTTAACATTTGAGAAATTAAGCATCTCGTCCATGCACTTGGCCCTCTCTGGTATAGATTCCCTGTTAGACAACTAGCAAGAGTCCCACTCCCAGAATCAGAGCTGGACCCGTCCTGAAGCTTACGGCGTCTCTCAAAACACGATTTTGGGATTGCGAGTCATTTGTAGCATGAGATGCTAGGTTCCTGGCCTATTGATTCCTACTCTTCTCCCCAGCCCCTGGTGCTCATTGAAATGCCTCAGCTTCTGTCAATTAGTCTAATATTTCCCGTTTCTTATTTTTTCCCTCTTTTTCAATGTTTTCTTTTTTATAAAGCAAAACATATGGGCTTAAGTGGTAAGTCCAGTGGCTAAGGGTATTTATTGCCTATTCAAGGGAACCGGAGTTTGAATCCCCAGCACCCATATGAAAGAGCCCAAGCCAGGCCTGGCTGTGCAGGCCTGTAACCTTCTGCACTGGGTGGGAAGAGGTGGGTGGAGACAGGAGGTTCACTAGAGCTTGGTGCCCTCCAGCCTAGCCCTAGGACCAGTGAGAAGCCATCCTAAGAGAGTGAGACAGAGGGATAAAGCAGGAAACCAGATGCCCTCCTCTGACACGAGTGAGTGCACGTGTTCCTATCTGCACACATGGGAAACACACACACACACACACACACACACACACACACACAAACACACTAAAACTATTGCCCACCTCTGACATGAGACATGAGTGTGTGCATGTGTGTTCCTATCTGCACACATGGGAACACACACACACACACACACACACACACACCTATTGCCCATTCAGGGTTGTACAAATGAATTTTTAAGGGCAATTTATAGCAACATGGAATTAAGATGTGCATTACATTTTCCCCTTCCTTTCAATTCTGGCATTATAGGGCCTTATGCATACCAGGCGAGTGTTCTTCTGCCACTGGGCTACATCCTGAGGTCAGGGGAGGCATTCTGACGAGAGGGTAATTAAGAGAAGCAGCCTCCGAACAGTCAGCAGGGAAATGCAAAGATTTTTGTCTCTTGTGGAAATGAAGCAAACTCTGCCATGATGCCTTTGGGGCTGGGCAGGAGAGACAGGCTTGGGAAAGAAATAGAAGGCATTGTGGAGGTCTTCAGAGACTCTGCAAATGAAGTCACTACAGGCATGAACGGAAAAGATGTGGCACCCTTCCCGGGGAGTGAATCCAGTGTTGTGTAGCGATTATCCATACACTCCCATTTAATTCTCTGAGCAGTTCTTTGGGGGCACGTGCTATTATCTTCATCACAGATGCTGAAGCAGAGGCTCGGGAGACTTGGGTGCTCAGCCCGGAGCACGGAGCAAGAAGGTCTCACCCCACAGAAGACCCAAGGAAAGGGTGCGGAACTGATACGACCTCTGCTTCCACCGAGTTCCGGTTCCGGTGTGATCGGAATGTAGGCATCAGGAAGCACCTGAGCAGGGAGGGGTTCTCCCTCCTTCAGCCCCGCCCTCATACTCCATTCTTTCTCAGTCACCCCTCCCTTTCTTCCCTCCCCCCTCTTTACTTCCCTCTCTCCCTCTTAAATTCGAGATGAAACCGTGACTTTGCTATTTAAACCGGGGTCTGCTTCCGGGCATTGTTGTTCGTAGTAAATGATCATGTGGTTGAGTCTACCCAGCGCCATCTTGCATCTTTGGGAATCTAAGAATCATTGGGGTGAGTCATAATGACACGCGTCACAAAACTCTTAGTGACATCAACATGGTCCCAGGACTCATCCTTCCTGAGCCGGTAGCACAGGGGGATACTGGGGAGGATAAAGGGGCTTAGGTACCAGGAGAAGAGGAATTCTGGGAACAGAAAGAAAGAATAAGGAAGGTTGTATTTCGGATCTAGTAGTTACAGACCCTTAGGGATCTGGGAGGCTGAGCTGGGAGGATGACCTCACCATGCAAAGGGAACCCACGCTTCCTCTCTGAGCTCTGCCAGTTCACCCTTTTCTTGCCCAGGATGGGACATTAGGGACGATTCACAGGGGACCATAACACAGGGATACACTCTTTGGAGGCAGCCAGACCTCAACCTGGGTCAGATTCTTTTGTTCCCCCACTTAAACTGAAGACTCTCCAGTGCCTCTGTCATCAACAGTCTTGCCAATAAAAGACATCATAATATCACCCAGCACACAGTGCTCTGAAACCAGAATGGCCGCTAGGTCACGGGTCAGTGACAGAACCTGTCTCAAGAGAACACTGCAGGGGGCAAGGCTCCTCTGGGCTGAGTATACACCTGGGCACACATATCCACATATATAGTGTACATTCACCTGTATGTGTGCACACATACACACATACACACAACGGCAATGACATTTGTAGAGGGATCGGCCCAGGGTCGATCACACTGTAAGCACTCTACCAGTGATCGCCATGAAAGTGATACCACACATCATTTGCTGGAGGACTTCAGTCATCTAAACATGGTACAGATGGTTAAGTGTTTAGATCATTCCATCCGGGGCAAGTCACCAGTCATTCCTGCCCCCCCCTCCACCCTTCTGTGCACACACCTCGTACAAGACGTCAGGGTTCCATATATTACTGCGCTGTGCATCTCTGCTATGAGACTTCCATCTTGCTGGGCGGGTGTGTCGGGTTTCATGTACACACGTACAGAGGAAGATACAAAAACTTCATGAAGCAAGTCCTTTCGCATTATACCTGGTGCTTAGCCTTAAAGGGAGGAGGCTTATCCCCACTCAGGGAAGAAATCTGAATTACTTTTCTTGTTGTTGCAATCAAATTCCTGACAGTAAGCAACTTAAAGGAGGGTATGGGGGCAGGGCTCACAGGCTGTTCACATACATCCACCACTAGTCAAGGGGCAGAGAGAGGTCATTGCTGGTGCTCAGCCTGCTTTCTTCCTTCTTCTCCTTCTCCTCCTCCTCCCTCTCCTCCTTCTCTTCCCCTCCTCACCTCCTCTTCTCCTCCTCCTCCTCCTCCTCCCCCTCCTCCTCCCATTCTCTTCTCCCTCCTCCTCCCCTCCTTCTCTTCTCTTCCTCCTCCTTCTCCTCCTCTTCCTCCTCCTACTTCTTCTCTTCTCCCTCCTTCTCCTTCTCCTTCTCTTCTCCCTCCTCCTCCCTCTTCTCTCTCCTCTTCTCCTCTTCTCTCTCCTCCCCCTTCTCCTCCTCCTCCCCTTTCTCTTCATTTTCTTCCTCCTCTTCTTTTTCCTCCGCCTCCTCTTCCTCCTCCCCTTCTCCTCCTCCTCTTTTTCCTTCACTCTTTTTCCTCCTCCTCCTGCTCCTCCTCCCGCTTCGTTCCAGGACGCCAGCTTGTGGAGCAGTGCCAATCACATTCCCGTTGGGTCTTCCCTCTTCCGTTAAATCACTCTTGAAACACCCTGGGAGACTCTCGGAGGTGTGTCTCCTGGGTAATTCTAAATCCAGCCAAGTTGACACCGAAGAGCAGGCATCACGGAATGACAGTGGAGTTGACGGGCCATCTGAAAGGGCTGCATTTTGATCATTTGGTTTCTGAGCCTAATCCCACCTGGCAGGGGTTCTCATCTCCTGCGAAAGAGTCTATTGGATAGAGAGAGCATCACAGGCCTTTGGTTTGCATTGCCAACAGAAGACAGGTTCATACCGCTTCGGTCCCTGTGCAATGCCGGGAGATGCAGGTCACACAGATCAGGGCTGATGCCCCCCGGAGCCTCTTTCCCTTTCTGCTGATATTGGGGTAAACTTCAAATACAGCCGAGACTCCAAGTGCATCTTATTAGCATGAGTTGCTGGCCGGAACAAAGTCTGTCAAATTATTTGATAAAGATCTGTTCATTACCCTTATCCAGCCCAAAGGAAACTGTAACTGAAATTCGGTCACACGCTGCTGTGGATGTGGGAATAAGACGGCTTCTTCTCTCTCCCTAATTAGAAAACCACGGCTTAGAAAAACACACAAAGGCAAATCAGATGGGAGGCCGCGTTGCAGGCTTGGTGTGGTGTTGCAGTGTTTTGTTTTGCTTTGTTTAGATGAGGAAACTTCTTTTTCCCTGAGTGGGCCACCACTTAAGAGATGTTATAAGCTCTCCAAATGAAACAGCCTAAACCCAAAGTAGAAGCTTTCCTCCACGCCCCTATCACTGATACACAGTGCCTCCACTGGCCATAAAAGACACGCCTGAAATATGTTTCCTGTGGCTGGGGATTGATAACAGCTGTGTGTACTCATACATCTCTGGGTGGATATCTGGTCTGTGAGGGTTCTGAGTAATGGATGAAGGCACTTGTCGGTCAAGAATTCTCTGACTCTCTGTGTCTCTGTCTCTATTTTTTCTCTCTGTGTCTCTGTGTCTCGGTCTCTGTCTATCTCTCTCCACGGAGGGAGGATAGAAAAGGGTGCAGAGCAGGTCTTGTGCAGAGGGCCACAGCTGCACTCCTGAGCCACCTGAAACAGGAAGCAGGAAGCAGGAAGGCATCGTGAGCCCCACCTCTTTCTACCTGAGGAGCTATGAACAGCTGGCAGCTTCTGCAGGAAGGAGAGAGTTCCTATAAGGATGTGGCTCTACCGGGTGGCCCCACCCCCAAGAAGTATGTGACTAACACAAATTGTATTTGATGGGTTATTAAATTTTATAATCCCCACAAAAAGGTGACATGGCATGGGGGCGGGGCATCTACTGGGTAGGGCTGGATCTAGAAGAGCAAAAGGAAGCAGTGGAGGGAATATGATCAAAACGCATTATATGAAATCCTCCAAGAGTTGTTTTAAAATGTTTAAAGAGGCTACAGCATGAGCACTAGAAATCTCCAGGTGCCCCTCGGAAATTTCCATTACATCTGCAAAGAAGAACAGGGAGCGACCAACAGTTGAGCCTCTCAATATGACAAGGAGGCTCTATAGTGCCTGGGGCCCCAGGATCTCAACTCTGGACCCCTCTCCTCTTTCTCCTGCAAGCATTACTTCAAAATGTGAGTGGACTTAGGGATGACTCCACATTAGCCCGCTGTCAGCCATTATCCCAGATCAAAGGGTTTCAAAAAATAGTACGGTTGGCAGATGATGCGGTCAGTAAAGCATTTGGTAAGCAAACTCTAGGACCTGAGTTTGATCGCTCACAACCTACCTCTTAAAAACAATAGAGCCAGTACAGTGACCTGTGCTTGTTACTTCAGCTCCAAGGAGGTAGAGAAGAACAGAAGACCCTTGGAGCTTACTGGCCAGCTAGTCTAGTCCAGTCAGGAAGCTCCAGGTTTGGTTACAGATTGTGCATCAAAAAGTAAGGTGGAAAGCAACTGGGAACACACCATAGGCAGACCTCTGCCCTGGCTCTTCTGCTCCTCCCACTCTCTTCCCTGGTTTCCTTAAGGGTGATCCTGCTTTCCTCCTCTGTGTCTTGACCAGAATGTGCTATGTATCCGCATCGCCAGTGTAATGGGAGCAGGTGACCAAGGACTGGCCCTTTTAAACTGTGATCCAAAAATAATTCTTTCTTCTTTGTAAGTTAACGATCTCAGGTATATTGTCACGGTGGCCAAAAGCTCATATAGAGAAGTCAGCTGATTGTTAGGTGGATTATTCAATGGGACAAGGGTCTTGGAATAAGGTCTTGAAGCAGATGGCTCTCTGCTTCTGTGCCTATAGCATCTATGATTCAGTTGACTCTGGACTGACAGTGTTTGTGATGTCATCACTTCTGTATGGAACACTCAGACTTTCTGGTCATTATTCCCCAGACATAGAGTAGAATGATGATTTACATAGCATTTAGACTTTGGTAGGTGTTATAAGTAACCAAGAGATGGGTTAATTTATCCAAATTTGTAAGGTTACAAATGACTTAGCCTGATCCCCAAGAGGATAAGTGTAGGTTATATGCAGATGCCATACCTTTTCACACTAACAGACTTCAGGATTTTGGTGTCTGCATGGATACTGGAGGTCATCTCCCAGAGACACTGAGGAATGATCACTACAATGGCCTCACCCCTCATCCTTCTATGTGTACAGCTAGACTACCTGACCCATGGATCCTGGCATGGTGCACACATTTAATCACAGCATTCAGGTGGCAGAAGCAGGTGGATCTCTGTGAGTATAAACTCGGCCTGCTGTATGTAATGCATTCCAGGCCAGTCTGGGCTGCATAGTGAGATCCTGTCTCAAAACAAAGCAGAGCAGTTTGGAAGAAGGGTATCTACAATATCCAGGCCAGCCCACAACACCTCCTGCACCATCCTCAACATTTTCTATTTCTGAGGTCCTAGAAGATGACAAGATGCCTTGTAGGGGGAACTAGAGCCCTGACTCCTGAGAACAGCCACCTCTGCTGACTGGTGCATGTATTGTGGGATAAGTAGGAAAAGAAACATTTATTGTGACAAGCCCTTGTGCTGTGTGTTGAAGCCACTAACATCCTAGAATCCTAACAATAAAATAGCAGCTTTTTTCCCCCACGGGCTTGTCTATCAGAAATGTTTAGAATCTCAGACACCTAGATGCTCTAGTTTTACCTCTGCTACTGTGAAAAACTATGCTAACAAAAAAAAAAAAAAACCTAGGAAGGAGTTGATTTGACTCACAACCCCAAATTTTACAGCTCATCATAGAAGAAGAGTCACAGTGGTAGGAGCTTGGGACATGCCATACCACATTCATAGTTCAGAGCCAAGAGAAATTAATGCACCCATGCTGCCTGTTAACTGTTGCTTAGTCGTCAGGTAGCTTTCTGTGCGGTTAATACAGTTCAAGGCTAAGCCTAGGGAATGGTGCCACCCACACACAGTTGGCTGTGCATTTCCACATTAATTAACAATAAAGACAATCCTTCATGGACACAAACACAGGTCAGCCTGACCTAGGCAGTTCTTCAATTGAGATTCTCTTTAATCACAAGCCTTTGAGGAATGCTCTGGATTTAAACAACAACAGCCATGCAATTTGACTGACTTAAAGTTGAGGAGAAGTTCCAGAAAGAAGATTTTTCTCTCACCTTTCTCAAATCTTCTAACAAGAAGTAGACAGTAACTTCCAACTTTCTCCCTTTAATCCCAAGTGGTGGATCCAAAGACACCATAGAGAAGAGAGAATTCAACTAGGAGGTCAACTGCACTGGGGACAAGGTCAAGGTCATCTGGGATCTAAGACTGAACGTTTGTCTCTGTAGACCTGATTGTCAGGAAAGAGCTGCTTCCTGTTGTGACACAGTGACAGGGTTAATATTCACTCCCAGGCAGCTCCTAAGATGGTGTCCTCCATGTTTCCTGTGTTGAAAGTGGAGTTCTGAGTAGCCTGCAGGGAACAAGGCACTAGGGTGATTCTGAGCCAAGCAAAATCCAAGTGATACAGGCCACATAGAGTCCCAGGCCCAAGCAGTCTTAACTGCTGGTAATTTTAGGTGTCCCTCTGGAGCAGGGCACTTTTTAAAGAGATATAAGTTGTCATCTCCCCTCCTTAGATTTCTGTTTCTCCTCTGAGGCACCAGCTTTCTCTGAATGTCTTGCTGATTCTCATTCTCTTTATGTTCCATGTTATTGATTGGGAAAAGAAAAAGAAAAAAATCCCAGATTTCACAAACTTGTGTTGTAGAGACCTGAGGCTAACAGTGAGTTCCCACATCAAGGTTTTGAAACAAAGACACGTGGGGCAGGAAACAGGATACAGAGGTCATGGTGCTTAGGCCACGGCCTTTGAGTCAAGCATAAGGATTAGAATAAGATCTTTGGGACTGAATATCTTCTAGCTTTAAAATAATTGATTTTGTTTTAGAGAAACTTTAGACAGGTTCTATTTGTACTACTGTATATAATTGTACATAAAGGAACCTTACATTAAAATTCAGGAATGTTTACTAATTAACAACAAAACAGAGGCTGTAGAGATGGCTCAATGTTTAAGAGAATTTTTTGCTGCTACAGAGGACCCAGGTTTGGTTCCCAGCACCCACAAGCCTCTCACAACCACCTGAACTCCAGTTAATGAGTTTTAGTGCCCTCATCAGGCATTTACAGGTACTGCATGCATGTGGTATATATAAATACATGCATTTATACATATACACATACATACATACCTTCATACATATGCAAGCATACATATATACATGTCAAATAGTATATCTTCAGAGAAACAAGGAATAACAGAAGTTATTAAATATTAATAATTGGCAAGACTCTGTAGAGCTAATAAATATTTTCTGGCAACCAACATATTCGTGCAAGTTAGACCAGTAGTGAATAGTCCAGGAAGGCTGAGTGGTGCTAAATTATGCCCGGAGACAAGCATGGGAAAAACAAGACGTCTGTGTTTAAGGAGACATTGTTTCTTCTCTTAGCATCTATTTCTGCTTCTGATAAGGAACAAGAATCCTACTTCCCCTGCCAGGGAACTATCGGAGATAGTATGTTGTCAACTTGACCCAAGGGGAAGCCATTTGGAAAGAAAGAATCTTATTTGAGAAAAAAAAAGCCTCCATAAGACTGGCCTGCAGGTAAGTTTGCAAGACCCAGTCCAGTGTGGAAAGTACCACCCCTGGACAGGTGGTCCTACGTTGTATAAGAAAGCAAACTGAACAAGCCCTGGGGAAGAAGCCAGGAAGCAGCCCTCTTCCCTGGTCTCTGCATCAGCTCCTGCTCCAGGGTCCCACACTGAGTTCAAGCCCTGACTTCTGTCAGTGATGGACTGCGTGGTGCTGCTCTGCAAGGATGAGGTTGCAGGCTAGGAGTCTTGGGTGACCCCAGAGGAGCAGAGGTTTGGCCCACTCTTTGTTGGCCTGGAAGTGTGCGCACATCACACCCGCCTCCAGGGTCCGGCTGCGAGCCTCGGGCTGGGAGTGTCCCTGGCATCTTTTCCCGGCTTTGAATATGTAATCCTGGCCCTGTAACAGGAAATTTGTAGTGGGAATTACATATGTGATGCTGTGCGTAACCTTGGTGTGACCCTGTGTGTGGTGGCCATGTAAGCGGAAATGACTTAACTAGTTTATCCGGCCTCTATAGGAAACTGATTGGTTCTCAGAGAGCACGGGCTCGGATAATTTAAATTGATTGGCTTAGAAGCTATGGAGTGGCTTGTGTAGGCGGGCGTTGCTGTAAATCTATAAAAGCAGTTCTGGTTCTGCATGCAGGGTTCACTGTCATCTACAAAGTGTGGGAGATAGCTGTGACCCCAGAGCTCTGGAATTAAAATCCTCTTGCTATTTGCATCAAGACTGTTTCTTGTGAGTGGTTGGGGTAATGGCTTCCAGGGCGTGGGGTGCTGGGGTGACCCCGTTTTACTTTTGGGTCTTACAGCTCAAAATAAACTTTTTCTCCCCAAGTTGCTTTTGATCACAACGTATTTTATCACACCAATAGAAACCTTACCTAAGACAGGAACCATAGGTTCTATTGTGATCATAAAAAGAGAAAGTGGCCTAAGAATATGTTCTATGGGGTGTGGGGGAGGGGTGCTTCAGCAGGCCCATGCCGAGGCATCCCTTTCCCCCTGAGGGACCAGACACACATGACAGTATAGCATAGAATAGAGTTTATTCAGGGCATGGGGAGGGGAGTTAAGAAGGAAGCAGAGGCAGAGAAAGGCAGAGAGAAGGAGAGGGTACAGAAGTAGAGGCCGGTCATGACCACGTGGAAAGAGGGGGGAAGAGAAGTGGGAAGGGAAGAGCTCAAGAGGGCAAGAGAGATCAAGAGAGCAAGAGGACAAGAGGCAACAGAGAGGGGAGGGGCCAAGCAGCCCCTCTTACAGTGGGCCAGGCCTACCTGGCTGTTACCAGGTAACTGTGGGGAGGGGCATAGCTGGTTGTTGCCAGGTAACTGTGGGGTGGAGCTTAGACAGAATCCTAACAGGTGCTATCCTGTCTTCTGACTCAAAAGGGGCAGAATGTGGTCCACCAGACTAAGCGGGGTATGGTACATGTTTCCTGTGTCCATGGCTATAAGGTCAAAGGTGGTATTCATTTGGCCCTTAAAGGTTTGCCATCTCATCTACCTGTTGACACTTGGTCTCCAGATGGCAATGCTGCAGGGGAAATGAGAGAAGCCTTAAAGGAGAGGAGGCTCCTTAGAGGACACAGGTTACTGGGGGCCATCCCTGAAGGGGCTATCTGGCCCCTGCTCCTTACCTCTTCCAACTCTTTTTGTTTCCTGGCCCCTTTGAGGTGAGTAGCTTGGTCCACCATGTCACTTGCCCCCCCCCACCATGATGTTTTGCTTCACCGCAGACCCAGAAGCAATAGGCATGGGGCATCTTCCCCATATGCCTCCCGGACTGAGCATTTACTTTTCTTAACATCCCCCTCCATCTCTCTCTTCCTGTCTCTTTGTTCTTCATCCTCCAAACCACTGTGCCTCCCAGAGAAGAACCCCCGACTTCTCTTCAAGTGAGTAAGGGCCTCTGCTGGGCATAAATCTTACCACCTAATGGATAGTATCTTTTTCTGTCACTCTTCTACAAATCATGGTCACCCTGAAGCACATCCACCATGCTTTTGATTGTTCTAACCATCCTTTGTAGGGGCTTAGGGTGCATCTCTGTGGTAGGGCAAGTAGCCCAGCATGTGCAAGGCCCTGGACTTCATCTCCAGTGCTATAAATAATAGAAATAAAGACAGGAACCCCCAAATAATATATAGAATAGCACCAAGAATTATTATTTTGGCTCCTGGCATAATATCACAGATGCTAAAACATATGTATTTGGTGAAATCTGTCCAATTTTCTCACTCTATAAATGAGAAACACTCCTCCAAAAGAGGACAGTGCATTATTTAAAGCCATGGAACTTACATGGAAGAGTCTCAGGTCCACAGCGTAAGTCCAGAGTTGGGCTTGGGAGGGGGTGTGAGCAACGGAAATCTACTCAGGAACGGCTGTAACCACCACTGGCCTGTGAAATCCCTGGATTCCCAAACTCACCAATGTGTGAAGCTTTCAGAACCCAAGAAAGAGATCGAAAAAGTGGTTTGTGTTTGCAGAGGTAAGAAGTGAGCAGGGTGGTGGTGTTCACACCTAATTAGGTCATGCATTTTTGTCAGCAGGCTGTGAGCTTTTCCACTAACGATAAACGGATGGGTTGCACACGCCAGCTTACACACACACACACACACACACACACACACACACGGGAGCCAGATGTTGGTTTGCTGATATATGCAAGGATTGCTGTGGAGAGGAGTTGAGAGGAAGGGGAAGGAGGGAGGGAGGCAGGGAGGGAGACAGGAAGTTCCCGTGCAAGGTTATAGAAAACCTTGAGGTGTCAAATGACTATCAGCAAGAAATCTATACATGGGACTGAAGAAATGGCTTGTCCAGTCAGTAACGTGCTTGCTATGCATACATGAGCACATGAGTTTGAATCCTCCAGTGCATCTCTCTCTCTCTCTCTCTCTCTCTCTCTCTCTCTCTCTCTCTCTCTCTCTTTCTCACACATACTCACACACACTCACACACACTCACACACACACTCACACACACACTCACACACGTACAAACACACACTCACACACACTCACACACTCACACACACACTCACACACTCATACACACACACTCACACACACATACACACACTCACACACTCACACTCACACACACTACACACACTCACACACACACTACACACACACATACACACTCACACACACATACACATACTCACACACACACACACACACACACAGAGCTAGGTATGGCAGCAAACAGTTGTACTCAGCCTCAGCACTGAGGAAGGAGACAGGAGGACCCCTGGAGTTCACTGCCCTGCCAGCCTGGTGTCATCCATGAGCTCCACGCTCTATGAGAGGTCCTGTCTCAACAACATGAAGGTCTGGAGAGATTCTCAGTGGTTACAGGCACTGGCTGCTCTGGCAGAGGACTCGGGTTTGATTCCCAGCCCCCATATTGTAGCTTATAACCTTTTGTAAGTTCAGTTCCAGGGGATCAAATTCATTTCCTGGCCTTTGCAGGCATGGGGTGTGTACATGGTGCACAGACATACATGCAGGCAAATACTCATACACATTAAATATAAATAAATTAATGAATGAATGAATAAATAAATAATAAAGCAATTGAAGAAGACACCTGATGCTGACCTCTGGCCTTCATATGCATACATGTGTGCGCATTCATACATATTTGTACTTATCTGTACATACGTGTATGCACACACACACAGAGACACACACACATGCATTAAAGGAATCTATATGTAAAGAATAATCACAGCCACACATACAAGGTGAAGACATTCCCTCCCCCTTGGGTTACATGGTCTAGGCTCACCACTAACTAATACTTCCTAGAGCATGGGTGTCTACTCTTCACCTACTAACCCACTTCTTGCTGGCAGGTGTTTTACCTGCTGAATCATCTCGCCGGCCCAAATCTGCGTCATTCAGGAAGATTTTACCCATTAGGAGAAAAAAACAAAGAATGCAAGGAGACGTCATATCAAATTCGGGAGACTGATTTGTGTAACTGGAGAGAAAGGAGACCATAGACAGGGTACTGGGAATGCGGCTCCCCTTGAGCTGTGTACTGAGTGCACAGATACTGGTTTTATTATTCCACACCTTCTGCAAGAACACCAGATATTCTTATGGGGCAGTATTTCTTAATTTTCAAAAAAAAAATACAAAGCTAACCCAGGCAAACCCTTACATCTGCAGAATTTATATAGTATGTCTTGTATTTTTTGTTGTGAGCTTTGCCTTTAATGGCTGAGCTATCTCTCCAGCCCATGATAATGTCTTTAATACATTAGGCATTTTCAAAGACTTGTAAATCAAAGGCATCTAGGTGGCCACATAACAATATGGGCAAAGTGCTGAGAGAAGGCTTGGTGGATAAAAGTGCTTGTGTGCAAGCTTGAGGACCTGAGTTCAAATCCCCAACACCCACTTAAAAGCCAGACAAGGCCATGTGTGTGTGTAGCTTGAGAGTTGGGGTGCTGGGAATCCCTGAGGCTTGTTGCTTAGCCAGTCTAACTGAACCTGCTAGTTCCAGGCTCAGGAAAGAGACCTTGTCTCCAAAATTAACTGAGGAAGACACCTAGCATTGACAATCCCTCCTCCACACGTGTGTGCACCCACACAAAGCTACCTGTGCATCTGCATTACCTGGCAGTTTCCTACAGAATGTAATCTTCACTCCGGGAGGTCAGTGGAGGCTCAGGAGACACAGATGGTAAGGAAAGGACACATGTCCGGGAAAGCTGAAATGCGTGAGATATTCAAGGCCCCTCCCCAGGGTGATAGAAGCAGCTGGGGGAGGAGGCTGTGAGTGGCCCTGAGAGAGGACAACTCCTGAACATGCCGAGCTGCTGGCAAGCTATGCAGAGAGCCTTAGGGCGGCTGCATTGTGAGTTATCCCTTGTGTTGCGGTGAGCTTTTCAGGGTTGCAGATACTTTTGTATTATCCGGATCCAGTAAACCTTCCCCCACCACAACGCCTGTTCACAATCCCAACACAAACTCACTGCTCCCTCCCCCCCCAAAACTGAACCTTAGTGAAACTGGTACTTTGGTCTGTCTGACAAGGATTCCCTTTCTGGTGTAATTAGGTGTGTGTGTGTATGTGTGTGTGTGTGTGTGTGTGTGTGTGTGTGTGTGTGTTTCTATGTCTCTGTGTGTGTATGTGTGTGTGTCTGTCTGTGGCTATGTGGGTGTCTGTCTGTGTCTGTGCCTTTGTGTCTATGCGTATGTATGTATGTATGTCTGTGCCTATGTCTATGTGTGTGTCTGTGCCTGTCTGTGTCTATGTGTGTCTGAGCCTGTGTGTGTGTACATGTTAATGTTTTTATTTGTCAGACTATTTCTAAGGGAGATACATCACACACACACACACATTCTCTCTCTCTCTCTCTCTCTCTCTCTCTCTCTCGGCAAAAGCAATGAGACGGCAATAAATAACATCAGCCAATAACACCAATCTATGCTCGCTCTTGCTGATTGGCTGGGGAGACCGGCCCATGGCTAGCAGGAATGTACTCTATATAACTTTTATCCCACGTAATATCACACTGTCACGTAAGGTACCAAGAGTCTGCAACTATTTGCAAACCTTGGTTGACACTTCTGAGATTTAAAATTCAATGCAGTGAGCCAGGGCTCAGGGGTGGCAATTCTAGAAGGTTTCATGGAAAAATTATTTGTCACACTGAATCTCGTGACACTGTTGCAGCGTTTGCCTCGTGACTCACTGGGTAAATGGTGACACATCCGTGCAGAGGGATAATGCGAACGCACTGAGGAGACGACATTGTTCTCAACCAATATGGAAAAAAAACATGAGTGGCATCACGTGAAGTAAGGATAGCAGACACTGATCAGAAATACAGGCGTGCAAATGCTTTTCTTTCAACAGTTGTGTGCGCGCTCGCACAGTCAGACTGCTGCTTGTCGACATCCTCACTGTGCCTGAGGGTATGCTCTCCCTGCACGGGTTCTTGTAGTAAATTCCTAACCCGGCATCCGTAGGAGCCTTTCAAAGCACAGCTTCATCAACTTGCTCCTCTGTGCAAATGCTCCAACTGATTGACATCCCCTCACTCAGCATCGAGCCAGGCTGTGAAACGCCCTCCGCCTTCTGTACACACTCCTGCTTCCTACTGTGCATCTGGCCATAAGCCCCCCTCCCCCACCTGCTCACCCTATCCTAGCCACTGGCTGTCCTGCCCTCCGTCAGTCCTGGGTTTCCCACATGCTCCTGCCTCACCTAATCTCATGTAAGGTCTTTCCCAGTGTCGTTCCACGAACGCCCACCCCAGTGTTCGCTTCCCTCTTCCCCTAAGCCCCCACCGCCCTCCGCACGGTTCATGGAATGCCTTTACTTTGTAGGTTCAACACCTATGGCAGCTCCTGAAGACAGTGGCTTCCATTTGTTTCAGTC
Organism: Apodemus agrarius; assembly: GCA_964023405.1. Classification (NCBI taxonomy): domain Eukaryota; kingdom Metazoa; phylum Chordata; class Mammalia; order Rodentia; family Muridae; genus Apodemus; species Apodemus agrarius. The sequence goes on along the minus strand of OZ030009.1, from coordinate 13,385,599 downwards.
CCCGCTGTATCCTCGGAAGCCACAACACTGGTCACAGAGGAAGCCTGGACACATGTTTCCAGAATGATCGACTGAACAAAGGCAGGAGACAATTGTCGACAGGAAATCCAGAGTGGCGGGATAATGGACTGCAGAGTCCCCGTGGAACCGAACAGAGGCACACAGGTTGTGTCTTTCAATAAACGTGTCCAGAAATGGCTTCTCGGGCATGTGGCGTTTGAACAAGATCCGGGGGAGAGGCAGGGATTTGCGGTGCTCAGAGGCATGGGGTGAAGCCGTCCCAGGAGAAGAAACTAGAGAGAGACAGTGTCCTGCGGCTTAAGGACTGGAGGACAGATGGCTTTGAAGGGGTGACCTGTACCTGACAGGGACAGTTACAGGTTTGGTAACAGCTGGTGCTTCTTAATTTTAAAATATATTTTGTTACATTTTATTCAGTGTGTGTGTGTGTGTGTGCACACACACACACGCGCATGCATGTGTGCGCGTGCATGACTGTATGTGCACACACATATGCACATTAAGCCGTACATGTGAAGGTCAGAGGACATTCAATTGCTCAAAATCTATTCACCACATGGGGCCCAGGGATGAATCTTGGATCTTCAGTCTTGGTGGCAAGCATCTTCACTGGCTGGGCCACCTTGCTGACCCTGGATTGTAATTTATGACCTTTTATCACCGGACAGGGAGCCAGGATTCTGGACCACCGGGAGGCTGTTCTGAAGGTCTACGTTGGACTAGAACCATTATCAGGAAGATCTGACTTTCCCTCAACCCCCAGTACAGCTTAGACAGTGGCGGTAAGCCTTCTTGTAAAATGAAGACACCAGGCTCTGCCCCCCCCCCCAGGTAGTCTGAAGCACACACAATCACATCCTTTGTCCTGGTCTCCCCAGAGTGAGATTAGAAACCCTTTTCCCTCCGCACTCAAGCAAGCTCAAGCCTAACTTAAATTTACATCCGGATAAATAAGGTTGCCCCTGGCAACGGCTTCAGTTGAGCTGTTTCATAGAGCAGGGAATTATGTCGTCATTTATTTGCTTGTTTGTGTTTGTAGCGGCGAGGACACTTAGGAGGGGGGCCCATCTTCCTCGTTAAGCGTGAAGTGCTCGGTCCTGCGCGGCTAACTGCCCGCGACTACTTTTGTGTGCTTCTCTCTCCCCTACTGCCTTCAGGACGGCTACTGTGTACAGAAGAAAAAAGGAACAAGATTGAAGGGTGACGTTAAGCCCAAACCGAGCGTGCTGCTTTTATGCTCTAAACGCCCTGGCACAATTTACATGTCGATGCGGCAATAAATCGCGCTGTGATCTCCTCCTCTCTAAAACTGGCTGAGAAAAGATAAAGGGGAGGAAATTGACCTTCTGCCTGGGGTAAAGGACAGCCCGAGCGCCTGGCTGCAAGCCTCCCGGCTCTGCACTGTGTGAGTGAATCTACGGGGTGTGTGGGGAGTGGGAGGAGAGAGAGCCTGCTCTCAGAGGGACTGAAGGCTGCTGAGATTCTTTTAAAGAAACCTCAAGGGCAATGGCACGGAAGTAAGACACATTCTTGTACGGAAAACACTTCCCAGTTGAGCCATCTTTCTAGCCCCACCCCCACCCCGGGACCCACCTTCCCTCGTGACCCGCACCCCCTAGGAAACACGTCCTTCCATATAGACCTTTATGGGGCACTCAACCTGCAAACCGTAATAGGATGAGGGAGGGAAAGCCAGAACACAAAGTGTGCCCTTTCTGCGAAACGCCTGCCAAGGAAGAAAACGCACCGGACAGCCCTGGCTTGGTCCACCCTACCAGACCAGGTGGCTGCTGGCTGCTAGCCACAGGTCAACTTGAACGTGGAGCCAGTGCCACGTCCCATTCCCCCAGCCCCCGCTGACCCAATAGCTCTGTTGTCTGTATCTGCATCCAGATCGCTATCATCCTTGCTTTTAAAAAGCTAAGTACAGCCGCAGGCACCTGGGATCCCTGAGCTGGAGAGGTGTGGAGACAGGAGGGAGAATCCCCTAGGGTCAGCTGGCCAGTGTAACTGAATTGATGAGCTTCAGTTCAGTTTAAAAAAAAAAATGACGTGGGGAGCAACAAAGACTCTTGCCGTGGAACTCTGCCTTCTACACGCATGAACGCACAAAAGAAGGCAGAGCCCAGCGGGGGGTCCTTAGGCCACTGGAGGCATAAGCTGCTAAGGGGAATGGGGAACCTCGTCTTGGTGTCTCTCTCCTCCTCCTCTTCCTTCTGTCCACCACTGTGGAGGTTGCCCTTGGCCCTCCCCACACACGCACATGCGCAAACACGTGCACAAGCATTCATAGCACATGCGCATGCGCAGAAAGAGACGTGAAGCAGAGTCTCCTGGTAGGGGTAGATGTTTGGACAAAAAAAAAAAAAAAATCTAGGAGGTCAGATGACAATCTTCGGCTTTAAGACATTCGCTGTGATTAAATAGTGTGACCAAAAGCAACTTGCAGGTGAAAGGATGTATCTGGTTTACACTTCCGGGTCACAGTCCATCACCAAAGGAAGTCAGGGGAGGAAACGGAAGCAGGAACTTGGCGCAGAAACTATGAAGACACACTGCTCACTTACAGGTTCATGCTTAGGTAGCTGTTTTACACAGCCCAGCACCATCTGCTTGGGGGTGGGGTGGGGCAGGGTGCTGCTTGCAGTGGACTGGGCTCTTATATGTCAATTATCAACCTAGACAATCCCCGCATCCCAACCCGGCAATGCTTACTGGCCAATCGGATCTAGGCAATGCCACCATTGAGGTTCTCCTCTCAGATGAGTCTAGGCTGACGATGGAAGCTAACCAGGACAAGATTGTTCTACGTTGCCACTACACACACCAGGAACTTTAGGGAATTCTCTTGTCTTCTCTTCCCATGACCCTGTTAGGTGAGCTAGACTTACCGGCCAGCATGCATAGCAAGTCCTCATGCCTGTACGGACTCATTTCCCCAGACCCTAGCCAAAAGTTTCCATGCATCGCGAAAGCAGGGCGCAGCTATCCTCAGCTACCTTGTATATACCTGGAGGCTAAGGCTTCAAGGGCTCAAGTGCCATTTGAAAGCCAGCAGTCAGACTTGATTGGGCATTGTCCCCCCTGCCCAGGGTAGCAAACGAAAGAGCTATGTTTGTGCCGCTGATTCAGAAGCACAAATACTCCACAGATAATGCCAGGCAGCCAGAGGGGTCCGAATCTTTCCCATCGGGAATGGCAGTACCCCAGCAGAGCAGCCAATTCAGGATGAAATAGGGCTGCTATGCTTGGCTGCTCCCCTCAGAGGTCCAACTGTGCTGTTAGTGACGAGGAAGCTTCCAGAAGCTTGTTTGGCCTCTCCTAGCTTGTGGCCCTGGTGATGAAGAGGAAGTACATTTGGCCTAGCCACGGTTCATCTTAGACGTGTGCTGTTGTCTGCTTGTTGGGTGTACAGGCTTAGTGTGTGAGGACCAAATTTACTGATGTTGAGTTCTGAATTTAATCCACACAGAACAGTCTCCAGCTCCTGCCAGGTCGGTTTAGACGGCTTGACGTTGGGGGGAGAAGAGACTCCGGGAGCTAGGGCTGGGGAGGAACCTCACAGGCTTTGCAAATGCCACGGCCTAAGCACCATCCCCAGCATCCGTGTGGGCATCCAGTGTGGGTCTCACTTGGACTCCCGGTACCCTGGGGCTTCATGGCCATCCCAGTCCAATTAACAAGCTACAGATCAAGGAGAGACTGTCTCAAAACCATGGTGACCCATGCCTTTAACGCCAGCACTCACGAAGTGGAGGCAGAAGGATATCTAAGGTGTAAGGCCCAGATGGTGTATATATATGTATCTCTATCTGTCTGTCTATCTATCAACCTACCTACCTACATATATACATACACACATACATACATACATACATACAGATATTGTCTCAAAAAAAAACCCTAAACAAAAAATTATGATTGACAGCACTTGAGACTCCACACACAGGCACATTTACAAAAATGTGTGTGTGTATGCTGGGTGTGGTGGCGCACACCTGTAATCCCAGCACTTGGGAGGCAGAGGCAGGCGGATTTCTGAGTTCGAGGCCAGCCTGGTCTACAGAGTGAGTTCCAGGACAGCCAGGACTACACAGAGAAACCCTGTCTCAGAAAAAAAAAGTGTGTGAGCACATGCACATACACATCACACACGTACACACATGCCACATGCCACACACCAACACTCTCAGACATCACATATAACACACATCCCACACACCATATACACATACCATACCACACCATACACACACATACATACAGCACATGCAACATGCCACATGCCACATACCACAATAAGCAAATATACATTCCATACACACATACTACACACACATACACAAATATCACACAGACATCAAATACACACATCACAAAAATACCCACATACACATCACATACACCACACACATGTATACATACTATACACATACCACATACACATCACAAATACATACACATATACATACCACAGACACACATACACACATATGCACACACCCCACACACAAACAACCACAACCATATACACAGACAGCTCATGCACACCACACACATAAACACACCACACACATACCACATACACATCAGAAACACACATACACACACAAACACATGCATACATACACACACATCACACATGCCACACATATACACACACATACAAACATTATACACATACATGTACATCACAGACATAAACACACACATACAAACATACATACCTCACAGATACACACATATACACATATCACATACACACAAACATATATACATGCACACATCACACATGCACGCATACACACACACACACACACACACACACACACACGCTGGGAATGTCATTAGTTCCTCTGACCTGCCAGGGGGGCCCCCCTTGTGGGTCTCTCCTATCTTCTCCTCTACCCTTTAATCTCATGTCCCCTTGCCTGAAGCTCTCTTCCAGGCAAGCCCCAGCTCAAGGTTCCGACTCCACTGCTGTTTTATCCCTTACCTCATTTTTCCTCCCCACAACAAGCCTAAAAATATCAGATGCACTGTGGCAACTGCTACAAGACCCAGCGAGCCTGCCAAGCAGTGCCAGATACAGGCTTCATGTGGCTTCATTGTATAGCACGTGACTTATCACTCGGGGATGCTATAAAATTTTGATTTAAAACAAAGAAGAAGGCTGCTACACAGAGAACGTGTATAGATTTAAACTGTGAACTCTGTATCTGATTTTATAGGTGACAAAAGAGTGGTTTGAGGGGAAGTCTACCCCAGGGTCAGGGTCCCGGTCCACAGCTTGCATGAGGCATGGTCTGATTCCCATCCAAGCTCTTCCAGCCTCATGATTAATGTTCTTATTGATAATTTCCCTACCCATAACCTCTATCATCCTGGTCTCAGGCTGCCATGTGATACTCTCCCCCAACCCCTCCCCGTCCCCCATAGGCCATTCACCTTTTTGTCTATCCCCGGGAACTCGAAGACAGTTGTCTCTTGACAAATGTTTGTCAAGCAGCTTGTCTGCTTGAATTGTTTTTGTCTATCAACGACACCAGTTTGTTCCAGGATAATCAGTTCTGGCGCACTTGGGATGATTTATCCTGCATCCTAGTGGGGTATTCGGAGGACAGCACTAAATTAAAGACCCTCAGAGAGAACGTTCTGCAAAGCCAAGCTTTCTAGATGGCTTTGGAAACGAGAGGTCAAAGATCAGGGAAGGCGTGAGATGATTTTATGGGGAGACGAAGTGATTTAAAGGCAAAGGTCATAGCTCTTGGCGATTCATTTTCTAGGAGGCTGCCTGGGCCTGGCTCACTCCTGGCCTGCTAAGGGTTGTGTTCCGAGGAAACACTGCAGTGGGGAACAGCTCCCAAGTACCCCAGCATGTCCCAGGATGCTACTTTTCTACTGTCCAGCTTCCTCTTTTAGAAGAATAATTCCTGGAGCTTTCAGAGCACGGTGATGCTCAACAGACCATTCGTCTCAGTACAAAGATTTGCTCTAATCTTTAATAAACGATAAGTTTATATCTATATAAATGATTGTTTTAAAACTAATTTATTTATTATTTGATTATTTACTCCATATACCAAATATACTTGGGGTCAGGTTAAAAGTTATCAGGCAAGCCGGGCAGTGGTGGCGCACGCCTTTAATCCCAGCACTTGGGAGGCTGAGGCAGGCGGATTTCTGAGTTCGAGGCCAGCCTGGTCTACACAGTGAGTTCTAGGACAGCCAGGGCTACACAGAGAAACCTTGCCTCGAGAAACAAAAACAAAACAAAACAAAACAAAAGTTATCAGGCAAAAGAAAGTGTGATGAGTGGAAGAACTTCAAGAACCCATACGTTAGTACATGCTGCCCTAGATGTTAGTTTATGTTGGGTGTTGTCTTAGCATGAACTGTCAGCTTAGCACAGTCTAGAGTCACCTGGATGAAGCTGGTAAATGGAGCGGTTACCTTTATCAGATTGGTCATGTAAACATGTGAAGGATTATATTGTCTTAACCGATGCCAGAGAAACCAGCCCACTGTGGGTGGTCCCATCCCCTAGGCTGGAGGTCCTGGACTATCTAAGAGAGCTAACTAAGCATGAGCCAGAGTAAGCCAGCAAGCACTGCTCCTCTATGGTTCCTGCTTCCAGGCTTCTGCCTTGAGTTCCTGCCCCAATTTCCCTCAGTGGTAGATTGTGAGTTGGAAGAGTAAGCCAAATAAATTCTTTAGTTTTGGTTGGGGTGTCTTATCATAGCACCAGAAAGGAAAGCACAGGTGTTACAATGGGATTGTTCCTTTGCCGTTATTTCAACAGCCCTTCCTTGCTCTGTTACTTACTAGAGAGCATGACAGTGGATGAGCATTTTCCCAAATGATGATATAGAGGATAGAAGCTGGGCATAGCTGAGCCCAGAGAGGCTCTGCTCTGCCATCAAGTTCAAGGGAGGGAACAGATGAAGCAGGTGTGACTGGCCACACCTTTTGTAAGAATTCGAAAGTCGCTGAAAGAAGACCCCCCAGACTCGGTTAGTACGCAAAGACAAAGAGTGTTTATTCTGCAGAAACAACCAGCACGCGGGGGGGGGGGGTCAACCATCCTCCAACATGGCCACCCCAGACAAAGCATGCAGGGGTCTTATAGGGAACCTTGGGAACTCTCTAGGAAAATTATGTGATCTAAAATTTCATTGGTAGGTGCTAGGGGGTCACAGGGGGTCAGTGGTCTGCATTCCTATGTCATGAATGTCTAACTATAGGATGAGATAGGGCTGCCCACCACAGATGGCCCATTCTGAGATAAGATAATTCTCCATTTTTGTGGTTATCCCCAGGCTGCTCTTTGGGAGGGGCTTTTATGACCTTGATTCTGGATTTTATGGTCTGTCCCTGGAGCTGGTGTCTTATGGACTTCTTTTCCAAATCAGGCCTGGTCCTTAAATGGAGATAAAAGGGGTTTACGTTGTCCTTTCACTTTGGTGTCCAATGACAGAAAGATTTCCTAACCTTGATTACCTCCTGAAAAGGACAGTCTCTCTTCACAGGAAGAAGTCACAAGTAGCAAAGCCTGGGCCAGGAGAAGGTGAGGGGAGCAGAGGAAAGGGAAGGGAAAGAAGAAGACCAACTCTTCACATCAGAGTCTGAACACCACTTGGACTCTCAGTCCGTGTTGTGGAAAGACCTGAGGGGTCTTGTATGTGAGGCAGTCTCCATCCCTCACATACACAGGATTCCAGAGTCAGAGCTGAGCTGTGTCCTTAGATACCAGGGATGGGCAGGCAAGATGGCCCAGTGGATAACCACTTGCTGTATAAGCCTGATGACCTGAATTCAACCCCCAGAACCCACACAAAGCTGGATGTGATGGAACACATCTGAAATCCTAGCCCCCCTCTAGGAAATGGGAGGCACCTAGAAACTCATGGGCAAGATAACCAGGAATATGCAGGGCAGCAGAAACAAGGGACGCTGCCTTGCCAGGTGGAAGGAGAGAACCGAGGACAGTTCTCGGGAGTCGGACCCCTGAAACTGGAGCTACAGATGGTTGTGAGATGCCATGTGGGTGCTGGGAACAAAACCCAGGTCCTCTGCAAGAGCGGCAGAAAGACCTCCTAACTGGAACACATCTCTCCAGCCTGCCTTTTAATATTTTTACGGGCATACATTCTTGGTAGAGGGTGATGGGTTTCCAAGGACATCCTCATACCCTTTGATGGCATTCACCCCTCCTCCCCACTCTCCCTGTCATGATTCCCATTCGTCCCCCATGGAGTCCTATACCTACTTTGATTTGGTTTTTTAGAGTTGATATTTATTTTTAATAATATGTAGATGTGTATGAAGGTTTTTTTTCACTTTCATACAGTGCCCACAGAGGCGAGAAGAGGACCATAGGATCTCCCAATATGCAAGTTCCAGGTGGTTATGAGCCAGCCGATGTGGGTGCTGGGAACCAAACTCAGGTCCTCTGAAAGACAAGTGACTGTTCCAAACCACCCACCAGCCCTCAGTGGGTGTCCCAAATCCATGTATGATTTTATGTGTGTGTGTAAAGTATAATCTATGTAGTTCTTCATTGAATTCATTGCCCTGAAAATGACATAAACTTATTCTCTTTTAGAACAGAAGGAAATCCCACAGTGTTTGCACCATGTTTTCTTCATGCATTTCTCTGCCAATGAATTATTCAGCTATGGGAATGGCGCTGTAATAGACATGGACCTCCAAGTATCTCATGGTGGGAACTCAGAGTCCTGTGAGAAGGAGCCCAGGAGTGATACTACTGGGTCTAATACTAGTTCTATCCTCCATGTCTTGGATGGATCCGTGGTACCCAGGGGAGTCTGCAGACTTTCGCTCTAGATTCCTAAGTATCTATTATAAAGTGGGGCAGGAACTTGCCAGGACCTAGACAACAGAAAGTGGACATCCCCCAACTGAGACAGGAAGCTAGAACCTTATGGATAAAAACATAATCTTCCTCCCCGTTCCTTCCCCCCACCCCCGCCAACTACTGTCAACATTTTGAGGGATTTCATAGGAATGTTTTATGCCTATGCCCTCTCTGCTGAACATAGTCATGGATACACACGTACACCTCCAAACTATGACCTGGTGACTTTGCCTGTGCGGTCAAACAGTCCGCCAGACCAGTTCTTTCAGCAGACAGCCTTGGAAAGGGTATTCAAGGGTGAAAGGTCACAAGGCAAAAGAATCCTGGGTCCCTGTGTCACTTTGGAGGACTGATCAGGGCCATTTGTCTACACTGTGTGGAGCAAAGGAGACGTAGCTACCAAGGTAGCCAGCACTACTTTAATGCACCCAGAGGTGATTGAAAGGCAGTTAGAAAGTCTTTTCTGAGTCTCGGTTGACACCAGGCAAGATAGAGGACTATCTGGAGATTAGACTCGATCTTCTGGATGGGTTAAATGGAGGCTCTGGATTTAGATGGTGAATGGCTGAAGTGGGCGGGGCTTAGATCCAAGTTGCTCTTTCATTCCTCTCCGATTTCTTCTAATCTGTAATCCCCACTTACTGCATACCCTTTGATGACCACGCAGATCTGGTATCCCAGAGAGGAGCCCTGGACCACCAAGACCCGCAACTCTGCCTAGAGAAACGCACACAAAACCTTCCCTACTGTCTGCACGTCTTAAGATTGTCCTTATTTTCTCCGTGCTGTGACAAAACACCCGACAGCAATTAATAGAAGAAAGGCTTTGTTTTGGTTTATGGTTTGTGGGTACAATTACAACCAATAGATATTAAGTGGGAAATCTAGAAGTGAGCCAGCTTATAAGTTTCAAATAACTTTGATAACTGTTACAATTTTCTTATTTCATTCTTAATTATTATTTCTTTTTTGGGGGGATGGGCCTCAGCATGTAGTCCAAACTATCCTTAAATGTGCCATCTTCCTGTCTCAGCTTTTCCAGCACTGGCATGAAAGGAATGCAACTCTTGAATTAGTTAATGTTTCTTGCTATTACTTAACTAATAAAGCCAACTTTATCATTGGTGTGTGTGTGTGTGTGTGTGTGTGTGTGTGTGTGTGTGTCTGTGCGCGCGCACACGCATGCACAAGTGTGTAGACAGAGGAGGGAACAGGTTCAACAACTACTCATGATATCTGCTATCTATGGATAATATACCTTCCTCCAATAATGGAAAACCATTGTAACCTTTAAGCCTTTAAGCACCTACTGTGTACTAGGCACCATGCTAAATACCTCAAATAGTTATTTCATCATTGATTGTCACAGAGGGATTCATTAAAATGAAAGTTTCCTTACCTCCATTTTACAGATGACAAAATAGAGGCTCCCAAGATGAAGCTACCAGTATCGTGCTCCATGATGCCACTCCCTCAAACCTGTTTGAAATTATCGCTGGTAATCCTAATACAAAATCAGACTGTCAAGTGACCGCACAGAAATGCAGATGTGATGTTTTCCTACTCTGCCACAACTGGAGAGTTGGGGCTACTAGAGAGAACAGACAATTCTGAGACTTCCAGGTTCCCTGTCCAAGTGTCTCCCTCCATCCAAACAGCTATCACCTCACGGGGAAATCTGCTATGGATATAGAACTTTCTAGTAAAGAGCCAAACCTCTAGCTAGCAGAGATGTGTTCCAACAAGCTATTTAAGGAACTTAAAACCCGCCATACTGACATTGGAGTCAACTTCAAAGCCACTCTCTCTCCAGAATGAGCTGTGGTCTCTCATCTTTTCAATCCACATATGGTTTTCCCCTACAAACAACAGTGGGGGGGAGCACTCATACCTCATAAGCGTGCTACAGTGGTGAGCTCAAACCATAACTTGTGCCTTACCCACTGTTAAGTGGTGCGCCAGGCACACGAGGGTTCATGCCCACTGTTGCTGGATGCCAAACATTTACAAGTCACCCTGGAAACTTATTGAACTCAGAACTGCATAAAGCTCAAGTCTGTTGAATTAGTTTATTGGTGAAACTTGCTCTTTCACCATTTTATCCCATGCCTAATGCATTCTGTTTCTTCTCATCCCCACCTTCCCTTATCTTCTTAGCATCCCTCTTTTACTTCATCTTCCTTCCTAAAGCCCCCTTTCTCACACCCATGCATTGTTTGGTTTGGTTTTATGATCCCATGTTGTAGATAGCCCTGGGCTTGTATTTTGATGCTAATTCCACTCCTCAGAGGGCCTACAGATGAGGAGTTGCCTTGTGAACCTTCCACCTTAACTTTTCAAATAAAGGCTTGAGCCAATGATTGGGCAGGGGGAAGGGGGAGGAGCTGAGAGTTTGGGGGAGGAGAAAAGGTTTAATGGGGAAGTGGGAGGAGCTATGAGGGATGGTTGGAGAGGCTGCAGGGAAAGAAGCTCTTGGCCTGGAGAAACCTCAAGTTATATGGGATAATATAGATGGAAATAGAGTAGTGGAGTGGGAGATCTGCCCAATCTAGGCTTATAGCTTGTATTGTTACTGATGGAGTTGAGATTTCTTTTACCGGGTAATTGGATTGGAAACAAAGTAGCAACAATCCTAGGATTTTAACCAGGTTTGGTTATCTCAGGTGTGGCCTCAGGTTTGAAAATCTCCATTGGATTCAAGTGGGCACTGCTAAAGGCAACGGCCGTCCTTCCCTCAAAACCCACCGACTGGTTGGTTGGTTAGGTTTACTGTGTTTTCTCTGAAGGCTCTAGAAGTGCCCTGTCAGCCGCCAGTCATGTGAAACAAATATAAGTGAATTAGCCTTGGGGAGAGGTTGATATTGATGATATGGACGTAGGGGTAAGAGTAGTCAAAATGTATCCTGTTAAGTTCAACACAAGGCAGAATTATCTGCAAAGAGAATCTCAATTGCCTGGATCAGATTAGCCTATGGGCAGGTCTATTAGGGACTGTGTTGATTGCTCATTAATGTAGCAAGGTCAGGCCCCTTGTGGGCAGTACCATCCCCTAGGCAGATGGTTCTGAATTGTATAAGTAATCAAGCTAAGTATGAGCTGGCATGTAAGCTGGCCAGCATAGTTTCATACTACTTTGGCTGTGAAGTGAGTTTCTTGGTTAGAGGTAATACTGTGTAGAATACCAAGCAGGCCTGCCTTCACATCTTGCCTTAAGCATACGCCTTTACATCACTCCATGATAGACTATCCTCTGGAATTGTAGCCTAAATAAAACTCATTCTTCTCCTAAGCTGATTTTGACCAGAGTGTTTTATCACAGCGACAGACATCAAACTTGAAAAATATCTATTGTGTACATATGCAGATTTTGTCTAAGGGCAAATTCAATAAGTTAAAAGTCTTGAACAATCAGTTCTTCAGTCATGCAAGCAGCCACAGGAAGCCAGCAGCCGCATCTCTGGAGAGCATTAACATAAAGTGTCCGATTCTTTCAAAAGACTCTGCAGATAATATGGTCAACATGAGTGGAGTTCAGGAGACCTTGCATGGTGCTTTCTCCACAGAGAAATGTGTTTGCACAGCTGGCTGGAGCAGGTTGCTCAATCTACGAGTTCCTTCTGTACCTAGCATGGTCTGAAACTCCCTGGAGAGAAGTGAATTATCAGAATGTCTTCCTTCCTGTGTGGGTGATTTTTTTTAATAGTGATGCCAAACTCTTCCAAGCAAAAATTTTGGAAACTGTGGCTGGCTCTTCTCAAACACCTGACTTGTTTCTTGGATCCAAATATGATTGAAAGGCATTGTTCCTGGGAGGAACTCTGTAGTGACAGGGAATTCCTATCTACTGTGAAACATGTAATTCTAGAAAAATATAAACCATGAAAGACTGTCTGCCTGAAAATGAATGGCCCAAGAGCAAGCAGGAGGATGAATTCTTTACATCTGTTCATCTTTTTTCATTTCCCCCCAACATGACCATATTTTTATATAAAATATGCACGTGGGTATGAAATATGTCATAGTCAGACTTTTTAAATTCAGAGGATAACACCTCAATAATGCCTCTATCTAAAAGCATTCTATTTCCAAGAAACGCTCAGAGGAGTTCGCAAACATATTTTTGTAAAACAGATAAACAGTGTTAAAGCCAGATACGTCGTGTGCCAGGAAAGTGTTTCTATTATAAATTTGTTTTGTTGGGGAGGAAAAGACGCTAACAAGGAGGAAACTCAGTTGGCTGCAGCTGAGTTAAATAAAGAAGAGCGAATTCTCTTTTCTTTCTTGGCATTTTGCAGTATGTGGCGCAAGGTTGGTTTTTCCCACTTGTAAAGATTGTGGGAAATAAACTAGATAATCTATTTTCTTGGTAGATGAAGATAACTCATTGCTAGATTCATAATATATGGGTATATAAAATATTTTTGAAGTCTTTGAATTTTCTTTAACTTAGTCACAGAGTGTCCAGCCTAGTCCTTTGTCCTGGGATGGGGTGGTCTTAGACATCTGGTAAATGCTGTGCTGACTCCCATTCTAGAATGTAGACCAAAAAGGAGGGTGGTGGGCCTGTTCACTCCATGGCACTTAATTGACAATGTAGGACCCTACTTGGGGAAGGAGCCGATAGTAGGTAGGCCAGCTTCCTTTGAAGGTGGTACTGAATTTTAGAGAGACCTCAGTCTCACAATCTTTACCGTCTTTTTGCTTAGTATCAGAATCCCTGGTCTAGCTGCATTTTGGTGCCGTGACAAACACCCTGACCAAAATAGCACAGGGGAGGGAAGGGTTTGTTTGGCTTACAGTCCATTGATTCTAGAAAGTCAAGGCAAGAACTCAAGCAGCTAGTCCACATCATACTTGTAGTCAAGAGCAAAGAGAGAAACACACCCTTGCTCGCTTGTGTTGAGGTAGCTTTCTTCATTCTTATATAGTTCAGGGCTGCCACGTAGGGAATGGTGCTGCCCACAGTGTGCTCAGTCTTCCTATATGTATTAACACTTAAGACAGTCCCTACAGACGTGCCACAGATCATCTTGATCTAGATAGCTCCACATTAAGACTCTCTTCTAGGTGATTCTAGTTGGTGCCAATTTGACAGTTAAAACTAACCAGCACGACTATATTTGGGGGATTCTCCAAGATTCCTAAAATTATAGGTAAAGATATGGCATCTTCTTATCAGAGTCTGGGGCATAATTTATCTGGTCTTCAAAAGAAAATGAATGTCCCTTTACAAAGCCCTTTCCATTTTGCACAATAGTTGTCTCCTGTCCATCATATCAGAGGTCATCATTGTGCCTAGTTTCCAGTACTCTCTTCTGAGGGTCCTTTTTCCAGTGACAATCAGAACAGCCTTCTATCCTCTCTGATTCAATGGACTGAGAAGACTTGCTATGTCATCCAAGCTGTCCAGTAGCCTGGGATAGAAACTCAACCTCCTCATTACCCAATGTCTAACTTTGTGACATTGGATACATTATTGAATTTTTCCAACCCCGAGTTTCTTCATTTAAGGAAAAAGGACAATGACACTTGCCTTAGGGCAAACTGGAATTTTTTTATTTCACATTAAAATCATTAATAGTTGGCTTGTTAGAAATCCACTTAAAAGAATTTTAATTATGAGTATATGTGCGTTAGGAAGAATGGCATGTGAATGTGTGAGTGCAGGTGCCCACAGACTCTAAAAGATGCCATCAGATCTCTTAGAGCTGGAGTCACAGGTAGCTGTGAGCCACCTCCCATTGAAGCAGGGAGGTGCACTTGTGTCCTCTGCAAAAGATCTTCTTAAATGCTGATATTCTTAAATACATTCTAAAATATATTCTTATAGTGGTTCATCTCTGGAATGATTAAAATTCTCTCTCCACAGAAATGCAATCACATGCCACATAGAATCTTGGTCAGTAGCAGACCAAAAGGATGGTGACTGTTACTATCAAAATCTGATTCAGGAAAAATGTGTTGCCTAATTGGGATGTTTCACACTCCTTGTTTGTGACTGCTCCTACTGGTCGCATCAATATCCAGCATGTACTGATTATACACGTTACACCATCCTTGATGGTGGCATTAAATACCTGTGGTACTCATATATATGTATATGTATATGTATATGTATATGTATATGTATATATACTTTATTATACTTCTTATCATATGTGTCAGAGTGTATTCCATCTGCATATCAAGAAAATGTTTTCTATAAACCAGTATGTGAGTCACAAAATCCTTTCTTGTGTTTGTAGACCTCTTCACTTCATTGAGAGGCCACATGGGGGTGACCGTCCAATGTCAAAATCACTTTATGCGTTAATTCCTAAATCGTCTCCTGGGCGGGCTGGCTGGCTCAGTGGGTAAAGGGTCTTACTGCCAAGCTTGAAAACTGATGATAAATTCCCCAGAACTTCCATGTAGAAGAAGAGAACCAGCTCCTGCAAGTGATCCCTACACAGGTTCTATGGCGCGCGCGCGCGCGCGCGCGCGCACACACACACACACACACACACACACAGAGAGACACACACACACACACAAGAATAAACAATATATTTTTATAAGATCTCTTCGTTGACAAGTTACATGTATGCAACAAACGAAGATGTCTCATTTTATGAAGTCAGTGCCCTGTGCTCTAAAATCATGAATCTTAAATGACCCAGGGCATCTGGTGTGTGCTGAAGATATAGTTTGAGTTTGAGGTGTCCTCCTCATTCCATCAATGTGAGTCCCCTCCTGACAGGTACATTAAAAACATGATCCGGACCTTCTGTCCCTTTCACCATCTGTTGAAACCTGGATGGACAAATGACAAAGCTAAACCAACAATATTCTTCAATGAACTTCAGATTAGTGCTGACTGGTCATAGGACTTCAGCAGAACTTTAACATCGATTGTGCTGCTGGTCACTTGAGCGTGTGTGTGTGTGTGCATGTGTGTGTGTGTGTGTGTGCGCGCGTGCGTGTGTGTGTGTGTGTGTGTGTGTGTGTGTCTGTGTGTGTACCATAGAACAGATGTCCTTTCCCCAGACAAAGCAGGACAAACTCTTTTTGTAAGAAACTCATAGAAGAAACAGAGAGTGCCCTGGTGTTCTGAGCTCTGAGTTTGGGTGCCTGGCCAAAGCCCAGTGGCCCCTCCCCTTTGATGATGTGCCCCCACACACAACTCCATCCTCTTGAGCCCAATAGCTGAGATTTACCTTATGTGCAAACGGGCTTAACTAATTCTGTGTTTTCCCTCTGGAATCAGTTTCATGGTCATGTTTCTTAGGTTATCTCAAATATCAGTTCAAGGAAGGTGAATGGTAATTTGAGCAGGATTTCCTGTCAAATTTGGACCGGTAGTTTGGGAAAAGATAAGAAATTTGGGAGAAGATCCAAACATTTGCTTTAGTTTTTCCCCATACAAGAGAGAGCAAGAGAAGGAAGCTGGAGGGACCCAGGGAAGGGAAGAGGAGGAGAAGGGGAGAGGAGAGTCCACAGGGAGGGAAATTCACAGAAGGAAAACAACGATGGTAAGTTATGAAATTCATCCACATACAAGGGAGCAAGAGCACATTGGTCCCATCCTGGCAGCATCCAGGGCCCATGGAGGTCTCTCTCACGTGGCTCGCCGATGGCAGGGCTTGGAAAGTTCAGCTCTATTCACACTCAAAATAGCAAGCGTCGATGTTCTTCGGGCATTGGCACTAGGCTCCTAGCTTGGGCCAAGAATGAGCCTGCTGTAGTTCGATGTTTTGCAAAGCTTAGGAAAGGAAGCATATTCCAGAGAACACGCTGGGGCTGAGCTGCCATTCCAGAAAGCCACGTTTATTTGTGCAAGATAAGGTCACAGGCTCCCTGTTGCCTAGAAGGTGGTTTGCTTGCACTATAACTGTGGTCCGGATCTCCTGGCAATTCAGAGAAGTCCTCTATCACTTGACAGGCATAATAGAGACCTCTAGAGAGGTCTGAGACCCCACCTTGGGAAGGCAGGTCCTTGGGTGCTCTTCACAGCCCTCAAGAACTTTGTGGAGTTCTCTCTAGATGTTTGTAACTACTTCCCTATTACACCTTAACGTGAATCTATTTTAACTTTACCAGTTTATATAATGGTGATAATGAATGACAACCACAAAAAAAAAAAAAAAAAAGCTTTGCATAGCCAAGCAGTCATGCAGCTGGAGAGAGAGCTCAGTGGCTAATGGCATGTACTGATCTTTCAGAGGATCTGGGTTTGGCACCCAGCATCCACACAGCCAGCTCACTGTAACTTCAGTTTCAGATACAACATTCACTTTGGGCCCCTACAGACGCTACACACACATGGTACACAGATCTACATGTAGGCAAAATGCCTACACACATACAATAGATGAATCTCTTAAAAATGTTTTTAAAAATATTCTAGGATGCCTAGGTATTGGAATATTCATAGATTCAAGTGCTGAAACACAACCTTAATAGATGAAAAGAAGAAGTGTTTCCGTGGAAGGCATTAGTTATGCTTGGATTCCTGAAGAATGATCCTTACTGGGTCCCTGAATGCCAAATTTTCTGCCATATTTCACAATTAATATTTAATTTTGGGGGATGAGACTATAATAGCCTACTGAAGATATTTTCCCCAAGACAACAGAGTTCATATTAATTTATCTGGAAGATCCAACAATTGTCTGGATCTAATTAAGATCTAATGTCCCTCAAACAAAGGTTTGTATCATGACATGCACCACTCCCTCCTGCCTCTAACCACCGACTCAAAATGGAAAACAATGCTACTTTAGGAAAGTTGGCCATGAAGATCGCTATAGCTCAAAGTGGTACCCAGGCTTTACCAGGTATCTAGACTGTCTAGAGAGACAGACTGGGGAGAACAGATGCTTGATTGCTGATTCTAACATGGTTGGAAGCTCTGGCCTCTCGCCTTCCAGTTTTCTGTGGCATGGCTATGATGAGCTGGGCTGTGACTCTCTCCCACTTACCATCTTACCACTGAGGATGGGACTGGTACCCATTAACAAGCTCCCTGGAGCCAGAACATCAGAGATGTGACACTTTTCAGGCCAAAATCTGTCAGAAAAATCTAGAACAAGCTAACCAATTTCTCTCCTCGGGAGAGAGGAGAAAAAATATTTCCATCTTCCCGGACAAGTACCTCTGGCACTTTGAATGATGGTACTGAGGTAAGGAAAAAGATGGAATGTGTACTTCCTAAAGAAACGGGATTCAAGAGCAAACCCCAAACACAAATCACACTGCTTTGTTTTCCTCTCGATGGCCTTCATCTGCCTCCTCTTTCAGAAAGAGGATGGAAGCGTTCTCATCAGCAACAATTCCTCCATCGGGCAAAAGGAGCTGTTCTGTTGTGACCCATTTAAACACAGACAGATGTGTGTTTTGAGCAGCGAGTGTTTTTTTTTTTTTAACTTGTTCTCAATTTTCCAGAGTGCTTAAATTTTTTCTGGCATCGCCTTCCTCTCCACCCTCTTCTCTGCACATCTTCACAGGTGGAGATTGGCAGGGTTAGGTTGTAACTGGTTTCTGCCTTGTCTGTGAGGGTTGTTGTTGAAGACATGGCTGTGATAACTTTGGCCAGGATCGGAACTGTGATCAGCCAGCAAATAATCCTGGCTGGCAAGCTTGGCCGTGGTTTTCCCCAGAAAACCACATTCTAAACTCTTTTGAAGGGAAGTTTTTTTTTTTAATGCCCCTCAATTGTTATTTTCCTTCTTGGCAGTAACTTATCTAGACAGAAAGCAAAGGCAATCTCAAGCAATTTAGACAGACTACACTCACAGTTCTTGTGATTTTAGAGCATCAGTTCCCAGAAAGCAAGGGAATATGGAAATCATGGTAATGGGGAAACCATAGTAGTAATATCAGCTTCCTACTGCAAACCTTGTTGGGGGACTTGTAGGGACCCAAGAAAACTTTGAGAGGATGTATAAAGAGCAGGTGAAGCCCCAAATAACTGTGTGCTGTTTGACAGTGCCTCATACTCAAGACAGCGGCAAAGCCTCTGCTAAGTGCAGCCTGATATAGCTGTCTCCTGAGAGGCTCTGCCAGAGCCTGACAAATACAGAGGTGGATGCTCTCAGCCAACCATTGGACTGAGCAGAAGGTCCCCAGTGGAGGAGCTAGAGAAAGTACCGAAGGAGATGAAGGAGCTTGCAGCCCCATAGGAGGAACAACAATATGAACCAACCTCAGAGCTCCCAGGGACTAAACCACCAATCAAAGAGTACACATGGAGGGACCCATGGCTCCAGCTGCATATGTAGCAGAGGATGGACTTGTTGGACATCCAAGGGAGGAGAGGCCCTTGGTCCTGTGAAGGCTTGATGCCCCAGTATAGGGGAATGCCAGGACAGGGAAGCAGGAGTGGGTGGGTTTGTGTGCAGGAGGAGGAGGGTATGGGATAGGGTGTTTTTGGAGGGGAAATCAGGAAAGGGGATAACATTTGAAATGTAAATAAAGAAAATATCTAATAAAAAAAAGGAGAATCAAAAAGAAAGATAAAAATGGCAGTTCCTCAGTAGAAAACCAAACCAGGTCAAGCGTAAGTGTGGTTAGAAGCAGAGGCCACAGTGACCAGGTGCCACTAGCTGTTAGAGATTCACCCCCCACCCCTTGCCACCTACAGAGATGTATCTGGACTTTGGTCATGCTCATGGTGTGGATGAAAGGCAGAGTTTATCCTGATCTCACCATCTATGCTGCTGGTACAATGTGACTAGTGTTGGTCCAGAGCCCAAACACGCCATCACCAAAAAAGAGGCTGGCATGATGCAGTCCATCTGAGAATGAAAGCTACCCTTGCCAAGGAAGCAGCCACAGGACGCCTTCTGACTGCCCTACATGTAGTAGGTGCAGGAAGAGATACAGAGAACTAGAACGTAATCACGTTTGTGAAAACAGACACACGGATCAGCTAGAAATGAGTCCGACGTAATGCAAAACCAGGATGAAGAAGCTGTCTGTTGGATTTGCAAAGATGGTGAACAAATGGATTCAGTATGGGCACAGATTTTATGGTGGCAGATGGATCTCAGGAGGACATGGCAATCAGTGAGTAGGGAATATGCACCTGAGAATCCCACAGGGCAAGGGTCAGACATTTGGATGTTAATAGCTTATGATGGCAGGTAAAGAGAGGATAGAGGAAGAAGCAGAAGGCAAGAGCATGGAAGCAAAATGCACATCCAAGGGGCACAAAAGGGACAGATGGAAGGATGAGGGAGGTAGGGACAGCCTGATGGCTCAGGTGGCTAGAAGGAAATTTCTAGAAGGCAGCAATAAGAATGGTGAATTTGCAGACTTTATGGTCAGTAAAGGTCACTGTGAGATGATCAACAGCCTTCACATAGCGGATTTCGGTTGTGCTGGGTGATGAAAACTAGACTGTGGGAATAAAAGTGGGGAGATTAGGGCTGGAGGGGGGACTCCTGGTGGGTAAGTCTTGCCACACACAGGTGAGGATGAGTTTGATCTCCAGCACTCATGGCTGGGCATGGTGACACATTTCTATAACCCTAGGACTGGAGAGAAAGAGATAGGCAAATTGTGAGGGTTTACTGGCCAGATGGTCTAACCGAAACAGGAAGCTGTAAATCCAGTGAGAAACTCTGTCTAAAAACTGGAGTGATAAAGGCACCCAACTTTGATGTCTGTCTTCCATGCACTCAGTGTGTGTGTGTGTGTGTGTGTGTGTGTGTGTGTGTGCACATGTGCACGTGCGCACATACACATAAATAGGCCCTATACATAGTAAAAAAAATCCATAAAAAAAGAAATTGAAATCTGTCAGTAATGTCATAAACCCTGCGTACCCATCCTAAGAAAATCCCCTCAAAAGTGAACACTAGCCTCACTTTTATTGAAGTCTCTCTAAGCTCATCCTTATGATTTATTATTGCACTACACAGCTATTCTCACCTTAATGTGTCTCTACTAGTCTAGATGTTTTCCCTCTGTCTATCCACAAGTTAAGGTTAACTTCTTTGATGAAGAAAACAAGTTGTCCTATGAAATGGCTCATTATGGGGTTTTTCTCTGCTACCTAGGCATAGAGTTAGTTAGATCCTATTGCATCTCCATGGAGCTACTGAATTGATCACCAGCTTAATCCTTTAATATTTATTTTAAAAATTATATGTATGCATGCATGTACACATGTGGATATGGTCATGTGAGTGCTGGTTAGAGAGGCTGATTCTCATGGAGTCACCTGACATGGGTGCTGGGATTTGAACCCAGATGCTATTGAAGAACAGAAAGAACTTAGTCATTCAGACATCTCTCCCACCAGGAGTCTATCATTATTTTCCTTCCGGACACTTGGTTTTAGTTGCACCAAGTTCATGTTCATTCTCAAACCTGGTAAAAGTAAGGTTTTAGTAACTTTGGCTAACTGGACTTTAAATAGGAAAAAAATCAAGTATTCTCCAAACTATGGAGACTGGCTGACATGTTCCACTCTGCTCAGGGTTTTACTTGAAAGCCAGTTTAGCTAGGTATAAAAATCTTAGCTCCTATTTCTTTTCTTCATCATCTTAAACATGTTATTCCATTTTATTTTGCCATAAAGTAGTAGAGTTAGAGGACAGTCCAATGAGAATGATTTTTGGCCTTATAACTTATTTGATTTTGAGTGTATGCCTGTCCATGAACCATGTATGTAGGGATACCTGGGGAGGCTAAAAGGGACAGTTAGATTCCCTGGTCCTAGACTTACAGAAGGAGGGTTGTGAATCACCCAACATGGGTAGTGGGAACTGAAGTTGGGTCCTCTGCAAGAGCATGAAGTGTTCTTAACCAATGAACATCTCTCCAGACTGCTGACTCTTATATTTTCCCCACATACTCCCTTCCATGATGTTCTTTTAGGCCTTACCTCTTGATATTGTTCTAGTGGCACCAGAACACTATGAGCTTTAGAGTGGGCAAGCATTCAAGCTACAGTATCCTCTTCACTGTTGCTCTTTTCCTTCAGCTATTAGGTTTCTTATTTTTCTTTCTTTTCTTGTGTTTTTGTGGGTTTTATATTGTTTTGTCTTGTTTTTTGATTTTTGTTTTTGTTTTGAGACAGGTTTTTTTCTGTGTAGCCCTGGCTGTCCTGAAACTCATTCTGTATACCAGGCTAGCCTTGAACTACGAGATCCACCTGTCTCTGCCTCCCAAGTGCTGGGATTAAAATAAAGGCGTGCACCATCACAGCCTAAGTTTCTTATTTTCTAATCTTGGTCTTTGACACATCTTCTCTTCCTATAGTTTTCAAAATGCACATCTGCTTGCTCTCCAGACTCTCTTGCTTCCATGTTCTTCTTCCACCTTTGAACCTGACTCTTGCCCTATATCTATTTTGCACAATTTGAGTTTTGTTCTCAACAGCTTGTCTTTCACAAATGACAGTACTGTCAGGTCTTATTAAGGTTTCAAGGAAGGTAGACTTTCTTTTGGATCACACCATGAACTTCTTCTAACCCCACGCCAATAGAGTGTGCCAACCCATTCTCCAGTGAGCCAGCACATGTTGGAATCCGGGGATTCTCGGCACACAGACTCCGTTCTCTTTCTTGTTCCTGCTGATTTATTGCTACTATCACTGAGGTCCTTGTTGCTGTTGAAAGTCTATTTCCCACTAAATCAAACCTCATCAGCTTGATTTGTTGACAATATTCATTTTTGATTTTGTGTTTTGATTTTGCTATTTTTTGGCTCTATTGAAGGAGGATTAAAGAGATTCAAAACTTTCTATTATGGGCAGACTAACCTAAGACATTTCCACATTTGCATTTGATATGGTAAAAACTTTTAACTATATGGTATGCATTATTCAGAGGCAAGGGCAAAATATGAAGATAGACACTTTGACGTATCAGTTGAATAGGCATCTCTTCAGTGAGCAGAAACTTGGATTCTGACCTGGTTCATCTTCAATTCTAGAATTCTGTAGCTTGTCTCAGATCAGCCAGAATAATGAAGGATACAGATTGGCACCTATTAGACTTGGGTTCAAATTTAGGCCTGCTGCTGATTATTTTCACATGCCCCCCTGTATCCTTCTCCCTCCCAACAGAAAACTGGAGATGACATCACCTGTATGAAGCCAAACTCCATATTGACAGTAGGTCTTCTCATTCTAAAATTTACTTCTTGTGATGGGGCATGTGTGGCCATGAGAGGAAAATTTGATTTGTGGGAGTCATTCTTACTCTTCCTCCTTTTCCAAGCTATCAGGCTTGGCCACAAGCACTTTTATCTGCTGACCCTTCTTACTGGCCCTTTCCTCACTTTTAGAATGAAATGACTTAAGGCAACTCAAGTATACATGAGGAAATATCCTCTGATGTATTACTGCTGAGCTGCAGAGCACCCAGAGATACTGGCTTACTCATGCTATTTGGATAAATATGTGTATATAAGGAAGGATATCTAAGGCAGGGAAGGGATAGACCCTTATGTAACTTTTCTTCCAATTCTGTCCATCAGGGAGGATTGGGCAATAGATGACAGCCTGGAAAGGTCCTGGGAGCTCTACTCTGGGGAATCTGCTGACACAGCCTGAAGTGGAAAGTGCTAGTAACACAGCCCCCA
Organism: Apodemus agrarius; assembly: GCA_964023405.1. Lineage (NCBI taxonomy): Eukaryota > Metazoa > Chordata > Mammalia > Rodentia > Muridae > Apodemus > Apodemus agrarius. The sequence goes on along the minus strand of OZ030009.1, from coordinate 13,362,126 downwards.
CTCTCTCTGCCTTGAATCACCCTAACAAAGTGGTGTAAAACACAGTTACCACAGCAATTATCTAAAGGGGTTTTTCACTCCACTCCAGAATCTGAGCAAACCTTCCAGTGAGGCAGTGTGTGTAAGTGGGACGGGGAGGGTGGTTCTGTGATGAAGACCCTGTGTACATATGATTCTGAGAATTCTTCAGTTACAAACATGAGATGGCCAAACACTCCAAAAGAGAAACCCAGACATTTTCCTCTTCCTAAAGGTTGTCTGACCAGAAGATACTTTAAAGTTTTTTCTTTCTTTGCTGCAGCATTTCACCTGGGCTCTTAATCATGACCCTTCCAGCCTTCCCGCAGCCCTTATCCTGTATCTTACACTGCTTGGTACTGCAAGTACCAGTGCTTAGCACTGCAATTTGGGCCTGATTTATTTGCACCCCATATTCAGTAAGTAATTGAGTAAGTCTCCCTTTTGCACCCCAATTGTCCATACTGCAGTACCTAACTTTATCATGCAATCTTGCTGCTACATATTTCTGGGATGAGATTCAGAAAGTGCATTCCAAAGACACCTATTTGGGCCAGCTCAATGGCTCAGTGCCTAAAGGTTCTTGCTTCTAAGCCTGATGACATGAGTTTGATTCCTGGGATCCACATGGGAGAAAGAACCAACTTCTGCAGATGGTCCTCTGACCTCCAAGTATGAACCATGGCATGCACTCAATACACACACACACACACACACACAATAAATAAATAAATAAATAACACCTATTATAGAAAAATATATCTCTGGGTAGTTATTATTATTTGCATAAAAGAGGTACTAATTGGAAGGAATCGAGTCGAAGGGTTGAGACTATTAGAAATAAGTTTGAGTGATACCTGAGAACTGGATTTTTTTAATTTTCTTAAATTAATTCAACAAGTATATATTAGCTACATAATGTTTCAGAAACCTTTCATGATAGGTAAAACTGTATCGAACCCACTACCAGGATCCTGCCTTGAGTTGGAGCACATAGATTATAAATAAATAATAGAAATAAAGAAAACATAGGCATTAGCATGTCAGGTAAGGGTAGAGACTCAGAAGAAAAAGTAAGCATGACGCATGAAGTAGGTAAAACAAGATAGAATGGAGTGGCCTTGCAGAGAAGAGAGAGGCAGAGAGACAGACAGAGAGGCTGTCAAAAGATAACAGCCAATGCTGAGATGTGTGTCATGCAGCACTTGGGAATCGGAAGGACGGTGCTCCTGGCGAAGGGAGGTAAGAGCACCAAGGCTCTGCAGAGAGACTGTGTCCCGGGACAAGGTCCTTAGTCACTGCTTATTTACGTCCTTTCAGAATTTTGATATAAGAAAGGTACCCAGAAGCCGGGCGTGGTGGCGCACGCCTTTAATCCCAGCACTTGGGAGGCAGAGGCAGGCGGATTTCTGAGTTCGAGGCCAGCCTGGTCTACAGAGTGAGTTCCAGGACAGCCAGAGCTAACACAGAGAAACCCTGTCTCAAAAAACCAAAAAAAAAAAAAAAAAAGGTACTCAGAGTCCAGCGTCCCTTTTATGTCTATCAGGCATCCCGAATGTGGATGCTGTAGTTCTGAGCTCCCAGACTCATGAGTTACTGGAACCATACACTTTCCCATCAGTCAGTAAATGCCTACCGCAACTCTTCCGTTTGTTCCTTATGTTCTTGGTGCATCTCACAGAGTCCATTGGTAAACCTTGTCAGCTTCTAAAAGAGGCCAGCAAAAGTTCAGGCCTCAGTGGCTCCCGTAAAACAGCCGGATGCAGTGGTGTGTGCTAATAGCCCCAACCCTGGGGAAGTGGAGACCCGGTAGAGTCCCAGAACTCATTGGCTAGCCAACCCCAACCAGAGCAGTGAACTCTGGGTTCAGTGGGAAACTCTGTCTAAAACAAAGGCGAAGAGGAATTGGGGAAGGTAGCCAGTGTAACCTAGGTCCTCCCCATGCACATATGTGCACAGCAGCCCCCACATATGCTCATCGACATACAAGGAAAAGACGGTACAAGTACTGCAGCTATAAAAGTAATTTTCTAAATCTACTCAAGAAATACTCTGCTAAAATAGCCTTTAAATAAATATAGGAAATGTGCATCGAGGAGAATTCTTCCCGACTTGAGGCTGTGAGATACAGCTGTGCGAGATTTATAAGGCAGACCTGCCCCCCAACAGCAGAACGTATCTTTAACTTCCCAGCTCCAAGTTCCATTTCAGGGGCTCATTGCTTGACGAAATCCTGGAAGAACCCTCACACAGACCCAGTTATCACTGTTTTCCTTAACTTCATGTACAAGCCAGATTCCCTTCTGTTTGCATGACCCAGGATCAAAGCATGTGGAGGACTAAGCATTGTGGGGTTTCTTGAACATTTCCATGCCTGTACTCTTGCCAATGCATGTGTACACACACTCATGTATGAGTGTATGTGTGTGTGTGTGTGTCTGTCTGTCTGTCTATACAAATGCATATGGTCATCAGAGATCAACCTTGGATGTCTTCTATTTTTTGAGACAGAGTCTCTCACTGAACTTGGAACTGGTCAATTCATTCAGTCAATGAATTGACCAATAGGCTTCGGGGATTTATATGTCTCAGCCCTTCCATGCTGAGATTATATGCATGCATATGCATGACTGCCCTTTAACACGAATGCTGCAGATCCAAACTCAGGCCCCACGTGTACACAGAAGGCCGCTTGCTAACTGCACCATCTCCCCATTCCCTGGAAAGCTTCTATGAATCAGAGTCACACAGTTTTAGACTAGACAGGGCAGACGAAAAGAGTCGGATTCGTTTTTTTAGAGGTGGGAAGCTGAAAACAACAGGATTGCCCGAGTTGGGCTGGCAGTGGTGCCAGTTGCCAGGATATAGAGGAATCCCTCTGGCGGTGCCCACCTGCTCTTGCCCGCCTGCTGGCAGCCAGGATGTTGCAAAAATGATCAAATATCTCTCTGCGTTGCAAAATTGGTCAACTCCCCATCTGAGCTACAGACATTCTCCATTTATTTCTAAGAGAATCGCTATTTAAGTCTTAATTAAAAAATAAACCCAACCCCCAAATCCCGCCCCCTTCCCTGCTGTAAGCTCTTTGGTATACTGACCTCCAAAAAAAAGCAGGGGGTGGGGGGAGCTACTTAGCTTGTGAGATGCTTCTGGGTTTTTTTTTTTTTTCCAGAAAATGAGACTTTAAGGAAAATTTGTGACCGCTTAACATAATTCCCCGCACATCCTCAGGCTACAAGCGGTGCCTTGAAGCAAGGGAACAGATGGTAAGAGAGAGGTCCGTAAATCACTGCTCCCGCCCCTCCCCAATCCGTAGACTTGCCATTAATTTGTACATCTCAGTAAAAGCCAATGCGCCAAGCACCTGTGTGGGCCAGAGCCAGGCACAGTCTGCTTCAGCTTAGTGTGAAAAGTGATTTATCATCCATAGACCATCCCCCCCCCAATCTTAGTGGCCGGCAGCTTGCCCAAGAGTCAGCAGCCAGAGATGCCCAACACCTTCTGTTCTCCATGCACCGAAGCAGCGAAGGAACAGAGAAGAGTCTAGATGCCCACAGGGGCCAGGCTGGGCGCTGAAGAGTCTGCAGAAATGTGTGCATGAGGCTAGGATTCAGGCTAGAGGAGCGGTGGCTGCACCAGTGAAGCCAGCTTCAGACAGCAAGTGTAAAACACACATAGAGCAAAGAAAAATGAACTATGCTAATTCACCCTCTCCCGATGCCAGAAAAAGAAGAAGGAGGAAGAGGAGGAGGAGGAGGAGGAGGAGGAGGAGGAGGAGGAGGAGGAAGAGGAGGAGGGGAGGAGAAAAAGGTAGCAGGCACGGGGTGGGCGTGGGGAGAGCTTTGATGCTTGCATCTGCCTATTTCTCTGGTCTAAACACTCCTGCCTTGGCAAATTTCTAGCTTAGTAGCTAGATATAGATAATAGATATAGATGAGAAGAGGTAGAGATAGAGATAGAGATAGAGATAGAGATAGAGATAGAGATAGAGATAGAGATAGAGATAGAGATAGAGATAGAGATAGAGATAGAGGAGATAGGGATAGAGATGAGTTTAAAAACAGACAAAACCCTCTCCGTTCAACAGCCAACTCGCCCAAGCCTGTACCCCATCCAGTTCCTGGGCATCAATTTATCATCCAATCTCATTTTTCTGTCCTCAAAGTGAAAGAAAGGTACAGGTCAAAAAGTAATAATGAGAATGTTGGACAGATACTTAAGCCCTGTGGCTAGATACTGCAGTGTTCTCTCGAACATAAATGCTCAAAGGTTCTCAGTTAAGGCGGTGCCACAGGAATTTTCGAAGTGTCACCCAAGACCCCTATGTGCCCTCACGTCTTCCTCTATGATGAGACCAAGGCTGGTTTTCTAATCAGCCTGAGATGGCATGAACACTTCTCTTTTATTTTCGGGGGAGTGTACAGTTGGATTTACCGGTTTGATGTCATCTTATATTCCCACCTCAGGAACTGGAGGAGAGGGCATAGTCGCCTCGCCACACAGAAAAGACCAGCAGGACTGTCACATGATGACAGTCCTCTGCACTTCCTGTTTAGTAAGATGTAGCCATTTTCCCCCCACACATACCATTTACATTAACATAAGGTAGGTCGTGCTTATTGACTCTTGATAAAATATTCATCTGCTCCCTGGGGAGCATGGAATGGGATTCCACCTCAGAAGGTGCTCCAAAACTCTTCAGCTTTTACTTGCTACTTATAGTTGGCTAGTATTGTCAGCTTAACACAGCCTACAGTCACCTGAAAAGTGTTTCAGTTGGGTTACCTTTTTCAGATTGGCCTGTAAACAGGTCTCTAGAGAATTGGTCTTGGTTGTTAATTGAAGCAGGAAGGGCCAGCCCACTGTGGGCAGCTCAATCCCTAGGCTGGTCATCCCAGCCCACTGTGGGCAGCTCAATCCCTAGGCTGGTGATTGCAGCCCACTGTGGGCAGCTCAATCCCTAGGCTGGTGATTGCAGCCCACTGTGGGCAGCTTAATCCCTAGGCTGGTGGTTTCAGCCCACTGTGGGCAGCTCAATCCCTAGGCAGATGGGCCCAGCCCACTATGGGCAGCACCATTCCTAGGCAGTGGTCCGGGGCTAAATAAAAAGCTAGCTAAGCATGAGCCTGTGCACAAGCCAGCAAATAGCACTCCTCCATGATTTCTGCTTCAAGTCCTGACTGAACTTCATGCCCTGATTTCTCTCAATAATGGACTATGTCCTGGAAGCGTAAGCCAGATTGACCCTTTCTGCCCCTAAGGTGCTCTTGGCTACCATGTTTCAGTGACAGAAATAAAGCTAGACCAGTAATGAATATGGATAGGAATGGCCCCCACAAGCAAACAGATCTTAGTAACAGTCAAGCAACGCTCAGGAGCTACTTTCAAAGACCCAAATGCTTGTTCATTGGCACTGTGACAAGTCCCATGAGTGTGTCACTTGGTGGGAAGATTCAGAGTCCAGCAACCAGGCTTGTGCCATTTGCCCCAATACCTAGCGTCCCACGAGGGACGCTACAAAGCCAAGCAGTTTTCCTTCCACTGGACCACAGGAGTCAGCTCTATCACGGGCTCAGAGAAGACCCATGACATCTGGACAGGCAGCCCTCAGGAGGCACTAATAGGAGGCCACTCTCCTGTTTTGTCATTGCTGGGGCTGTGACACATCCGCATAGACCATCGCTGCATGGGCACATGTAGCTCTGATACTCAAATAATGAGTATCAGGCTGTTTCTGGATAATCCCAATTCCTATTTCCAGATACATAGTCACTGTCTGAAACTGAAACTCAGGTCTCAGTATATAGATAAGGAGCTGTTAGTGGCACACGTATTAAGTCACCCCTGTCTCAGGGTTACCTACAGGCATCACCTGCTTATTTAAATTCACACTTGCACCTTAATTTCAGAAGGCTTTGTGAATGGCAGGGAGATTTTCCCAAAAGTTATGGCTTCCCAGCCGATTTAGGATTGTATTCTAAGCCAGAGGGGCTGGTTGTAAGTCAGGTGTAGTAGGAAACCTTTTTTTTTTTCCTGGTCTCGACATTTCCAGGAGAGGGACCCCGAAGCTCTTGAGGCCAGACCCTTATAAGCTGTATTGAGGAGTCCGGAACAACTTCCCTAGCAACTGAGGGACAGCTGGTGACTTCCCGTTTTTTGCTAAGAGAGTTTGAAATGGATTCTCTTTCTTCCCTCATTTTGATGTGTCTGCCGGAAGCAGAGATGCGGGGGTAGCACTGGCAATCCTGCAGATTAGCAGTTTCCTGTCCCTCCTGAAACCAAAGGTCAGACAGCACAGAGATTTGAGCTTTTTGCTCAGGGCCTGTGGCATAGCCGCTGTTCCTATGCAGGGAAGCCTCCCGCAAAGCAAGCGTGGTCGGACTGGACTTGACTAGATGTGTGTTTGGTATGATGAGGTACAGGAGGGGAACAGAGAAGGTAGGTTAGTATTGAAATCCTGGGTCAAGTCCACGTTCATTCTCCGGACAGCTTTATCCAAAAGGTGATGTACCCTGTTGAACTCCTATGTCCAGTTCTTGGAATTCCAATGTCACAGAGGAAAAGGAAATGACGTCATAGACAACAATGACCTCAGAGGTTTGTGTGGGGGAGGGGCCTCTGTGACCATCACAGCCGGCCTTTGGAGTGTCAGTCTGCATGAAGCAAGAGGCAAGTCCTGTTCAACAGGACTTAGTAGCGCTGTGCCTCCTACAGAGATTGGGGAAAAAGTGGGAAAGGTAGAACAGGGTCAGGAACCTTAACCCAAATACCACAGGTTGGAAGCCCATGCACCCTGCCTGCCTCTGGGAGCCTCCTGGCACGTGGCTAGGGCACTCTTTGATTTTCCCATTGGGTAAGTGTAAGAAATGATATCCATATCATATTGTTCTATGGACAATATGGACAGCTCCTCCGCAGAGCACCAGGTGTTTGGGCTCCACTTGGGTCCACTGCTCCTCTCTTTGATCCCTTACCACCTGTGATCTTCTCTTTGCTGTCTCCCTCCTCCTCATCCAGCTGTCACTCCTGAGAGCCGAAAACCCAGAGACTAACCAAAGACCACCATAAATGTCCCAACTGTTTGGAATGAATGAGTCCCCCCGAGATGGAGTTTTTAAAGGTTGTAAAAATGGCTTCAATTGCTGATTGTGTGAGAACAACTTCTTTGAATCTGGCATTTAGTAGTGATAACTGTATATTTGCCTTTAGGACCCAAATGGCATCTTGGTCTCTAAATGGAGGTGGCTGCTCTCTAAACCTGCCTGCTAGCTTCCCAGTGGTCACTATCCTTTATCTCCCCCACAGCAGGGGAGGGGGAGGGTCGTGGTGGGCACAGGAGATAATCCCCATTTGCCTCTGTGTAAAATAGCACAGACAGCAGGAGTGTTCTGTGAGGCTGTGATTAGATTCAAAAGATCAAAGCTGAGACTAATAGGGCCCACAAGGCTCCCCTAAATGGTATTTTTAACTGATGTGAGGAGTTGGCGATCTCAGGAGGAATCTTGGTGAAGTGTTTGTATCGGGAGGGCAGAAGGGCTTAGGGCAGAAGCTTCAAAGCGGGTTCTGAGCTTCCATTATCCGCCATCTCGGCTGGCCTGGGCCCTCCTTGGCCTGTCCATTTTCAGCCATTTAGATGTGATAAACGTGCACGTCACCCACAGCGGGTCTCGAGGGCCACAGTATTTAGCGGCCCGTGATCTTTTATCAGCCTGCTAATCTGAACACTCAGGTGTTCCCTTTTAGTTATTAAAATGTCAGTGGGCACGCTAGAATTTTCCATCTCGCCAGGATTCTAGAATGTTCCAATTTACAGGATTAGGATGAGGGTGAAAAGGACACTCACTTTAAGCCAATGAATAAATACATAGGTAAATAAATATGACTCAGTAAGCAAAATGAACAGCATATTGATTGGTGTTAAAAATTAAGACTAGTTTAAAATTTCAAAATTTGAAATAGAGATCCTTAGTGGACATCCTAGTAAAGCAAGAGAGGTTGTTGTGCTGGTTTTCCATTACTATAACGAATACCTGAAATAATCCACTGCATTCGTGGAAAGGTTTATTTGGGCTCACCATTTGGATTACTCCAGCCATAGCCACTGAAATCTGTTCTTAGGCAGACATCCCACAGGAGTGTGTGACATAGGAATCTACTCACTCCAGCCAGCTGGGAAGCAAAGAGAAGAAAGGCCTTCCTTTGACCCATGATCCCTTTCATATGACCAGAGACCTACCTGGAATTCATGACCCCCTTCATGTCACCAGTGACCTACTTTTTCTCCCACGAGGCTCCAGAACCTACCAATAACATAGGTCTATCTCCAAACTTCAGCTGTGAGTGAGGCCGAATTGTGTGAATAAGGGATGGAAGCCTGTCTTTAGATTGGCCGTTGTTATCTTGGTTTCCATGGCAATGCTGTGAGACACACCGCGCTTGGGTTTGATGAAGACAGCCACGATCATAACTGGCAAATGTGTTTGTGGTGTTAAGGATTAAAAATAAGCAAGCAAAAGATTCTTTGAGAGCATTCATTCCCTTGAACCTTTTAAAATTTTCCCTTCTCAATTTGCAGGAAGGAACAATCTAGAAATACTGGCAAAGACATTCAGTACAACCTCTATCACAGTGTTATTTTAGGGCAAAGAAAAGTGTAGAAATAGCCTAGTATCCCACTATGGGGAGTAGCTTCCTAAATGCCGGTACAGCCACATGGTGGCGTGAGCTGTGCTCACTCGAGTTCAATTTTGAAGACTTGGTCAATGGCACAGAAAAATACTCATGAGTATCACTAGTTTAAATAGTTATATGAGTGGTGGTCAGCTTTCCGTTGCTATAACAAGGGACCAGAAATAATCAACTTCCAAAGAGCAAAAAGGTCATTATGTGCTTTGGTGAGTTCAGCCTGCCATCAGCTGGCCCTGTTGCTTGCATCCTGATACCTGGCAGGACATTCTAATTTGGGTGACATTCTAATTTGCTATAGGCATTTGCCAATAGGATCTGTGCACCACTGTTGCCTATAGAGAGAAATCCTGTTTTGGCTACATTGTGTCATTTTCCTTACAAATCTTTATAATGAACTACATTGGAGATTGGAGGGAGAACTAATTACATTGCCATCCATCTAGAACTGGAGGGGGCTGGGGTCCCCCATCCCCTTCCCTTCCAAGAGCTCCCACAGAATGGCTCCCTCCAGCCACCATCCCCCTCAGATGACACTTTTCTCCACATTGAGACATTCCCTCCAATAGGGACGGTGAAATGCACGCACCTCAGGAAATTAACAAAAGGTTTCACAGAAACTCGGGAGATTCCCCAGGGCCCCTCCTTAGGGGTATGACAGGACATGAGTAGTTGCCAGGAGAGAGGCAGACTGACCAGCCCAACTGTCAGTGGGCTGGGTGGGGGTGGGGGACACAGGAGACATGGGGGATAACATCACAAACATCGATGGACAGAGAAACGGGGAGAAAGAGACAGACAAGCAGAGAGAGGGTCAGAGAGAGTCAGAGAGAAAGAGACAGAGATATGAGAGAGACAGAGACAGAGAGACATTAGATGGTAGAGCTGCACAGAGAGCTCCCAGGCTGCTGCCTCTGTCAGGGCAGGGTTTGTGTGATGCGGCTACTTTTGAGTCCTCCCTGCTCCTGTAATGACCACTCACCTGCCGGTAACCTAATAAAATCGGCGCAGTCCGTTAGTTGGTCTGTAGAGGCTTTTCTTTCTGGAATGTGTGTGTGTGTGTGTGTGTGTGTGTGTGTGTGTGTGTGTGTGTGTGCATCTGTCACACAACCTCTCCACCTGCTCCACATCCCCCATCTTCTGCAGATGACACCCCGTGAACCAAGTCTTTTACACACAGTCTTGGGAGGGGGGAGGGGGAACCCGAGATCCAAGCTATAGAAAAGAGACACATGAAAGGAATGTCAAAATAGGTTATAGTCCTAAAATAGCTTGTATTTCCGAACAAGCCAAAAATGTCCTTGTTAGCACAAGTTTCTCCTTTGAAAATGAAGGGGCCGGTGTCTAAACCCTACAGAGTCTGAGCTACTACCATTCACTCAAAAGATGCTTCAAATCACCAAATAGCCGGCCTGGCTGGAAAATAACTTCTGTTCTCTCAGTGTCTTCCCCCTGCTGGCACGGTGAGGTTACTGAGAGGAATACTGAACAGGGGAGACTAGAACATCACCTCTTGCTGTTGACCAATACTCAAAACACAGTTGGAACAGACAAACAGTTGAGTGGTGTTTTCTCTAGAGGTACTTATAGTTCTTTAAAAAATTATTTTAGAAAGATCAACAATGACCTTGAAGCCAGGAAAGAGATGGCACAGGATGCTAATCTCCTACAGCTTGCAGGTTTCGTATGTTGTCGGCTGTCATAGTCTCGGAGATGTGAAAATGGACAGGGGTAAAAGAAAAAAATTGATATTGTTACCGCACTGCTGGACACTGGGTTAAGGAATGAGGTGGGATGGCCATGTGGTACTGTCACCTGTCTTAGATGGCAGCCTCCTGAGATACATGCATTATTCCACAGAGTACTATGTCCAGGCAAAGTTGGCTGTAAACTCCCATTTTCTCCACTAGAATGAATCCTCTCCATTAAACGAATCTCTATAGGGCTGGGGGTGGGGGTATGGCACAGTGGATGAAGGGCCTCCCATGTGGTGGAAAGACAGAACAGACTTCCACAGGTTGTCCTCTCATCTCCACGTGTGTGCCATGGCACATGTGCTAGGAGACACACACAGATGTGTATGCATGCATGTAGACATATAGAAACACGCAGATTTGCAGAAACACGCATATACATACACTAGATAAATATAAACATTATTAAAACTTTATACTTAAGCTTCAGATGTATTAAGAAAGATAATTTTACTGGCCAGGGCTGAGGGACCATGGGCACTGTCATACTGCCCTAATCCTCCAGGGGTTTGTTCCTCACGCTAGCGACTAGCCTGGCGGATAGGCAACTCTGTTTTTACTGATTCTTGAAGAACACACCTGCCCTGTCTTTTGCAACCCACAAGGTGTAAACACCAGCCAATTGCATGTGGAAGATATGCCAGATGCCTGGGCATGGACTTTACATTTTTCTCAGATACTGCCTTTACCTTCTGCTCCATCTCCGGCTGAATGCAGAGCCCAATCCACCATTAGAAAGAGTCACCTCTGCATGTTCACCTGAACCACAGCTAAATCATTTCTTCAACACAGTGTCAGCAGGAAATCAGCCTTTATGGGTCACACTGTAGCAATCCTGGGGTTTCTCTGTTACAGCAGTCAGCACTATCTCATACCTTCCTTCTTTTCTACCCCTGTCTTCTTCAAGTTGATAGAACCGAGCTACAATGTGTTTTCCTATGAGACTCATCAGTCACAGTAGCATTGGCAGCAGAAAAAAAAATCCTCTCATGGAACTGAAGACCTAGCTCACTGGTAGAGCCCCTATCTAACGTGTGAGGCTCTAGATTCACATCCCAGCCCTGAAAAAAAAAATAATTTAAATCCCCACTGTTTGTGGCTATGCGTATGCTGGCAGAAATTAGTCCACACTTGTTAACTGTGTGGTGAGGGAATTCTGTATGTAATAATAGAACATGCTTTAGTTTCAGAAGTTGAACAATCATTCACATTTGTTTTGGCCGTTCTCCAAAATTATTTTTAAATTATTTTGTTTTTAGTAAATATGTGCATGAATGTGTGTGTGTGTGTGTGTGTGTGTGTGTGTGTATGACACGTGTGCAGGTGTCCGTGGAAGGTAGAAGAGTGTGTCCAATGCCCTACTGGTTGTGAACCACCAGATATGAGCACCAGGAACTGATCTGAGGTCCTCTGGAAGAGCAGCAGCTACTGAGCCATCTGGCCAGCTTCGGTTCTCGACAATTCTCAGGCTATCTGACCACATATGATATTGATCCTCTTTGCCATGTACAGGAATAGGCTACACCCCAGAAAAGGAAAGATTGCACAGAACATATAACAAGTCTGTGTCTTAAGGAAGATAATGGTAATCTTACCCAGCTTTTGAATATGTCTGACTTCATCTGGGTTTTTATCTGCCTCCTGAAATCCACGAGCCCCTCAAGAGCCACATGATCAGACTGTTCTCCTGTGAAGGGACGGTCACCGAGGCTAGCCACGTCGCCATCTCTTGGTGTCTTTTGGGGAGGAAGAGATTTTACAAATGAACTGCGGCATGATCCGTCCTCCGTGCATCCCTCGGCTGTGCTCCACCCCTTTGTAAGGACAACGGGTCTGTGAAGAAGTGGGGTCTGGTGACTGCCTATGGAATAAGTGAACCAGGGGGAGACAGGTGAGGGTCTTCGTGCTGTCTCAGGCAGCATTTCCCATGGGTGTCTGCACAAGGGTACCAGTTCCATCGCAGCCATGCCCCGGCTTCAAAATCCACAGCCTGTGAGAGCAGCGGAAGGCACTTCTATCCTTGGTTCTCCATTACAAGCTGAATTTGCAGCCCAAATGTGGCTTCTGTCTCCTCTCCGAGGAGATGGATGGGTCCTCTCTGCCTTGAAGGCAGCGCAGGTTGGTAGGTAAGGGAAGGCCATCCATTTCTCCACATGACAGGAGGCCAGCCACAATGGCAGCTGTGATCACATTTGCTCCTGTTGCTGTGAACATTTGGGACACTAAAATAAATTGATTGGTCCGAAAGATTCTGTGCTTTCCTCGCCATGTCATCCTAATGGGGAATCCATCCCCCTGTGAGCCGCATTACTGCTACACTGGCATTATGGCTTTTAAAATTACTCTGCCTCATATCGAATCAGAGCTGGGGGTTATTGGATTATAGGACAGCGTGTGGGTTCCGCCAAAGGCCATCTTTCCTAGAGGCTCGGGGACTCTCGGTCCATTATTCTTTCATTAAATCTAGAGCTGTGAATCGGGCTTAAGGCTCCGGCCTCATCCATCTCTGATGCTGTTAACCCCTTCTGCGGGAGTAGTTACGGACCACCTACTATGCGCCCTGTACTCAACCAAGAAGATCATTTCTTGTTCCCTATATGAAATTCATTTTTCACTTACCCATTTATTGAGTGTGCCCGTGGGGCGTGTTTACACACTACAGCGCACATAGGGAGGTCAGAGGACAGATCGCTGGGGCCAGTTTTCTCTTTCCACCATGTGGGTCCTGAGAATTGAACTGGGTTCATCCAGCTTGGCCACAAGCCCCTTTGCCTCCAAGTTCTCTCACTGGCTCTCTAACTGATTTGTTTTCTTTTTACTAGCTACCTTGTTGCGGAGAAACCGCCTACACTACCTTAAAGTGTGTCCCTGGATGCCACCTGCTAGTTATACTTACATTTTATCTAAACGTGCTTTTCGCATAACGGACACATGCAAAAACCTAATTTAACACAATATCTTCCGTTCACAATCCTGATGTTTACCACTATGCGACTATGGCAAGTTTCAGTGGGGAGCTGTGGAAAGTTCTAGAAATGTGTCCTATATACATCGTGTCCTCCAGATAAATGACTTCATTCCTGTCACTCCTGGGGCTGCTGGCTAAGAGAGTGCCATCTCTATCTACAGACCCAAGAGCTGGCCCACAGGTGAGAAGGCACGTTAGAAAGTTAACGTAGCATTAACGGAGCGTTAGGTAGCTGTATTGAGCCTGAGAGAGTTCTTATCCATCCCTCCCTGGCTGGCTTCACTGGGCACTCTGTATCTGGGATATCTGAGAACTCCTGTCCACTAGGGAGAAACTGCCTTCTACATAAGCCTACTCATCCTGGACTACCCACAGCAGGTGAGGAAGAAGGGCCGCATCACACACGTAACAGAGTATCACCCTTAGAAACAGAGGGAGAGCGCATGGGGCAGAAGTTAGTCCAAACCAGTCTTGGGTGTGGCGGTGGTGTGCCTGTGGTCCCTCCCTGTAGCTCCAGCTCACAGACACAGTAAGCAGGTTTAACGTAGGGGTGCTTGAGTCCAGGATGTGGTACTTATCCTACCACTGGGACTTACCCTCTCTCCCTGTTTCCCAGCCTTACTATTGGACTGTTATATTTTCCCCCACTGGACTAAGAGTAATCAAAGTAGCTAGAACAGAGCTCAGCACAATGGGGCAAACCTGCAACCTCATCACCAGGGAAGCTGAGGCAGAAGGGTTTCAAGTCCGAGGCAGCCTGGGCTATTTAGTGAGTTCAAGGTTAGCCTGAGCTACATAAGGATATCTTTATCTAAAAAAAACTGAAGCAACCAGCTGAGTCTGGGCAGAAGACTCAATCCATGTTTGTAACAAATAAACCTTTAAGTCCGGTAAGATACCAGAGGACAGAGGGAGGGCTGCCCATTGACTTCTCAGAGAATGCCAGCTGACGGCAAAGGGCTTCAGCTCTCAGATGAACTTGGGATGGGGCTTTGTCTGTGAAGTCCCTGGACAGAGTCTCTTTCTAGAGCAGATCAGGCTAGCCAGCAGGAGGCTGAAGGGAGGGAGTCTGACCTTCAGAACAGTGGCTAGACTCTGACACAAGTTCCGAGGCTATGCCAATAGGTCATCTTGTCCAAGTTGGAGGCTTTCTGTGCTCCCTGAATTAGAGTCATTTATAGGAAATGTTACCGCAGATTTCTAACTGCTTGTTTAGATGGACAAATACCACATGTCATGGTGGGGACAGGGGGCAAAGAAGGAAGGAAGGGAAAGAGGGAGACAGGAGAAAGAAATAGAGAAAGGAAGTACAAAAGGTGCCACCTCCCTGGCTTAGTTAATGTGGTGGCTTGGATGAGAATGGCCCCTGTGGGCCCTCACATTTGAATGCTTGTACATTCTGTTTGGGAAGGATCAGGAGGTGGCCCTCTGGGAGGAAGTATGACACTAGGGACGAGCTTTGAGGTTTCAAAATGCCACACCTTTCCCAATTTTAGCCAACTCCCCCTCCCCCTTCCCCTCTCCCCCTCCCCTCCCCCTGCCCCTCCCCCTTCCCTTTCTCCTCTCCCCCTCTCCCTCTCCTTCCCCCTCTCCCCCTCTCCCCCTCTTCCTTCTCCCCTCCCCCTCCCCTTCCCCTTCCCCCTCTCCCCTTCTTCCTTCTCCCCTCCCCCTCCCCTTCCCCTTCCCCCTCTCCCCCTCTTCCTTCTCCCCTCCCCCTCCCTCTCTCTACTTGTACTTATAGATCAGAATGTGAGCTATCGATTACTGCTCCAACACCATGCTGGCCTGACTTTGCCATCCTCCTTGCCATGATAGCCGTGGGTTCCTATCATCTGCAGTCACACATCTCCTAAACTAAATGTTGTCTTTTATAAGTTGCCTTGGCCATGGTGCTTTGCCGCCGCGGTAGAAAAGTAACCATGACAGTTCAAAATAAAGAAGCGAGTGGCCCAGAAAAAGTGCACTCCTTAGGTATCTGGGAACTGAGACCAGGTCATCAGCCAAGGTGCAAAACCAGGTCCCTGGAGGCCACCTAGACCGATCCCTTATTATCTAATCCAGCACTCACCCCTAACCAAAGAGAAGCTGGTCAGGGGAGGCTGCCCACCAGCAGATGAGAGCATCGAGGCCAGTAGGGACATGGTTCATCAGCTAAGAGCACTGGCTGCTCTTCCAGAGGACCCAGGTTCAATTCCCAGCCCTGGTGCAGGGCGACTTAAAATCATTTGTAATTCCAATTCCAGTTCCAGAGTATCTGATGCCCCTTCTGGTCTCTTCAAGCCCTGCATTCGCATGGCGCACAGACACACATACAGACCAAACATCCGCACACATACATCAAAGCAAACGTCCTCAACATCATATCGGGGGGGGGGGGAAGGTAAGACACAACAGATGTGTCCAAAGCGTGCACATGTTCACACATATCATAAGGCCTGCATTGCATCATACAAATAGATTTCTTGACTTTATGCAGCTGTTATGCAGACATTACAAGGGAGACAAGGACACGCATACTAACAAGCCAGGTGTTCCACCTAACACTCTTCCTGAGCCAAACAACTGCCATCTTTATTAGACAAACAGATCACGCTTGTAAAGCTCATCAGAGCTAGGCATGCTTAGTGTTAACATTCTGAGAGGGAAGGGCTGGGGGGATCATCAGATGCTCCCCAGAGTATCCACCATTCACTCCCAGCTATGTGCAACCAACCCAGCCTTAATCACTTAAGACCTCACTGTCTAGGGTAGATCAGGGAGGAAGACAACATCCCCACAGCTGTGGGGAAGCCATCACCCATCTCGGGCACAGTCCTTTATGATTACATTAAGGTCACCCATCCTCCTGCCTGTAGCCCCCATCAGTACTCTGTGAGCTCCCAAAAGTCACCGATTTGGTTCTTTGGTGAACTCAAAATTTGGGTCATTGGGACCTTATGAGGTGGGGGTAGACATTGCTTCGTCCCCGCCCCCCTGCCCAGTCCTCCCCCGAGGGGAGGTCACTCTCACGACACAAGGCGCATCCCAAAACCTCAGGCCTCTCAGAAAATCAACAATAGTACTATAGAAAAATAAATAGATGTCCTGTTTCTGCTTTTCTCTTAAATTTGAAGTACTTGCCCCGAACTTTTCTATATTGAAAAGAGCTTTCCCCTACTAGTTCTAAAAGGAGTTTGGGCTTGGCGTACAAATTCACGAAAATGAAAGATAAGGTAAGGTCTGTGGTGCAACCTCTGAGAGGCTATTTCTGTTACTATTTCTGGGGACTGTCTTCCCGGCCCTGCTTCGCTCGCCAGCTTCACTCAGCCATGTTTCCACGTCAATAGACAATAGATCTACATAATTGTGTTTAATGGTTTTAGAGTATTCCACTCTGGGCGCGAGCTGATCTTCATTTATCCGGTCACATAGTATCGGGTTTTCATTTGCCGTTCAATTTCTCATTGTGATGAGCAATGGATGAGTTTTCAAATCATATTAAAGTACAGCTGCGGGGCGAGGAGATGACAGAGTCCGGAAAGGGCTCGCTCGTCGAGATGAGGACCCGAGGCTCATCCCGGGAGCAGTGGAAGAAACGTAGGCATGGTGGTCCACACACCATCCTAGTGCTGGGGAAAGGGACGGACAAACAGATTTCTGGAACTTTGTGGCCAGTTAGCCTAGCCTAATTAATAAGCTCCAGATGAGGGAGAGATTTGTCTCAAAAACATATAGAGCTGGGTAACACCTGAGAAAATACTTGGGGTTGTCCAATGGATTCCATCACACACACACACACACACACACAGAGAGAGAGAGAGAGAGAGAGAGAGAGAGAGAGAGAGAGAGAGAGAGGAGAAAAGCACTTCCTTTCTATTAGCACATATACCGCACTAAAATGAAGATAACATCCACTGAACACCATCTTTTAGCTCCGTCAGCTATCCTCTTACAGAGGTCTAGCTCATGCTAACAGGCTTTTGGTCATGAGACAAGAGCAGTGGTTCTTCTTTGTCACAAACTGAGTGGCATCTTCCTGTGACACCTTCCAGTGTGAGACCAGTTACTGAGAACTTTAATGTGCCTTCCCCCCACCCTCCTTTCCTTCCTCCCTCCTGCCTGTAGATCAGGACATAGAGCTTCCAGATGCTTCTCTAATGCCATGCCCACCTACTTTCCACCATGTTCCCCGCCATGATGATAACAGCCTAACCCTCTGACACTGAACAAGTCCCTAACTCAATCCTTGTTTCTACACATTTTCTTGATCATGGGATCTCTTCACAGCAATAGAACACTAAGACACCTGACTCAGGGTCCTGATACCTGCTGGCCCTCTGTTTAGAAATTCCTTGTATCAATCTTCTCTTGACACATCCACCCCTTTGTTTCCTTGAGGCCCCTTCTGAGGCTATGCAGAACACGTGCACCTCAGTCTCAGCACCTCTTTTAAGAAAAAAGATTTATTTATTATTATATGTAAGTACACTGTAGCTGTCTTCAGACATACCAAAAGAGGGCATCAGATCTCATTGTGGATGGTTGTGAGCCACCATGTGGTTGCTGGGATTTGAACTCAGGACCTTTGGAAGAACAGCCAGTGCTCTTAACCACTGAGCCATCTCTCCAGCCCTCCCAGTACCTCTTAAACCTCCCATTTTCCTTTATTTTTCCCAATACACAGCCTGGTTATTACACACCAACTTGTGCCACCAGTTGGCTTACTTTATTCCTAGCACTTAGTAGGCACTCAGAAAGTGATGTGGGAGTTCATGGATAAATAAAGAGCCTCTCTCTGGATTTCCTGGGTGTGCTATTTCCTCATCTCTCTGGAGATTATAATTACACTTATTTAAAAATCCTGTTGTATATTCTCTAGTAACTATGTTCTTAGCTATAAGTTTCTCTTCAGCTCTTCGAGCTATAATCCGTCCTTTTCTGTCTCACGTTGATAGTGCGTCTCAGATGGCTGATCCTGTTTTTTGGGGGTTGGGGAGTTGTTTGAGTAATTGAAACTTCTGGCATATGCCGATCTAGTGTGGCTATTGCTGTCCAGACCCACCCAGCCCACCCGTCTCTTCACTCTCTTCTCCCTTGGCTCCTTCACCTGCAGGGCCGTCAAACACATAGGAGGACACTGAGAGGTGGGAGGTCCCAAGAAGGACAGAGAGGAACGTTGAAGGGACAGCTGACAGTGACCATCTGAGCAAGGGTTAAACTACAACCACTGCAAACACTGCAAACACTGTGACCACTGCGACCACTGCAACCACTGCATACGCTGCGACCACTGCAAACACTGCGAACACTGCAGAACACTGCAAACACTGCAAACACTGCGAACACTGCAAACACTGCAAACACTGCGACCGTTGCAACCACTGCAAACACTGTGAACACTGCGAACACTACAAACACTACAAAACACTGCAAACACTGCAACCACTGCATACGCTGCGACCACTGTGAGCACTGCAAACACTGCGAACACTGCAAACACTGCGACTGTTGCAACCACTGCAAACACTGAGAACACTGCGAACACTACAAACACTGCAAACACTGCTGATGAGTGGGAAGCAACCTTGTCAATGTGACAGGATTAAAAAAAAGCTAAGTTCAAAATAACTTTCATTGAAAACTACAAAATGGGCTTTCTTCTAGAATAGAACATGTTCTTTGTTGAAATGTATTTTGTGTTCTTATGTATGTGTAGGCGTGCCTCTGTGTGTTTGCATGTGTGCATGTAGGTATCTGCAGAGGTCAGAAGAGGACGTTGTATCACATGGGAGCTGGAGCATATAGGCAGTTGTGAGCCACCAGATGTGGGCGCTGGGACCCAAACTCAGTTTCTCTCCATGAATAAGCAAGTGTTCCTAACCACTGAGCCACCTCTCCAGACCACCCAAAGCTTTTTCTATAAGAATTTACTGAATCGTCCACAAATGCCTGATTCTATCGACCAAATTCAGCCAGCTGAGCCACGAGCTTCACAAGGCCTCCTTTGAACAACACACATCTACTATTTCAAAGGATCTGGAGGGGCCAGGCTGGATCAGTCAGCGCTGCCCTGAGGCTCACTAAACCCTAAGTCTCCATCCCGGAGACCTGACTATTGCACTCTCCCCTGAGATCCATCTTCTGGTAAACATCCCGCCTCTGCAGTTCTCCCTGGCTGCTCTGACGGAGGCACAATGCTCTCCTCAGCCTGCCAAGTGTCTCTCGCCCTGGTTACTCTTCCTTTTGCTCTGCAGAACGTAGGGATAGCCTTACATGCTGAGCAGGCAGGACCCTCGGGGGAAAAGCTGTGCTTTCTCTTCAATATTCAAACATGGTAGCTTGTGGACAGCCCTCCCAGACACTGAATGGGGGACAGGGATGAGCCTGGGGACCCGGAACACTATGTGCAAAGGCCACAGATGACTGAACATACGGAGGACACTGGGCCAGTCAGGTGGAAGCTGACTATATAGGCGTGGGTGTCAGGCTGAGGATGTGACACTCCGCAACTGTCCCATAGGAAAAAGAGGATATGGGAAGATGGTTAGATTTGTCACTCTGAGCCAAAGGCTGGGTCCTGGGACAGAGTCCACATGTTCCTCCTGGGGTAGCAGAATGTCTGTCCGAGGGCAACATCTACCAGTGAGCCTTGCTCCGTGTCTGCTTGATTGCCTGCCCCCGTGGGCTCACTGAAGTACCCGAGTTCAACTGAAACTGATTAGGAAGCCCTAATGATGATCTGAAATGTCAAGTGCATCTCCATTCTAATGAGATGCATCTGGAATCCTTCCCGGATGAGAGAGGGCTTGCTTCCCTTGGCTTCAGAGCTAGAAGGATGGCAGTGGAGGCAGCGAGGCATGAAAAGAAAACTAAAAGCCAGGTGATGGCTTCCCGTCACACAAGGAAAACCCCAGGTGATCTGTGATGTTGGTTGGCATCAGCTTTGTAAAGAACAGTGAGGGGCTAGAGAGGCAGCTTGCTGGTTAGCGGTGTTTGCTACGCTTGTATAGGACCTGGGTTTGGTTTGCAGCTGCAGAGCACCTCAGACTACCTGTAAATCCCAGCTTTAAGGGATCTGCCACCCTCTCCTGGCCCCCATGGGTACTGCACACGGGTGATGTACATTCATACATTTGGACAAGACACTCATACCAAACAAATAGGTAGATGATAGGTAGATAATAAATAAAATTACTTATTTAAAATTTTATAATTTTAAATAAATGTTTACTTAAATATGTATTTAAAGGTGTGGAGGAGTATTTGTAGTGTGTATATGTGAGGTGTTTTATTGTGTGCACATGTATGTGTGCAGATATGCTCCCTATATACATACAAGGCCAGAGGAGGACATGGGTCCTGCTCTCTCACTATCACTGTGTTCCTCATATACAGTCTCTCTCACTGAACTTGAGAGAGGCTAGCTGCTGGCAAATCCCAGCAGTCCTCCTGTCTCTGCCTCCTACAGCACTGGGGTTACACATTTGTACTCGACCACACCTGGCTTTTTGCATAAGCTCTAGGGATTCTAATTCAGGTCCTAAAACTTTCATAGCTCTTACCTCCAGAGCCGTCTCCTCAGTCACCATATTTTACCTTCTGTGTCAACCTCCCAGAACTACAGAAAATGGAAAGCTAAAAACTACATTTCCCAAACTCCCTTGCAGCTGAGGTCTTTAAGGTGGCCTAGGTTCTGCCTGAATTTACCACTGTTGCCAGGTGAAGCAACCACTGTGAAAGAAGAGATTGACTCTTGTAGCTGCCTTGGTTTGAGATAGTTTTTCTGCAAGGAATTCTAATGTCCAGTCTCAGTGCTGCTCCTAGCTATTGTTATTCTTGCCCATGTGACTCCAGTCGGGTTTATAAGACTTCCCGTGAACTACCAAAACCCCTCTTAATAAAGCATAAAAGTCCTTGTTTAAACTAGGGTGGGAGCTAGAGAGGGCTAGAGCGGTTCGGAGTACTGGCTGTTCTTCTAGAGGACCGTGGTTCCGTTCCCAGCACCCACATGGCGACTCACAATCATCTGTAACTCCAGTTCCAGAGGAGTCCACACCTGATTCCCACTAGCAATGCGCACAGGCGGTGCACAAGAAAACATGCTCATAGGCAAAATAAAATAAATAGCTCTAAAAAAATTAATGAAAAAATAAGTTAGTATGGCTTTGGTTGTCTGCAACTATACAAACAACCTAATTTCAAATACAAGTTCTATATGACTAACGTGTGTGTGTGTGTGTGTGTGTGTGTGTGCGCGTGCGCGCGCGCGCGTGCGCGCGCGCATACCAGGGAATACCATACCAGTGATACTTTGAGAAACAACTTGGATGTCCCACTTACCTTAGTTCATGTGACAGGGTTGCTCTTGGCTGGGCCCCCGCCAAGTAATGTCAGCTGCTAGCCTGTGAGCCTTAGGGTCCATCTGGTCTCTTCCTCTCCAGCCTTAGAGTCAGAAATATCCTCCACATGTCCAGTTGTTTATGTGGATTCTTGTTATGGAAGGCAAGTCTTCATTCTTAAACAGAAAGCACTTTACTGACCGGGCCATTTCTTCCGCCTCTCTATAGGTCTTAGTGTGTAATAAAAAACTTGTGAGACAGTGACCGAAAACAACCATTTGTTATTTCTCATGGGTCTACAGGGACTGGAGATGCGACCAGCCTGGGCTAAGCTCAGCCGATAAGCCGACCTCCTTGAGGCCTTGTGCCTTCAAGAAATCTCAGAGAGATACAGCCAAGATGACGCCTTTCTGCCCCAAGTGCAGCCTTCCTCCCATGAGACCTCCTTTGTCTCTCACAGTCGAGTAGGGGCTTCAGGAAGGCAGAAGCAATGTTCCTGATCCCAACTGCACATTATTCTGGCCAGCTGAAGATTCCAGAGGTGGAGAAACACATTGTATCGAATGCAAAGGGCTTCAGAGTCACCTGCCTTGACCAAAACACAAACAAAGAAACAACTGTGGCCACTCTTGCAAACTGAACTGGCATAGCTTGAGGCCAGATATGTGATCGTGGGTATGGTAGTTCCTCAGGGCCTCAGTTTCCCCATCCATAAAATGGGGATGCTATCACATGCCTCCTCCGTGTGTTAACTGAGATGAGAGACGGTGGAGGTGAAAAACTCAGGAGAGTGTGCAATGACCCTCCGCTACATTCATTTTCTGTCTCTCTCTGAGATGCTTACCACCCTGGCCTTCCGCAATTGATAGGCTCTCAGGAAGTATTTGTCAAACATGTTAGCCATGCACCTGGCCCTTCCTACCAGTGGGATTTATCGTCTGTTAGTGACTTCTCAGACTTCTAGATTTACCACAAGCCCAAACTGCTCACCCTTGCTGGACATCAACCTGTCCAAGCTTAACATAAAGTTTCCTTGAAAGACATCATCCAGCTGTTCAAACACATTCCGTCCTCTGGGCATGGCTACGGGACCTCACTACCTCTAAATAATCCAACTTAACCCGACTTTTGGGAGGGGAATGCGACGTGTGTGTAGCGTACCAATTAGTAGGTTTCGAATTCCCATTTCCAGCAGATCCAAGGTAGCCGAGGATGTCCACATCCGTCCATGTTCCACGGCTATAACAAAAATACTGGGTGCCATGTAGACCTCAGGATTTTGTGGGATGATAGGGGCATATGGAAAAAGGAGAGCATAACAGGGCAAGACAGGAAGGCAGAGGGACTGGGGGTGGGTGCTCTTTCATTTCAGCTTCCTCTAGGGAGGACTGACAGACCCATCTGAAGGCAGAAGCTTCAGTGACTTCCCACTAGGCCCCAGCTCTATGGGTCTGACCCCAACATTACACACCGCAGAACCAAGCGCCCCAGACGTCAGCGGTTCTCAGTCTCAGTAGCGATTCCTTTGGAGGTCAACTATCAGGTACTTACAATTCATAACAGTAGCGACCTTACAGTCAGGAAGGAGAAATGAAATAATTTTATGATTGGTGGTCACCATTAAAGGGTCGCAATTTTAGGGACATTGAGAACCACTGCCATGCATGAAGGAGGAGCCACACCTAACCCGCGGCAGTTATCTGAAGACTTTCTTTGGTTATATGGCGGGTAAGTCATTTCATGTGTCTATACCACCACCTCCTTCAGTGGTGTCTGGGTTTGCTGATGTGACTCACGTTGGCCAGTGGGATCAAAATGAACCTTATAGGGGGAAAAAAAGTGTGGAAAGAGTCTCAGAGGCAGGGGATGCGTGCTGGGAGACAGTGTCCTCTGTGTATGACAGAGACACCGTAGCTGTGAAATCTCACCAATATGCCTAAAAAAGACCCAAACAATGACAATTCCCGCTGACGTGCTGGTGTGAATAGGGGAAATCTCACGAGGCCTCACCCCAAGATGTAGATGTGAGTTATTGGCAATCAATGGCTACTGAAAGAAATGAATCAGTCTTCCCTGGGGATGAGACTCTGGTAGTTTATCTAATCTCAAGTGGTCAGTCCAAAATACATACACATGGGGAAATATTAAATGGGACTCACAGGGTGTGCGTGTGCATGTGTGTGTGGTGTAAAACAATAATTGAGGAAGAGATCGTGACTTTGAGAGGGAGCTGGGGAGGCACAGGAGGAATTAGGAGAGAAAGGAGGGGATAGGAATGCACCATGTATGAAATTCTCAAGAGAAATTTAAATTTAAAAAGAACATCCACCTTGGATTCTAGGAGACCAGATGAGGGTTTTTTGTTTGTTTGTTCATTCGTTTGTTTTGTTTTCCCCAAATCAGAGACGTGTGTGCTTGGAGTAGCCAGGTCACAGCCGCTCTTCCAGACTGCTTTCAAGTGTACTGTGCTCAGAGACAGGAGGGCGAAGGACTGGAGTAGGCTGGCATCATTATTTGCCAAGGACCTGGGTTCAATTCCTAGCACCTCCATGATAGCTCCCAACCCCCTGGAGCTCCGGCTCTAAAGCGGATCTAATGGCCTCTTATGTGCACGGTATACAGACATACACACAGGCAAAACACCCAGACATATAAACTAAAAATAAATAAATAGATACATCTCAAAACCTGCTCTCTAGAGGCTAGAGAGACGGCTCAGCTGTCCAGAGTGCTTGCTGGCTCACGTAGAGGACCCACGTGAGCTGCCAGCATCCACACGGTGGCTCAAAATCACTGTACTTCCAGTTTCAGGAAATCCAACACCCTCTTCTGGCCTCCACAGGCACCGGGTATACATACGGTGCACAGACAGGCATGAAAGCAAAACATTTAAACACCTACAACTAAAAAAGAATTAATATTCTAGGTCTGGTGAGATGGGTCACTGGGGAAAGGCACTTGCTGCCAAACCCCATCTCACCTGAGTTTGATCTCCAGATTCCTCAAGAGGAAAGAGAACTGTCGCCCGCAAGTCGTCCTCTGACTTCCGCAAATATGTACACATAATTAATTAATTAATACTGTTATGTGTGTAACTTATGTTAGGGTTATAACTATATGCTATATACCCAACTCTCTATTTTCTGACTAATGGCCAGGAGCCATACATAAAAATAATACCAAATAACTGATACTTTTAAAAGCCTGGTATTGGGTTCCATTACCGTATAAAAAGGTATTGGCAATGAAATCACCTCCCTAATTACATCTTATTACCACTACCATTAATTTACATTTCCGGAGAGCACGATGCCAACGAGAAACAATGCCTTGCCCAGCATGGAACTGCAATGTTCCTCACACAGGTGCACAATAGAAAGCTGCCTGCCTGCCAGCCAGATTCCACCCAGATGCTATGGTCCCTCCGTCCAAAGCAACTGCAGACAACCCTCCCCAGCTCCCTTCCGCGGGTCTGCTGGCCCCAGCATCCTTGCCTGCGTCCCCTGTGAACACCAGTGGGCCAAGGATTAAAGGCTCGTCTGTTCCCGAGAGGCCAGTCGTAAATTTTATAGTCTTTAAATTAAATGCTAATTCCTAGAATAAGTAATTTACATGTATCTTTCCTACCATCTCTGGGGATCTATTTTCAGTCACCTCATGGGGTAATGCTAAAGAGACAACTAAATTAAAATACAGACGCATGCAATAAAGCATGAGAAGAGTTCTCTTTCTTTCATAAGCACGCGCACAAAAAACACAAAATACACACACTTTTCATAAACACAGATATATACAAACACACATATAAACCCACAAGCCGACAAGCATATACATAAACACAAACATAATCATAATCACACACAGACATATATCCATAGACATACAAACATGTTTATAAACAAATATCCCAACATATAAACACATACATGCATACAAACATACATAAACACATGTACATATAAACACAAACGCACACAAACCCACAAACATACACACACTCCTCAGATCTCAGTTTAAATGTGACAAAGCGAAAACCTTTGTACCTTATCTACTTCAGACCCTAGCACACCTTTAAGACAGTTGGGAAGCTTGTTATTAGCGGTTTGATTTCATTCAGGATCTTAAAGAACTAGGATCGTTCCTTTCCTTTCCCTGTCCTCCCCCCACAGGCTAGCCCAGTGCCAAGGACTCTGTGTATACTCAGCAAAACTAGGAAAAGGGGTGGGTTTAACACTAGACAAGTGTTTGAGGAACATTTATGATCAATAACAGGCTTCAAGAGAAAACGGGATTTTGCAACCAGAAGATTTCTGTAAGCAAAGATGTAAACTTTGACTCTAAAGCCCCGGGCTTTCCATTTTGACCTTGATACTACAGACATCTATGGTGAATAATCGTTTGCTGGGTGGGACTGTTCTGTGCATCGCAATGAGTCTAGAAACACCCTTGGTTTCTTTCCATTAGATGCCAATAGTAGGGTTGTGTTTGCTCTTCCAAATGGAGTTCAGTTCCCACAATCCTGCCTGGCAACACACAATCACCAAAACTTCGGCTCCAAGAGGTCCTCTGCTGTCTTCTGGCTTCCTTGGACCATGTGTACACAAGGACGGTGCCAATGCCACCATGGCCCCTGCCCTACTTTCTGTTGCTGAGATAAAATGCCCAGAAATGGGAGGAGACAGGCAATTGGTAGGGTTTACTTTAGCCCACATTTCCTCATGGCGGAAGGAATTTAAAACAGGTCGTCACATCACATCGACAGTCAAGAGCAAAGAGAAACAAATGCACGCACGCACGCTTGCTCGCTCGCTTCAGCTCAGCTCCGTTTCTTCATTCTTTTTAAAAGACGTATTTTTCTATCAATGCATATTATGTTTCTGGGATGCTGCGTGTGCTTGCTATGTACATTTGGAGATTATGGAAGTCAGAAAAGGGCATCAGATCCCCTGGAACTAGAGGTGCTTGGGAGCTGCCCTGCATAGGTACCGGGACCCAAACTCAGGTCCTCTGTAGGAGCAGTGCATGCTCTTAATCACCCAGCCATCCCTCCAGCCCTGGTCTCTGCACTCTCATACAATTCAGGACACCCAAGCCTAGAGGATGGCGCTGCCCTCTGTGGACAAAGTCTTCCCATATCAATTAACTTCATTCAAACAATTCCCTGCAGGTGAGCCTACAGGACCACCAATTCTAGAAAAATCTCTCCCTGAGTCTCTCTTCCTGGGTCTAGGTTGTGCTGAGTTAGCAATTAAAAGCTGACCATGACAGTCCCTTCACATCCCCCAGCCAGGAAAATCTCAAAATATAGCAAAACTGCTCTGGAGGGTGGCAGGCGATTTTTTTTTCTCCTCTCTTCTTAGTTGAGATCATTCACATAGACATGTTCAACCCTTGGCCCAGACCTCACATGACTTAAGGATAGCTATAAATACAATCCAACACAAAATCATAAACATACTTGAAACATCATGAGTTTCTATGTTTTCACGACTATTGCATAGTGCGGACTCTGTATATGTGACCATTGTGTGGCCTTCTCAAGGTTGGGCTCCCCTGAAGAGGTAGTGCTGGAACTGAGCATTAGCTTGGAAGTCATTATTTGCTAGCATAACAACAGATAGCTCTAAGAGAATGAGCTATCTGGGGTGCCATTCATATTCTGCTTGAAGAGTTTAGAAAATTGTATTCTCGGAGCCCTGAACCTTGTTGGGGGGTCTGAGAGCATAGAGCTTAGCTTTTGAACTGTCTTACCTCTCAGAATTGACCAAACGCTTTTATCAGTCCCAGATAAATATGTTAGTAATAACTGTACTGCTCTCTAACTGTATCCTTGACGTAAAATAGCACCTACAGGCAAGGGAAGTCTTGGAAACAGGAGTCGAATTGAAGGTTGCCTCTGTGACACCACAGCCTGCCTCCCTCCAAGGTCTCTCCACTGCAGGAGGATGGCAGCCAGTCGGCAAAGCTCCCTATCCACAGGCAAGAGCTGGTGGAGAGTCTGGTCCAAATCTGCCCTTCTGTATCCGAGGCTAGGACACAGACAGTTCTCCACTAGCCGACCTATTCTTGTTAACTCAAGACTAAGTCTATCAGAAGCCAAGAGGTGGGTCTAGCCCTCCGGGGGGGGGGTGTTGCTAAGCCTTCTCTCAAAAGGAGAGAAGAAAAACAAAGCCCCCTGGAACCTGTTCCATCCCAGATCCTGGCAAGGTCCCCAACCTCCTTCCCAGTTACCAGGCTTGCCTCCAGCTCGCCACTCCACCTCCTGCTCCTGTGTGTGCCCTTACTGCTTGGAAAGGGACATACGAGGCTGTGGCACAGGCTTCAGCCCAGATAGCAGAATGGAAGACAGAGAAGAAGAGAGAAGCGAAGCAGAGGAGAACGAGGCTGGGGGAAGAGGCAGAAAGAGGGAATGGAGAAATAAAAGAGGAAAGGACAACACAAAGGATACACATTTTCACTGTTTCCCAGGCTCTTGTACTTAAATACTTGGACCACGGCTGATGGCGCTGTTGTGGAATCTTTAGGAGGCAGAGCTTCACTGGAGAAAGTTGGTCAAAGGTGGCTTTTAAAGCCTGATTCCCCACTCTGTTTATAGCTCTGCTTCTGAACTATAGATACAGTGTAACTGGCTCCTGCCATGCCCCCCACAGAGTGACGGACAGACAGCTGCATCCGTCTGCAACTGTGGCAAGAGAAACTCTTTCTCTCTTAGGTTGCTTTTTGCAAGGTTATTTTATCACAGAAACAGAAAAGTAACAAGATGGTTCAAGCAAAGACGTGCTTACAGGTGCCGGGCTGCCCCGTTGGCTTTTATTTTGAAAGGTTTACTTGCTTCGTTCCTAAATACGGACCCACGGGAAGGGGGTGTTCTATGGCTCAACCCCTCTTAGAAAATGAATCCCCCCTCCCAAGTTTTAAGCGGGGAGACCCTCTACTTGGTCAATGGAACACAGGTCCTCCCTCAAGCAGCCTGTACCCCATGACCAGCAGAAAGGGTCTTCCCTGTGCACACAAATTTGTCAGCCTTTAGCTCTCAGCTTCCAACCCGGAAGACTTTGCTTTGAACTCAGCCATCTTCCTGTTTCCCCAAGCATGGCTTCTCCTTTAATAAACAATGACCCAGAGCCTTTGGTGGGAGACAGGCAGAGTTGCTGTTACGAGATTTAATATGCTGTAATCGACCCCTCTTAGCATGCGGAATCACACAGTGCGAGGAAAAGAATTAATCTCTCCCAGAAAGAACTGCCTTTTTTTTTTTCCTGTTATGAATCTAATCACTTCTGAGGCTGAGTTGGCATTTTGGGTGTAGAGGGAGCTCTCAGGAATAGAAACCACCAGATCAGGTTTCAAATGCCATCTGAATAAGGTACTTCATTGAATTGGGGGGGGGGAGGCAGCCGCAGGCTGAAGACGCAGCGCAAAGCAAACAGAGACTCTTCTGATCTGCAGTTCTTTCAGACCCCACGCCCCCCCCCCGCACCCCCAAGCACCAAGCAAAGAAAGTTACGGAATGAAAGCATCACTGTCGGCCTCTTGGGATACCTTGTCCCCACCCCTTCTCTTCCATGAGATGCTGCCGTCTCTAGGGCAGGTTGTTGGGCCTGCCAATCATTGCTGGTACCCACCCTCCCCCTCACTGACCCCTCCCCCCAATAACACTGGGAGATGTGTCTTCTCTGTGCATACTGTTCTATAATCCTCAGAGGTAGAATTTCATACATAGCACAGCAGCACGCTTGCCTCTGACATTCTCCTAAGCAGGATTTATTGCCTCCAAGACAGATGTGACTGGAATCGATTATGTCTTGTAAGCACGCATTCTCCAAGCAGCCCCCGGGTTCTCTGCAAGACTTTTGTTTCTTTGTATTGGCTTCATTCTGATGTCAGAGAATCTCATCATACTCCAATACTACTAAGAGCCCTGTGTGTGCTGAACTGGGAGACACAGGAAGGCCACCAAGTGAAGCCATGTGGTTCATTCTCTGAGGAGCTTTTTTTCCCATAAAACGAATCCTACAGGCTGATCCACTGATGTCAAGGAATGCAGAGACGACAGAAGGATGCGCTTGCAGGCCACATTAGCATTCATTTGATACTCCACCATTGAGCGTAGAATAATAAATAAATGCATCCGTCTGTCTTTGGGAGTGAGGTAGGAAGCAGTCTTTTAAAAATAGATGGAAAAAATAACTGAATTTCACCCAAAAAAAACAAAAACCGGAATATTAAATAAAGATTCTCACTAAAAAAAAAAAAAAAAAGATTAAAAGATTAAAAAAATAAAAATAAATAAAATGTATTTGTGGAGGTCTGCTGCAAAACTCAAGACCACATTTTGGACCTGCAGAGATGCTGGTGGTTAAGAATATTTGCTGCTCTCACAGAAGACCCAAATTCAACCCCCAGAACCTATGCCATGAGGTTTATAACTGCCTGTAACTCTACTTCCAGAGGATCTGATGCCCCCTTTATAGCCTCCTCAGCAGACAGCATACTCGTGTGCACACTTCCATATACAGATACATATATATATAACTATAAATAAAATGAATCTTAAAAAAATTAAAACTACCTATTACCCCAGTCATCCAAAAATTTCCAGTTTCCTTAGCATCGTATAAAATTGATGACACTAAGCTGGAGGAACATTATCCAGAGATTCTTTGCAACCCAGGGGGCTGGGAAGTCACAATTCTATTTGATTTCAGCAAAACTTGCAGAAAGTTCGTACTGGGTTTGGAAATAAAGCCACAAGGCTGATACCTTAAAACAAAATCAAGTACAGCCCACTTTATCCTTTATACATCTCAAAGACCAAGATTCTCAGCTAAGACCTTCGCAACAGAAAGAGGCAAGACAAGAGTGTTGATCACATGACAATACTTGACTGACTTCCTGTGACGATTTTCCTAGAGATGTGGACCCGCTCCACCTTGATTTTAGAACGTAGGACTGGAGAAGAGGCATGAAACTCTGCTTCATACTATCGAAATGAGAACTTTCTGCTTGCGTCAATTCCGAACAACAGAGAATGAGACAATAATCTATTCTGGCACAGGGACAGCCATGTGAGATGGGATACTTTAGCTCCTTAAAGGAAAAGAGAAAGGGGGAGAGAGAGAGAGACAGAGAGAGAAGAGGGAGGGGGAGAGGGTTATCAATGCCATGGAGGATTCAAGATGCCTGTCCAACATTTGGTGAGAAAAAAATCTTCAGCAATGTAAGATGGT
This sequence comes from Apodemus agrarius, assembly GCA_964023405.1. Lineage (NCBI taxonomy): Eukaryota > Metazoa > Chordata > Mammalia > Rodentia > Muridae > Apodemus > Apodemus agrarius. Next base: position 13,331,153 of record OZ030009.1, on the reverse strand, counting down.
TTTGATTGATATATAGTTATACTCGACTACACTACAATGTCTATGGCCTGGCTTGAGCTAAATAGTACTCCTAGCTTCCTAAGGACATCATTGTGCTGGGGCATTATAATCTTCTCTCTTCTAATTATTAATAAGTCACCGGGTGTGGTGCTGCATGCCTGAAACCCTATGAGGACTGTGGTAGGTTCAAGGCCAGCCTGGGCCACCAGTTGTGTTTTATAAAAAAAAGAAAAGGAAGCTAGGGGTGTGTTTGGTAGAGGCAGGGTATGGTGTGGGGGAAGGGGGTGCTTCTTTAGGCCTATGATGAGGGTCCCTTCCACGAGGTACCAGCCTATACTATACTATACTATTCTATAGTATAGAATAGAATTTATTTAGAGCATGGGTAGGGGAGTCGAGGGGGTAGTAGAGAGAGAGAGGCAGAAAGAGAGAGAGAGAGAGAGAGAGAGAGAGAGAGAGAGAGGAATGAGGTCAGTCATGAGTACATGGAGAGAGAGAAGGGGAGGGAAATGGGGACAGAGGGGGACAAGAGGAAGAGACCAAAAGACAAGCAAGAGCAAGAGAGAGAGATGAGGGAGCAGGCAGCCCCTTTTATACTGAGTCAGTCATACCTGGCTGTTGCTAGGTAACTGTGGGGCGGAGCCTAGAAGGAATGCTAACACTGCCTAGTGAGATCCTGCCTCGAAAACATCAAAATAATGATGATGATGATGATGATGATGATGATGATGATGATGACGATGACGATGTTGATGATAATGATAATGTTAATAATGTGTAGAGATTTTATGAACTCTAGCCACCCCTCCATGCTGGGGACTCACTCCTCCATGCACCTCAATTATGGGGCCTGTTTTCTCTCAGATGCTAAAGGTTTTTTTTTTTTTTTTAAGTTCAGCTCTCTGCGTCAGTAAATTCAGATGAGAAGAAGAAATGAAGAGGCTTTTTATTCTCTGAGATTTCAAAAACTAGAGCGTACACATTCTCCTTGGGGATTCATTTAGACAGTTCCCTGGGCTGCGAAGTCAGCTCTCATGGATTGGGTCTGGGCACTGAGCAAAGCTACGCTTTCAGGAACAATTTGCTTTCTTTATTCAGTAAATTGCTCTAAATTTTCCTTTTTTTTCCACCCAAGTCTTAAAATTGGCTGTTGTGGCTTTAGAAGCCTTCTCTTCTCCCCTAGACAGGCTTAGGGAGGAAGGAAAGGCTGAATGGCTGCTTACTTTTTAAAAGGGGCCCAGAGAATAAGTGTGTAAATGAAAGGCTTTGCATAATTTGGGGCACCGCGATGGAGGCGCTGAGATCCCACGGGGCAGCTTCAAACCTTGACAGGTGAGGAATGTAGACAGGCCCCTCTGCAGGCTACAGTCCTGGTGAGATGAAATCCAGATTTCCAGATTGATCAAAGAAAATAAAACACAAAACAATATCCCAACAGAAGAAAAAAAAAGAGAGAGAGAGGAGAGACCACAGTTCAAAGCTCTCCTACCCAGAGAGAAGGAAGGAAACAGCAGACCATCCTGACCTCAGCAAGCTTCAGAAAGAAAAAAAAGTCCGGGAACACCTCATACAGAACACCCCAAACCAGAGTTGATTTCCTTAAAAAAAAAAAAAAAAAAAAAAAAAAAAAAAAAACTTCCAGATCCCCAAGAGGCAGAAATGACAATAAATTCTAGAGCAGTTTGCTTTAACCAAAGAGAAAATACCATCCGGCTCTTCGAACACCTGGTGTTTGCCCATCAACATATCTGGAGAGACCCACTAACAAAGCCAGAAGGAGAAGAAAGATTACTTTAAAGTATTTCAATAAAACAGCCTGTGAGGAGAAACCTTGGGAGACAGCATCTCAACAATAGCAAGCAATAGGCAAATCCCCCGACAGCATATGCATTGCTGGTGTTTTAAAATGCCGATTCATTTACTAAGGGGTACACCAGACACCCCTAAACATTTACCAGCTTGTCAGAAATGCAGCTTTGGATCAGGCTTTGCTCCACGCCAACACCTTTGCCAGTTTTGATGCCTGCCAAGTTTGTATGTAAATGTATCCTTTCTCTTGCCCAAGACTAAGAGGAGCTGCGATCCGTTCTCAAAGACAATACATACATTATTTTAAAGCTCCATTACTCTGGCTTTTAAAAAAGCACAGTGAAAACCTAGTGAAAAGCCCAGTACTCATGATATTGTAGTGTCTCTTATCGCTGTTTATGGCAAAGGTGGCTGGCGGGTGGTTTGATGATTGAACATCTTTGGATAGCTTATCCCTCTCATACAGAGTATTTAAAGAAAGCCAAAAGTCAACCCCAAATCCTGTGTCCAACGATAGCCATGAATGAGACCCACCATAAAATCCTAAGCTTGCATCAAACACGATGAGAACTTTTGTATTATTTTCATTGTTTTTGGTAACTCAGCTGTGCAGTTCTTGAATGTGAGCTTTTCAGGTGACACTCTTATGTCATCATGATAAAATATTGCACATCCCAACTACCCACTACTGCTCTTTGTACCTGGGCATCCATTAAGAGATGTCTCATCAGTATCATCGAGTTCTTCAGTGTCTCTTTCTCCGTGGGCAGAAAGGGGTCATCATCGTCTTCCTCCAGTGCCTTCGACTTGGTAACAATGAAATGGGAAATCTGGTCATTTAGGGTGTGCAGTGACTGTACAGCTGTGAAAAGACAAAGAAGGAAATGTAGAATGATAGTGTCAGCTCTCTCTGTGTGTGTATATGAGTGTGAGTGCATACACATGCATACATCCCAGTAAGCGTCTCCCACTGCTCAGTGCAGGGATAATAGTACACACCAAATCCAATGTTAGTTTTATCTTTAACGTGGCGTCACTGTCAGCTTTAATTGTCAACTTGACCTAACCTAGAATCACCCAGGAAGAGAGTCTGTTAGATTAGTCTGTGTGGGACTGTCTCAAGTTAATTGATATGAGAAGACTGGTGATACCATGGGCGAAACCATTTCCTAGGCAGGAGGTCCTGAACTGTATGAGGGCATGAGCAAGCAAATGAACAAACATGCCTTCCTTTCTCTCTGTCCTTGACTATGGATATGATGGAACTAGCTATTTGAAGTTCCTGCCTTGACAGTCCCCCAGTGATGGACTGTAACCTGGAATTCTAAGCTGGGATCCACTCCTTTCTCCCTTAGGTTGCTTTCTGCCCGGGTATTTTGTTATAGCCCCAGAAATGAATCTAAGACACATGCGTTCTGTGGATTGAACATGGGTCCTCATACTTGCAAAGCAAACACTTCACCGACTGAGCTATTTCCTCAGTCCCACAACTGGTGACTTCCAGTGAAAAACAGATTCACCATTTTCAAGGAAAAAGCAAGGTGTGTATACCCAAGATCAACCAGGTAAGTGTCGAGAACCTGGATTTCTTCAACAAACAATTTAACAGCCAGATCGTGTCTGGGGAATCACCATCCAAATATATGAGTCAAAGTGTATAGAGTTTTTAAGGACACATTTTAACCTGCAAAACACCAGATGTAGAACCTACTTCGTGGGGTACCCAGTTACCCCAGGGAAGCATAACAGGATAGCGTTAGTTGGGTTGTACTAGAGATGTATCTCTGTGCTCAGTATTTATAAGCCAGAGATCATTGGCACTTAGATTTACACTTATGGTAATGCAGATAGCCTCTGCCATTGAAGTTTAAGACAGGGTGGTAGGGCTGGAGAGATGGCTCAGTGTTTAAGAGCACTGGCTGCTCTTCCAGAGGTCATGAGTTCAAATCCCAGCAACCACATGGTGGCTCACAACCATCTATAATGATTTCTTATGCCCTCTTCTGGTGTGTCTGACACAGTGTACTTATAATAGATAGATAGATAGATAGATAGATAGATAGATAGATAGATAGATAGATCTTTAAAAAAAAAAAGACAGGGTGGTGGCCATGTTTTCTAACCAGTGCCATGAATAGGTCAGAAGGACTGTCATTTCTGTCATTCCCATATCAATTGTCATCTGACATGTTACAGAGTTTAAGATTTGACTTTCTTGTTCTGGCTCCCTCTTTCTCTCCTATGCACTTAGTAAGAAAAAAGGGTGTGTGAGTGGGTGTGAGTTTATGAGTCTGCATGTCCGTGCAGATATGTGTATGAGTTTATGTGTGAGAGGGTTTGAGTATCTGTAATTGTATGCATGTTTGTATGCATGTGTGAGTGTGTGCGGGTATGAGTGTGTGCACCTATGTGAGTGTGTGCAAGTGTGAGTGTGTGCAAGTGTGAGTGTGTGCAAGTGTGAGTGTGTACATCTATGTGAGTGAATGTGTAGTCTAGAGCTTAATATTTGATACTGTCCTAATTTCCTCCATCTTCTCTTCCTTGAGAACAAGGTCTCATCTGAATCTGGGACTCATCATTGCAGCAAGACCAGCTGGTCATCAGGCTCCACTGGTCCTGCTGCCTCCCCCTCCCAAGTGCTACAATTACAGGCACCTGTCACACATGCCTGTTCTGTACATGGGTACTGGGGATCTGACCCCACATCCTCGAGCTTGCCTGGCAAACGCATACACTGAGCCACCTCCCCAGCCCCCAGTGGTAGTTTTTAATCTATTGTCTACTCTATCTACACGTGGAATATCAGAGCTCAATAAACATTATTGAATTCATTTCCTTAAAATCGCATTCCTTCCCTTATAGAATTGCCCATAATTTTTTTTTTGGACAAATCTATACTTTTTGCAGCAACAAAGAACAGCTTCTAGGCATTCTCAGTAAACTGTCACATGAAGAGAATTCTGAGAGGGCCCAGGAAGTGATCAGCAAATTCTAACACACAGGGCAGCAGGGCTTGGGATACAGTACTTCTGGCCAAAGGCAGAGCGAGACACTGAATGACTTCTTGCTGCAATAGCTAGGGAACCCAATAGGCTTACAGACGGCAGGGGTCTGTGGTCTTTGAAAAGGTAGGGCAACTGAGTGAGTCCTATTATTTACCTTCAACTGACATGCACATATACACAATAAATATAGTTAAAATTTTTAGAACATGTGTGTTCTTCACATATATATTTGCAGTCTCTTCTATTGAGATATAGAGTATATACCCCTTTCCTGTGAATCTGCCCTGGCCCAGTGACAGGATACTCTCTCTATGATTCCTATGTCTAGCTCGTAAAAGGGTTGGAGGCTCTGGGCATGGTCACTCTGTGTGAAGCTGGCTGCCATGGAAGATACTTGTCATGGATGATATTGTCAAGTTGCTGGGCTTGAATCATCCAGGAGGCTCTCTTGACATGTCTGTGAGGGAGGTTCTATAGTGGGTTAACTGAGGTGGGAAGACCCACCCCGAACATAGGTGGTACCACTTCATGAGCTGGGGTTCTGGATTCGGTAAAAAGGAGAAGACAAGCCGAGCACCAGTGTCCATGGCTCTCTGCTTCCTGGATGCGGTGTGAGCATCCAGCTCAAGCTCTCGCTGCTGCGTCTCCCCCACTATGGTAGACTATATTCTTACATCATGAGCCAGAGTGGGCATTCCTCCATCGTGCTGCTTTTGTCCGGTACTTTGTCACCTCAACAAGTAACTAACACGACCCTTGAGCAATCAGAGAGCATAGGTCTTCAAGGGAATCCACATGTGAAGATTTCATGAAGAGAGATGCTTAGACAGCTGAAGCTATCTGTCCATCTACTCATCTATTCATCCACCCCTTCAGCTATCCATCTATCTATCATCCACCCATCCCATCCATTCACCTATACATCCATCCATTATCCATCCATCTATCCATCCATCCATTTAGCCACCAACCTGTCCACCTATCTACCTACCCACCTATGTACACACCCATCTACCCACCATCAAAATACTGATCTGCCCATTTACCCATTCATCCATCTCATGTGCCAGATAGGTAAGTGGAGAACTATCTGGTAGGGCCAGAGAAAGCTCAGTGGTTAAGAGAACTTGCTGATCCTGCAGAGGATCCAAATTTAGTTCCTAGCACCCATGTCTAACTGCTCAAAACTGTCTGTAACTCCAGTTCCAGGGGTTGCTCTCTTCAGGCCTCTACAAGTATGCATACACATGTGGTATAAGGTCACACAGATACACATACACATGTATAAAAACATATCTAAGAAAACCAACATCTAAAATATTCTGATGACAGAAGACACAGCATAGAAATGAGGACTCCAGCCATATTCCATACGAAAGGTTTTGTCTACCTACCCCATCCAAGTCACCCAAGATGCAGCCCAGTCCCAGAAAAAGCAGAACTGAACTGGACTTCTCTCCACATCCCAATCTACCATTCACAAAACTGAGAGTGTAACTACATAGTGATTTATATAACTCATTTTGGAGGTTTCTCTGTTATGTAGCAACCAGTAACTCTGTAAAACATAGCCATGACACCTCATGATACACACTATAAGCTATCAGATACATGAGGACAGCAGAAGTGCTTTCTCACTTCATTACCATGTCTTAATTACTTTCTATTGCCATGGCAAAGCCATGACCAAGATAACTTACAAAAGAAGGTATTGAGCTTGGGAATCACAGTTCCAGAGACATAGATTCCATGACATTGTGGCAAGAAGCATAACAGCAGTCAGGCATGGAGCTGGAGTATTTGTAGAGAATTCACATCTTGATCCCTCAGCATGAGACCAGGCATCGTGCTCCCTGAGAATGGCACGGGCTTTTGAAACCTCAAAGACACACTCCTCCAACAAGGCCACACCCCCTAATCCTTCCTAAACAGTTCCACAAACTGTTAACCAAGCATTCAAACATATGAGCCTGTGGAAACCATTCTCATATAAGCCACCACACTGTGTCACTGGTGTTAATCACTGCATATAGAAACAAGCCAAGGCATGGAAGAGAAAGGTCTGAGCACTCCACTCTGCCCCTACCCTTCCCTGGTCATCATAAAATCGGGAAGTTGTACACATTGTTCTCCAGTTACCCTATAAAAACCTCAACTAAATAAAGCTGCTCTTAAAGCATGTGATGGATTAGAGGCTGGAGAGCCACGGACACTATTCCTGCCTACCTGAGGTTAGGAAATGAGGTCATAAAACCCAGTTCGCTTGGTTGGTTGTATTGAATGTGTAATGACACTCAATCTGTTGTGTGTTATTTTTGTCCACAAATCTGCGGAAACATACTTCTTAAGCAGCTTGTTTATCTGAAGTGTTGCTTGAATCTTCCTAAACACTAGCGAGCATTTATTTAGGCTTCTGATAGGATGGCACTTTCATGGTTTGATAAAAGGGAAAATTTTGCCAAGGTTCAACATTATGTGTTATTTTAAAAAAAAATAGAAGAGAAATGTGTTTGGAGGCACCCCATCTCTGCTTTTTATGGGTCAGATGGAGCATGGAATATGATGCAATAATGATATGACCTCAAGTGCTCATTTTATGCAGATGAGTCCAGATGTCATTGAGATGGGCTATTGTGCTACTTTTACAGAAAAATAGGCTTGATGAATCATATCTCGGAGCAGAGACACTAGCAGCTCTGTGGACTTTATGATCTTGTTATTTATATGGTCCATAGATACAACCTAATGACCAAATTTATCCCCATGTGTTAAACAATATTTGCTCTTCACAAATCTCAAAAGCTATGATGTACTTTTGGATTAAAATGCCCATCTATTTCCAGTTCTCGTTTTAATGGAATGCCATTAAATAAATGAAGCCTAAATATTCAGACTTTTTTCCCCTTTCTGTGACTGTAATAAAACTCATTCTGCTAGAGATGAGGGTGCAGAGAGGTCAGAACCTTCGTATGTCGCTGTGGGAAAAGGTCTGATGGTAGATCAACACATAAATATAGGATTTCCATATGAATGGGCAATGTACTCTTCAGTATATAATTGGAGGAACTGGAGAAGGGTGTTTGAACAAACGCTTGCTTGAGAGTTGTACAGGTTAACATAGCCAAAGCTGGAAACTACTCATTCATGCCCATGAATTTGTGGGTGAATAAACACAATATGGTATGTCCATTCAGAGGAGCATTAGTCAGTCATACAAAAGGAATAAACCAATGATATATGCCACCACATGGATGACCTTAGAAGCATTAAGTTAAGTAAAAGAAGCCAACATCCCCCCCCAAAAAATTTCATGTACAGTAACTATCCATAATGGACAAACAGTGAATCCAAAAGACTATCAGATTCCAGGGAGTCCAGCGGGAGAATAAGAATAACTGCTTAGTACTTATGAAGTAAGGGGTTTCCTTTGGGGATGATAAATTTTTCAGAAAAGAGTTGTGACAATGGATATGCACAGTGTGTGAGCTAAACACCGCTGAACTATGGGCTTCAGTTGGTTAAAAGAAGAAATTTGTCTGTGTGCATTCTATTGCAGTTTGAAAAAAAAACTTGTGAGGCAGGAGGATTGCAAGATCAAGGTCAGATAGAGAGTGCACTGCAGCATTTATAACCAGGATTTCTCTAATGGCGAGATGGGGCAAGGACCTGAGTTTAACTAGAACACCCACATGGTGAAAGGAGAGAACTGACTCTCTTGTAAGCTGTCTTCTGACTTCTATGTGTGCCCCATTACATTCACGTATGCACACACACACACACACACACACACACACACACACACACACACGCAAGCACGCATGCCCAGCATGGTTACCACGTCATTTTCTTTAAATGAACAGATCTGCCAGAGCTAGCCTAGCTGTGAAAATGGCTGCTCTCTGTGGCTGTGGGTCCTGCAGTTAGCAGCTAAGCAGCTGAAACAAGCCCTGACTGAAAGGAAGTACAGAGGCAGGAGCAGGGTGCATGTTGGCTCGAGGCTCAGATCTGCACAGTGGAGGCTAAAGACCACCTCAGTCTTGGGACGCCACCCTAAGGTCAGAAAGAAGCTGAAGGGAGACCCCATCTTTTACCATGCACAGAAGACTGTACCTCTGAAGAAGGCCTGGAAGTCTGAACCTTGGAGTCAGACATTCTGAGTTCTAACCTTGCCTCTGTATATTGGGTCTGGGCAGCGGCATTGCCTCTCTGAGGATGGCTTTTCTCACCTGTCCCTTGGAGGTGAGATAAAGCCATGATGACGTCATGACCATGAGTATTGAAGTACTTAATACAATGGGCATACTTGCAGTATGGCCCGGCCCAGAGCTTCTCCATAACAGTACTTACCAATGTGGTCACAGTGGCCACCGCCTAGTTCCCATGAGCCTCTGGGCAGCCAAGTCCAGACATAACCATCAGAGTCTATCATGAATCAACACCCATGGGCCAGCCTGCCTATTCTTATGGCCCTATGGCCACCAGCCCATCACCATCCCCGACCAACTGACTCCACTTATCCCAGACCATCTAGTGGTCCCCCACAGCACCTGGGACATCAGAAGATCATGTCGAGTGCAGGGAACTCTGGGCACCAATGCTATCCCTGGGTGTGTTCTGCATAGGGAAAGGCAACCAGAGAGAGAAAGAGACAAAGGCAGGGTCAGAAAGAAAGAGAAATGGAGAGGATGTTATGGACTCAGACAACGGCCCCTCTTCCCTGTCCTTGGTTTCATGCATCTTACGACCATGCCGCCTCTTGCCCTGACCTTCTGTGATGGACTCTCTATTGGTGTGTGTGTGTGTGTGTGTGTGTGTGTGTGTGTCACATGTGTGTGTGCGTGTGTGTTCACATGTGTCTGTGCACATGCCCGAAGAGGTTGCAGTCAACCTCCAGGACTATTCCTCCGGAGCCAAGCACCTTGTTTGCGAAGGGTCTCCCACTGGCCCGAGGCTTGCAGATTGGACTGGATCGCCTGGGCAGTGAGCTCCAGGATGCTCTTGTCTCTGTCCCCCCTGGCTCCAGGATTACAAGCGCGTGCCAGCAAACCTGGCTTTGGATGTGGGTTCTCAGAATTCCCATCCCCATGTTTGCAAAGCAAGCACCGTACCAACCGCGCTTCCTCCCTTGCGCAGACTCAGGCTGCTCGGGAGAGTGACATCAGCTGAGACAGACACATGCACATGGCTGAGGCTAGACCTGAGGAGGACTCTGATGTTTGGAGGGAGGATAGAAAGGACAGTGAGGGGGCGGAGCTTGGCTCTCTTGCATAGCTAAATGTTTGCTGGTCTCTCATCTTTGCTAACCTCTACTTCACTGAGAGGCACAGCTGGTGTTCTTGACCCTGCCCCCTCCTGCTGACTCAAGCTGAGGCTGAGCCCTGGCTGTCTCTGCTAGGTCCTACCACTCCAGCTGATTTGTTTGCTATCCCAACTCTACCAAACCGGACTGTGGGGTATCTGTGAAGTGTTTGCGGATGGACTTGAGCTGCCGCTGCTAGCTTGTGAACTGAACTGCTGATTTCCAGACAGCACAGATGAGAGTTACTCCAAAAGAGCCTTTCTAAACAGGTCCACTTCCCCTGTAGCTTTTCTTTTCCACTACCTCTGGTGGGTGGTGGGCTGCAATGGGAAGTTAAAGTGTTTAAGAACCGTCATTAAATAAGTTTTGAAAAGTTGAATTTAAGAGGACATTCCTTACAAGCCTGACAATGGTGGGCCAATGGCTTGCACATCACAGAGGAGGAGACGGAGTACAAGAAATAAGTCACCGGAGGACACAGGTGACAGTCAAAGGCGCAGCTCCCACTCTCTTGCCCATGTTGTCTCATGTTAAAATCATGGAGGAAGATGCTACACTCTCCATTTGCTTCTTTTGCTTACTTCCTGTTCTTTGAACACTAAACCAAGGCATGGGTCATGTCTGTTAATACTGTGTGGTGACCGCAGTTACTCTTTGGGACACTAACTATCCTAGTGTACTGAACTGAGACACCACCATCAGAGACAAAGATTCAATCCAGTAGGCACAGGCAGTGCTTACTTGGAGCGAGAAGCAGGCGAGCGGGGCCATCCAGAGCAGAGTGCCCTGGGGCTAACAGGGAGTTTCTTTTCTTTTCAGAAAGAATCTTCAAGGGACATCATGGCCTCCTGCATGTTGTGCAGGGTGGGTTTAAAGACGTCGCAAAACTGAAGCCCCTAATTGAAACAGGCTATTGATAATGTAGCATGCAAGACAGAGGCAACCGTATGGAGCTCGAGGGCAAAATCCACACACAACTTTTGTCCATGGCCAGGAGAAGAGGCAAGGCCTGGATGTATGATTGTCTTTTAAATTGATCCTTGTGATTTGAGGGCTTAATAGCAAGCATGGAGCTGGGGCTGGGGCTGGGGCTGGGGCTGGGGCTGGGCAGACATTACACTGGAACAGAACTAGAAAGACTCTCGGGTGCAAAGAGCTGACCTGTCGCCCATATCTGACCTGAGCACAGTGTGGCCAGAAGACACGGGTCTGCTGAGACACCAGGGTAAGCCAGGGACCCAGAGAACTTGGCCAAGTCCACCGTGAAGGGAAATCAGGGTAGAACCTCAAGACCGGAAGCAGAAGCCATGGAGGAGCATTGCTTACTGGCTTGCTCAGCCTATTTTCTTATACAACCCAGGCCCGCCTACCAAGGGACAGCTCTGCCCACCGTGAGCTAGGCCCTGCCACATCAACTAACGATGGAGAAAGTGCCCCCGCAGACGTGCCCATATGCCAATTTGACGGAGACAATTCCTCAACGAGGTTCTCTCCTCGACAAGATGTGTCGAGCTGACAACCAAGATTAACCATCGCAGTGACGAGTTTTAGGCCGTGACAAATATTCTTGGGCTGTCAGAAATACTTAAAACGAATTATGGACAGGAGACATGAGTTCAGAGCTGTCTCTCCTCTGATGAACTACCAGCGTTATCAAGACAGACATGGTAAAAGGGAGAAGTGATTCTTTTATAGGAACTTAATATGGAAACAGGTACATGAGCCCTATCTCATTAAAAGGCCAACACCGTGGAAAGGATCCCCACACACGCTCTGCCCTTGTTTTGTTTCCCCCAGGGAACCACATGAAAATGACTATGTTTGGAACTGAACTGTCTCCAAGACTAGGAGTCCCTCCTCCTTGATTCAAGAGGGACTCACTGACCCTGGAACACGAGCGAGCATCGGCCGAGTAAAACCCGGCACCGTGAATCTCAGGGAGTAGATTCCAGCTGTGAGTCTGGAGATATGCTGTCCATCTTGTCCTGAAAATTGCTTCCCTCTGACTGAGCAGCCCCAGAGATAAGAGGCCAGGCAAAGGTCAGAGGTCAGCCAAACAGTGGATTAGCACTTAACTCACACCAGGTTTCTCCAGAGCACTGAGGTCCTGGCTCGGCTCGTTACAAAGTGTCAGGATTGGGTGAACCTACCGCCTTATCGGATGTCTGGGGGTGGGCCATGTGCATGTGTACACGTTCATGAGAATACATGTGTGTGCTTACATGGTGGGGCCAGAGGTTGGCTACAAGCTGTTGTCCTGCATTGCTCTTCATTTTAACTTTTGAAACAGGAACTCTCACTGACCACAGAGCGCACTGATTTTGATAGACTATCTGGCCAATAATCTCGATCGCCCTGTCTCCACCGCCCCAACACTGGGAGCATGGATTCATGACACCACACCCAAGTGTTTTACACGGGTGTTGGGGATCTGAACATAGATCACCAGGTGTGTGCCGCAAGCCCCTTCATGACTGACCTAGACTCGCAGCTCACTGAGGGCCTATGCTAACTTTTTTAGTGAAGTGTAGGGCTGAGTGTGAGTCTCAACTCCAAAGCTCCACAGTTTCTGTTTCCTTTTACAGAAAAGGGGGGAAAGATTTGGTTGGGGGTTTTCTTCTTTGCTAAACAGAAGGGGCAGCTTTCAGACCCACCACCACTCTCCTGGGAGAAAAAGAGGAGAAGGAGGAGGAGGAGGAGGAGGAGGAGGAGGAGGAGGAGGAGGAGGAGGAGGAGGAGGAGGAGAAGTAGAAGAAGAAGAAGAAGAAGAAGAAGAAGAAGAAGAAGAAGAAGAAGAAGAAGAAGAAGAAGAAGAAGAAGAAGAAACATGATGCTTGGTAAGTAAAGAATGAGGCAGTGAATCTGTGAGCTTTACCCAAGCTGTAGACCTTGTTGTTTTTGGCTAACTGAAAGGGTTTACCAACGGAAGCCTCGTTCTCAATTTTAATGACTGCCTATGCCATTTAATTACTTCTGGTCTGTTAATATTTTAAGATCATTTTGTTTTATTGCAATTTTCAATGTGTTTCAAAGGTCAGAAGGAAACCACTTTGAATCTCAAGTAAGTTCTATTTCTGGAAAATAGATTTATGGACGGCGCAAGGCAGTCGGTACCTTGTGGCTTTTCACTTCAGGTTTTGGGTTTGAAAGACTCTGCCCGAGGTGATGCAGCTACTACCTACACGTGGTGGCAGGGTGACTAGAAGTCAGGTGTTGGGGCTGGGGCAATACCTCAGTATCACGCATGCCTGAGTTTGCTTGCCCAGACTCCATAGAGAAAAGTCGGGCCTAGTACTGCATGTATGATCTCATTGCCTGGAGGACAGGAGGATCTCTGGGGCTTACTAACCAACCAGGCTACCAGAATCAAAGAGTTTCAGATTCAGTGAGAGATCCTGGTTTTTGTTGTTGGTTGGTTGGTTGGTTGGTTGGTTGGTTGGTTGGTTGGTTGGTTGGTTGGTTAGTTGGTTGGTTGGTTGGTTGGTTGGTTGGTTGATCTGTTTTGTTTTTATTTTTAGGTAAAGTGGAGAGGGACTGGAGAGGTGGCCCGGTAGCTAAGAGTGTATATACTCCTCTTGCAGAGAATCTGGGTTCAGTTTCCAGAAGCCAAGTCAGGTGGCTCACAACTACTTGGAACTCCAGCTCCAGGGGATCTAACACCCTCTCCTGGACTCTGTAGACACTGCACTAACATACACATACATTCATGCAGACATAAACACACGCCGAGCACACTATTCAAGCCCATGAGGGCACATGTATTCTTTTATTATCTTAATAAAACCTAAGGGGAAGATCGACTGAGGAAGACACCGGATGTCAACTCCGTGTCCATAAGTGTGAGCACCCGCTCATGCGCACACACACAGGAAGGGCTCGGCAGGCTCCAGTGCTCCCTGGTTAGCAGCCTCTGGAGAAGCCCTCGGGGCTCAGCCCCTCGTCTGTAAAGTGGAGACAGAAGGAGTGAATGCGCTCCTACGCGCTGGGAAGTAGCAATGCCTCCAGCCCCTCCCAGGCTCGGGGTGTGTTTCTTTATTGCTGCCACTGTGTCCTCTGGAACACAGGGATCAGGTCCCTGCGGTGGTGGTCCTTCCTGAATCTCTACATCACAGCCACGCACACAAGGACAGCTGAGGCAGACAGGTTAGATAGTTGTCACTTCTTTTTCCTTCTTTCTTTCTTTCTTTCTTTCTTTCTTTCTTTCTTTTCTTTTTCTTTCTTTCTTAGATTTATTTATTATATGTAAGTATACTGTAGCTGTCTTCAGACATCCCAGAAGAGGGCATCAGATCTCATTAGGAATGGTTGTGAGCCACCATGTGGGTGCTGGGATTTGAACTCAGGACCTTCAGAAGAGCCGTCAGTGCTCTTAACCGCTGAGCCACCTCTCCAGTCCTAGTTGTCACTTCTTAAAGGAATAATAACTCAGCATACCTCATTACATCCCAAAGTCCCACTCCTTCAGACCCTTCCACTGAGGCTTTGGGCTTTTATGTATTTGAGAAACACACAGACAATCAGGTCTATCCAATCCATTCCGGCCCCCACTACACACACACACACACACACACACACACACACACACACACACACACTCATGGTCTATTTCACATGTAGACCGCACTCATTCCATCTCAATAGCCCCCATATCTTATCTAAATAGCTTCTGTGGCAGGGGCGGGGAAGTCGGTTCAGCGGTTAAAGTGCTTCCCATGCAAGTATGAGGACTAGGGTAGAGATCCTCAGAATCTGTGTATAAGCTGTGTGGGAATGGAATTCCAGCCTGAGGAGGAAGAGACTAGACTCCGCAGAGCAAGCCAGCTAGACAGATGAGCCACGCTGGTGAGCTGCGGATTTGACTGAGAGGTCTCCGCTCAGTAAATCAGTTGGAATCGTGATCTAGCATGACTCCCAACATTAACTGTGGGCCTCCACATGCACACACTGAATGCTCGCGCACGTGCACTAACACACATGCAAGCATGCATGCACCCATATACATACAACAAACACGTGAAAAATGGAAAAGAAAAAAAAAACCTGTTCTGGTTTCCTTTCTGTTGCTATAATAAAACACTGTGACAAAAGCAGATTAGAGGGAATTTCCATGTAAACATGTTAATTAGAAAGCTGGAGACCGAGAGGAAACAAACAAGCAAGCAAACAAGACTTGGCCGTGATTGCCTTTGGGTATCGTTAGCGTGCATGTCACCCTGAGGGTTCTTAAGGAGTGGCTGCCAGTCAGGCATGACAGGCCTGGCCTTTAAACCCAGTACCCAGGAGGCTGAGGCAGGAGGATCATGCCAAGAAGATTCAAGGCTTGCTCTAGTAACAGAGTAAGGCTCTTGTCTCAAAGAAACCAAATATGTTTTTATATACAATCTGTAGTTTATATCATGTAATGTATGCAGTATATTCATGTATGCAATTATGTGACATTTTTTAATAAGAAGCAGTTGCTAGTGCATAGCCCTAAGGATCTGAGACTTTATATTGCCACCACACTGGCGCAGAAAAGTGAACATAGTGGTCGTGCTTGGAGATGACTCCTAATTATCTTTGCTTCCCTCGTAAAAGGTTTTGGTTAGTTCTCTCTCACTTTAAATAATACGGACCTGTGTCACCAGTGGGAAATTTGAGGTGTGATCAGAGTTTCCTGATCTACTCCCCGGGCTAGATCAGGAAAACCTCCTGGGCTTTCCCCTTGACTCCCTCCCTCCAAGAACCGTAGGCTGCTGTGCCGTGGGACCCTCAGGCAGGTCATGGTGTGAAAAACAGAGTCCCTACCAACATGGAGTATGCGTCTAGTGGTCTGTGAAGGCGCCATTTTGGAAGCTACTCCAAGCAAGTTGATAGACAAAGATGACTGTGTCTGACAGCTTTGCCACCATTCCCTAGGAAACCCTAGGCCTGCGTGATTTGGGCAGACCCCTCCAAAGTTCAGCAAGGTGACAGGATGATGCGGCACATTGTTGTTTAAGTCACTAGGATTTGAAGTCACTTACGAAGACAATTTATTAGATGACTCAGGCGCATTTTTCATATTGAGAGGTAAAGTATTGCTGTAGCCAAAATTCCTTTTTAAAAAAATAGGTGGTCACAGACAAAAGATCTAGGTGTCAGAAGCCAGAGGACTTTGTAGAAGAGTGTCCTAGAGTGCATGACAAGCCCTGATGCTGATGGTCCCCATGTAGGCTTCAGGTGGCAACTGGGGGATGGCCTAAAGGAAGAGGAGAAGGTGGGATGTTTGCTGTGTTGTGGCAGGAGTCTAAGCATCACAGTCTGAGGTCGTGCGAGAAGTAGAAAAGCTATCTAATACTTGCCTGGTCTAGCTGGGGAAGTTTACAGCTGCACTGTTGACAGCGTCACCTGATTTGTTCTTGGTGTTAATATAACGTATGAGGGGTACAGACAGGCTAAAAGGGAGCCTTTTTTGTTCCAGACACTGGAATGGAAGAGCATGAGGAACAGTGGTCTATGGATCCCTGTAGCTCTCTAAGCCAAGGCCAGACCCATAAGTCTGGGCAGCTGCAAATAGGAGACACCATTATAAAAGAAGCCCAGTGAGTGACTTTAAGGGCATAGCCAAGAGCTCAGAGTAAACCCAATTCACAAGAAGGTATTCTCGCTCCCAATTGAAGAACCATTGAACTGTGGTAGAGGTGATTTGGAATGTCCCTGGTCTACTAACTTCTACGTGCTTTGCATATTCTTCCTTATGAGTGGATGCTTCTAGGATTTGCCCTGCACCCACTCCTGCATGCGGGGGGGGGGGGGGGGGGGGGAGAACATGTCTCTTTAGTTCTCCCCTATTTAAATTCAGAGCCTTAGTACTCTGCAAGCCAGTAACCTAGGAGATTGTGTGTGTGTGTACACATATGTGTCTGTATATGAATATATATGGACCTGATTTTATATAAAACTTTCAATGATGCTAATGTGATAACGAGATGACTTTGGATAGATATGTATGAAGTTCTTGGGAGTAACGGAGTATGATTGGCATTCAAAACACTGAGGGCAGAAGGTAGACTATGATAGCCAGACTCCAAAGTAGATTTCACCAAGTACCACCTCCTGGGATTACCACATCTCTATAGACCTTTCCCATGGTTTTCTCTGCGTATCTCTGTTTCTCTATAGCTCCCTCTAGCCACAATCATGCTATGAACCTAAAGAGGACTTTGAACTCCTGGCCTCCCTGCTGCCTTCACCTCTGTTGTACTGGGATTCCAGGCGTGCGCTACCACAGGAGTTATGCGGTGCTGAGGACCGAGTCTTGGGCTCTGTACATGCTAGACAAGCGAGGCACAGCCAAGCGAGTCAGACATCCCCATGCCCCACCTTGTGCTATCTCTGCCTGCTCTCTCAACAGGATGTCGACCCCGTCCCCAGGACTGAAGATCTGGGGAAAGGTCCACATGGCAAGGAACTGAAGCCAGCACATGCCTGGTGACCCAGGAGCATGGCATCATGGGAGCACATGAGCATGGGGTCAGGGGATTACATGAGCATTGGAGCACATCATTTGGGAAGCAGATCATTCCCCTCCTGTTGAGTTTCCTAGCAGCTCCCATATAACAGTAGTATCATTGCTACATCATTTAACAAGACAGTGGGCCAGACCAGTGAAGTAAAGTGCTCTAGAGTTCCTGCTGTAAAGACACTGTGCTGTGGAGATTTGTCTAGTTGTTATTGTTTCAGGCCTCTCCACTGGGGTGTAATTTCCTTCTTAGCAACAGATAATAAATGCGGCAAAGAGTTTCATTCTTAAAAATTCAGTTTTGATTTGGTGCCAACAGCCCAACAGAAACCATCTTCTACATAACTACATTCCGAAAGACTTATGTTTAAGACGCATATAATTCTGCTTATGCTTTCTTGGTCTTTTGCCAGAGTAAAGAAAGATGGTTCCGCCCACCAGGGACCTGATTTCAGCACTTGTGGGCTTGAAGGACAATTCATAACCCAACCACTGAGATCCCAGTGAGCTGCGGAGATAAGGGCTCTTATCAGTAAGGAATTATTTCCACTGAGGAAACAGGGAGGGATGGAGACTTTTATTTATCATCAGACATAATCTTCTTAAAAAAAAAAAAAAAAGAACTCGTAGAGGGGGAAGAAAAAAACCAAGCCACAGCTTAAGAAAACAGGAGTAACTGAAAAGTCCCCCATCTGCTAAAGATAATCTAGAAGCTGGGGAGATGTTACTGAGGAAGAGCACTCGCTGTTCTTGCAGGAGAACTGAGTTTAGTTCCAATTACTCATGGAAGGTACCCCACAACTACCACTGCTCTCCAGGGATCCAGTGCATTCTTCTGGCTTTTGCAGGTACCTGCACTTGCCCGTACACACACACACACACACACACACACACACACACACATACACACACACACTACTGCACACACACATAATTAAAACATCATTTTTAAGGATAAGCATATGCCCTCGGTGGGAACAGAGATATAATAAAGGAACTCTCGAGATTGTTCCTGATTTCAATGGAGATGCTTTGAGTTTTCGTCAGTGTGGAGAGATGCTGGCTATGAGTTTTCTGCATATTGCCTTTGTTATGTTGTGATATGTCCCCTGTATTTTGATATTCACAGAGTTACAGTAATAAAAGCAGCACGGTACTGGCATAAAACTAGGCATGTTTATCAATGAAATAGAACTGAGGGAGCACACACACACACACACACACATACACACACACACACACACACACATACACACACACACACACACACAAGCTCATACTTTTCCAGCCACCTGATTTTTGACAAAGGAGCCAGAGCATGTACAGGAGCAAAGACAGCCTCTTTGATAAATAGTGTTAATCAAACTGAATGGCTGCTTATAATAAAGCTTAATCTTTATCTCTCCCTGGGAAAAAAAACCCAATTCCAAATAGATCAAGAACCTCAACATAAAACCTGATCCCTGATTCTGATAGGAAAGTATGACATATGCTAGAACTCAGTCAATAGCGCAGGCAGTAATTAATCGACAATTATTGGAACCCCTTGAGCCTAAAAATGTCTCTAGATAGCAAAAGACACCATTGCTTGAGTAAAGAGGCAGTCTAAAGCATGGGTAAAACCTTCACCAGACAGATGCCTAGAAGAGAGTTAGTATCTAGAATGTATAAATAATTCAAAGACAAAACCTTAAGAAAACCAACAGCCCAATTAAAAACGGGGCAGAAAACCAAGCAACGAGTTCTCGAAATATGAGACACAAATGGCTGGGAAACAATTATTATTATTATTATTATTATTATTATTATTATTATTATTTTATGCTCAGCATCCTTAGGCATCAGGGAAATTCAAATTTTAACTACTTGGAGATCTCCTCTGACCCCAGTCAGAATGGCTAAGATTTAAAAAGCAAAAACAAAACCAACCAACCACCCAACAAAAGGGAGTGCCATGCATGTGGGGAAAGGGGACCGTGTATACACTGCCGGCGGGTGTGCAAACTGGCGCAGCCACTGTGGAAATCAATGTGGATGTTTCTCAAAACCAAAACCAAACAAAATGCTAGAAATAGATCTAGATGAGGCAGCTGTGTCACTCTAACGCATATGCCCAAAAGACTCTCTATTCTGCTGTAGAGGATCCTGCCCAGCCACATTTACTGCTCCTCTACTCACAACAACATAAAATGCAAACAATCCAGATGTCCTTCAACTGACATGTGGATGCGGAAAACGTGGTATATTGACACAGTGGAGGAACTGTACAATTTACAGGTAATGGGTGGGACTGGAAACAATTATTCTGGGTGATGTAAGTCAGACTCAGAATAAAAAAAAGTCTTGAATGTTCTTCCTGGTTTGCGGATGCTAGCTTTGAATCTTCATATATACGTGGTCCGTTTGGAATGCCCATAGAGGTCAAGAAATTAGTAAAGGTCCGTGGGGAGAGGATTTCAAGGCGTGGTAGATAGAATGTGGTGCTGAAAGGGATCAAAAGTTAAAAATAGCAGTACAAGGAGGGGTTAATGGCAGGATGAGAGGACATGGTTGGGGTTGGATTGTGGGGAAGGATAAATAACTCTAATGATATTTTTTAAAAGTCATATGGAAGCATCTTAGAATATATATTATGTGTGTGTGTTCTCACATATAAAAAGAGCTTAAATGGAGTTTCCATATAATGATATAATGGATAACAATATACCTTCTAGACAGTGACAGGAATGGGTTATCTCCCTTAGAGCTGTTGACCAGTAAGCTCGCATAGAGCCCCAACTATTACAGGCTATTGCCAATGGCTTCCGTCTCCCTCCAGAACTTGATATTTAAGACATCTATTGCTGCTGGAGAGATGGCTCAGCGGTTAAGAGCACTGACTGCTCTTCCGAAGGTCCTGAGTTCAAATCCCAGCAACCACATGGTGGCTCACAACCATCCGTAATGAGATCTGACATCCTCTTCTGGGGTGTCTGAAGACAGCTACAGTGTAGTCACATAAAACAAACAAACAAATAAATAAAGACATCTATTGCTGAAGATACACCATTCTTGAGTCATAGAACACAAAGAAATCAAACTGGTACTGACATGGAAGCTTCATCTCTACCAGCTAGCATCATGATATGGAAACTGTTCTGCACACTCCCAGAGGAGAAAAGTAATCATCTGTCTTATCCAGCTGTGAACCTTGTGAGCTACAGCAACTAGCCTGATAAGATGGGTCTTGATGTAACAGTGGCACAGATGTCATGGGAGTGACCAACTGCTTTCTGCTTGGATCTAAGTCCTTTTGCACAAGTTAAACCCATAAACAGCTCTGATATAGGAGCCAAGCACATACAGCTAGATAGATGATAAGAGAGAACTTACTTCTATTATTTTACTCAATAGACATGGTATAAAACTGACTCCTAATGACTTATCCTTATATCCACAGATGAGTTCATGTTCAACCCTCATCAGGAAAGCTTATTGTTGCAGTGTATGGTGGTTATAATAGAGGTCCCCAACTGGTCAAGGTGCAGAAAATAAGAAATTGGGATGATCAGACTTAAAGGAGACATCTGCCTCATATCCTCTGCTCCCAGAGCTCAGGAATCATTGGCAACTGACACCTGCCAGACGAGGATGAGTCTATTTCCTTGATGGTTGATCATGCTCTAATGGAAGGACAGACATCCAATGGTATATGGGCAGCACAGATTGAACTTGATGAGACTTTTGTTTTTGTTTTTGTTTTTTAGGACAATAAGTTGAGTAGGTGGTGAAGGAGGAGTGGATCTGGGAGGAATTGGGGTAGGGTTGAATATGATCAAAACACATTATATGAATTCCTTCAGGAACTCATTAAAAACTAGAAGTGGCGTATGATCACTCTCCATGCATGCTAACACGGGAGAGGGACCAAGGTCAACTGAAATCACTATGGATTTGCTGCCTAAACTGGAAGTTATCTCTGTCCACAGGGATCCTGTTTTGTCTGTCTGTCCAGCTTGACAGGATACAGAGTCTAACACAAAAATTCAGAACTCAATAAATAGTGGGTCAATGGATGATTTAAGCTATTGAGGATATTAGTGTGGAAATTATCGTTGATCCCTGGCAAGCCAATATGAAAATATCAAAGTGGTCATTTTCATGGCTTCTAAGGAAACACTCTATGACTTATTTTCAGAAAATTTAACAAGGAGACTAGCTAAGAAGTGGCTTTTCCAGGGCACTAAATCATACAGATTATGTCTTCAAAAAAAATCATGGTTTTAAACTACCAATCTAGTGCCTTTTTGAAAGAATGATTGCAGTCATAAGAATCATGTAACATTGATCACCCATATCCCTTTGTCTTTCTTTTCCCTCTATCATGAGGAAAGAGAATTAGTAACAAAGACGAGACTCTGTGCTGACATTACAGATGGCATTATCAAAGAAGTCTGTGTGTCGTAGGGAAATCTAAAATCATGTGACAAACGACTTCAGTGGGTAACCCAAACAAACAGACTTCATGCTGCTCATGTGTTCTTATGATAAAATGATCTGCTCAAATATAATTAGGAACACACACATATGTTAGCAGGTCCATCACTACTTGATGCTATTAGCGGTGGTTAATTAATTGACTTCCTGTCTGCATTTTTTTTTCCAAGACAGGGTTTCTCTGTGTAGCCCTGGCTGTCCTGGAACTCACTCGGTAGACCAGGTTAGCCTTGAACTCAGAAATCCACCTGCCTCTGCCTCCCAAGTGCTGGGATTAAAAGCGTGTGCCACCACTGCCCGGTCTGTCTGCATTTTTAAATCTTTCCCATGTAGTCATCTACACAATGGAAAGTGTTATAGTAAATGAGGTATTGAGGTCTTCCACATGGCCCCGGGCCCAGGCTGGTCTCTTCAGGATTCCCACAGCATGGCCTACTGATTACTGATTTCCTACAAAAAATATGTCATGTAAGCTACATTACAATTATTTACCAGCTGTATTAAAAAATAAAGATGGGCCTGCACAGTAGGTATATCAACAGCACAGGCATAAAACAGCTTTGTCAGATTCTCCTTGATTTGTCTCCCAGGGAGGGCAGAGGGCTGAGAAGTCACTGATAAGGAAGGGAATTTACATCTCTGCAGACATGGATTCCCATAAGGGGCTCCTGCATGCCCGGCCCGCGATTACCATCTTTTCACAGGCTTGGGACACTTAACATACAAATCGATGTGTCTCAAATGACACATAAGATGCAAAAATTGTTTCTCAGATGGAAACTCGATGAAAACACCCAAACCACAGCTTTTTCCCCCTAAAGTATAGATTTCAGAGACACAATAGAGTCGGGAATCCCGCAAGCCCGTGGCCCTTTGTGACAGGCCACATGAAAGTGTGCGCAGTTCGGCTCACACAGACAGCTCTGTCTCTCTGGACGCCTTCTACCATTAAGGAGAGTTAAGTTACTCTCTGCGATACTCAGCTGACTGAAAGCTTCGCTTTGCCTCATGTTACATGAGCTGTTTTTCACTAGTTTTGGCCTAAGCTGTTGATGGTGGTTAATTCTATGCAAAAAAAAACAAAAACAAAAAACAAAAAACAAAAAAACATCGTTAACCAAAGCAGAGTGGTGTGGCAGAGAAGAGACGTTACATGAGAGCTATGCTCGGCAAGGATATTGCATAACTTCCGGTAAATCCTTGGTTTCTATAGACTTCTAGTTCCTCCAATGAAAAAGAAAAATGCTTACAAGAAATATGGTGTCTTGTGTGTGTGTTTGTATGTGTGGGTGTCTGTATATGTAGGTTATGTTTGGAATGTCTTCTTCATTTCGATTTCTACTTTATTTATTTAATTACTAATTCAATCACTCATGTATACATACATATATATGCACATACATATGCATATGCACATGCACATACACATACACACACATACATATACACATACACATACACATATTGTTGACACAGTGTCTCTCACTGAAAGTGGAGTTTGTCACCTTAGCTTGCTGCCCAGGAAACTCCATGGATCCCTCCACCTCTGCCCCCCAGTTCTGGGGTTGTAGATATGTACACTGCACCCAACTTTTAACACAAGTTCTGGGAATTCAAGCTTGGGTCTGTATGCTTGCCAGGCATTTTACCCACCGAGCCATCTCCCACCCCTGAAATCTGGCAGCTTTAAGGCAAGACAACGTTAGCGAAGATGCTTTGAGAACATACGAGATTCAGGAGGCAAGATGTGCTGTCCTGATCGCTCTGGCTGTTGGTCTCCACAAGTTCTGGAATCTCACAGAAACCTTTAGACCAGGACCTTTCAGGATACAATATTCTGAGGATGAAAGAGATCAAATTCTCTCCTTCAAATTTGGGAATTGCATCTTGCAAAATGATGCCTTTCCAGTCTAAGCTAGGACCAAGTCTTTCCATAAAACTTTTATGAAAATTGTGGTAAGCTAGGAGATGTCTCAGTTAGTAAGGTGGTTACTTTGCAAGTCCAGGGATCTGAGTTTGATCCTCAGAAGCCATGTTTAAACATACAATTTCAGGCATAATGGTGTACTTTTATAATCCCCATACTAGGAAGGCAGAGAGACAAGAGGTTTGCTAGGGTTCATTGACCAGCCAGCCTAGTCTGCTTGGCAAGGTCCACGCCAATGACAGATCCTGTCTTGATCCCAGCACTCGGGAGGCAGTGGCAGGCAGGTCTCTGTGAGTAAAGCCAGCCTGGTCTACATAGCAAGTTCTAGGCCAGGGCTACATAGTGAGACCCTGTCTCAAAAGTAAACAAGAAAAAGAGTGGGACTAGATAGATGGTTCAATGATTAAGAGCGTATACTGCCCTTGAAGGGGACTCATGTCCAGTTCTAGCACCCATGCCAGGCATCTCATAACCAACTGTCTCTAACTCCATCTCCAGAGGAGCAAATGCTCCTTCCGGACTCCCCAGGCTCCTGAACTCACACATGCACATCATCATAGGAAGATATACACATGTATACATACATGAGGACACGCCACCCTCAGACACATGTGTGTGCACAGACATATACTGATGCCCATACTCACGCACACACGAGTCTTTTTAAAATCATAGTATTTGGTTACAAGAGTACATTAATGCTCGTTCATCTCGTTGCCTGTTTTGTAATCATAATGGCTGAGAAATAAAAGGAGAACCAACTCACAAACACAAGAAGACCGTCATTGGCTTGGAGAGTCAGTGACGTAGAGATTCTAAGGGTGTCCACAGACATAGTGGTGGCTGGGGAGGAGGGAGGGTCTGAAAGAGAGGGAGATTTGCTCTGTTCGAGGGAACACTGGAACGCTTTGGAACTGTGCAATCTTGGGTCCAACAAAAGGACAGTGAGGCACTTGTTCACGTACTTTCTCATGACCATGATCAAACACCTGTCGAGAATCAGCTTAAGGGAAGAGAGTGTGTTCCGGCTCATGGTTGGAGGGGACACTGTGCACTATGGTGGGTATATCAGATACTTTCTGGGTGCTGTGATAAAACACCATGGTCTAAAGTGGCTATGGAGGAAAGGGTTTATACTTCCAAAGGAAGAGCCCATAATGTGGGGGAGGGGCGCGGCAACAGGTGGCTGGAGCAGGAAGCTAAGAGATCACATCTTCAAACGCGTGCAGGAAGCAGAGAGAGCAAACTGAGATGCACTTCCTCCCCCAGGACTCCACCTCCTTCCTAAAGGCTCCATAATCTCCCCTAATGGTGCCACCATCTGGGGACCAAGTCCTCAAAGGTCCCCTATGGAGACATTTTCATCCATGCCACAGGGAGGGAAGGCACATGACAGTAAGAAAGGCTCGGGGCTCATGGCCATGGCAGTTGGTAGTAGGAGCTTGCTCAGACTGGGTGGAGCAAGAAACAGAAACACAACAGGAAGCATGACTGGGATATAAACCTTAAAGCTTTCCCCACACCAATGACCCAACTCTGCCAACGACCCAACTCTTCCAGCTCAGAACAAGCCCCCTCCCCTCTCTCTCTCTCCCCTGAAGACCCAGCTATATCACTACTGGGCCTATACCCAAAAAGATGTTCCAACATATAACAAGGAGACATGGTCTAGTATGTTTATACCAGCCTTATTTATAATAGCTAGAAGCTGGAAAGAACCCAGCTGTCTCTCATTGGAAGAACGGATACAGAAAATGTGGTCCATTTACACAGTGGAGTACTACTCAGCTATTAAAAACAGTGACTTCATGAAATTCACAGGCACGTGGATGGAACTAGAATATATCATCCTGAGTGAGGTAACCCAGACACCAAAGAACACACACGGTACGCACTCACTTGGATAGTGATAAGTGGATGTTAGCCACCAAACTCAGAATACCCACAATACAAGCCACAAACCATATGGAGCTTAAGAAGGAAGACCAACATGTGGATGCTTCAGTCCTACATACAAGGAGGAACAAAATAATCACAGGAGGTAGAGGGAGGGAGAGATCTGGGAGGAAGAGAAGAAGGGGGGTAAAGGAGGTCAAGATCGGGTATTGAAAGGGACAGGAGAGAAGTTCAGAGGCTCAGAAAACTGAATAGAAATATGTAGGAACTGGGGATAACCACTAGAAAGTCCCAGCTACCAGAGAAGTGAGAGGCTTCTAGGACCCAACGGTGATGACTTTGGCCGAAATACCCAACAAAGGGGAGACAGAACCTATAGAGATCACCAAGCAGTGGTTCTCAATCTTCCTAATGCCGTGACCCTTTAACACAGTTCCTTGTGGTATGGTGACCCCCAACCATAGTTATTTCCACTGCCAATTCATAACTGTAATGTTGTAAGTGTTCTGAATTGTGAATATCTGTGTTTTCTGATGGTCTCGGGTGACCCACTGTGAAAAGGTCATTTGACCTGTTCCCCCAAAGAAGTCACAGCCCACAGGTTGAGAAGCACTGTCCTAAAGGTTTCATGACCTTCCAAAGCCAGGCTGCCAAGAATTGAAGAGCATGAGCCTGTGGGTTCATTACATTTTTAAGCCACGAGCATGTGTCAGAGATGGGAAATCAGTTGGTGTTATATATGGAAGTTTTCTATATGTGGAAGTCCTGAGTGGTGGCTCTCTCTTCTACCCCAGCCCTGGAATAGCCCACAGTGTCCTTATCCGACCAGACAGAAATCTCAAACAAGCTCCAAGAAAACAAACAAACACCACGTGGTTCTTTGTCAGAGACAAGAGCTAAACACTCTGAAGCAAAGAGAGCGTCTGAGGTGGATGTCGGCATCTGCAGCAAAATGGCGGCGTTCTGGCATTTGCGGGGACTTGGCCATATGGGGGGGGGGGTCCCACCTGCCACCACAAGCATGGAACTTCCCGTTTGCTTTGGGGTTTTTTGTTTGTTTGTTTGTTTCCCCAGCTTAGCCTTGAGGATAAACAGACTGCGGAGGACCCCCTGACACTGCAGGGAAGTCTAAAACACAAGGCAAATCAACAAAACAAGCCTCCGGAAATATAGCCTCGGAGGGAACAGCTTAGGGACAGAGAAGAGCAAATGGACAAACTGACCTTTCCATACTCCAGCCAGAGAATGAGAGGACAGTAGCCACGAGATGGGCCGGGACTAAGAAAAGTTGCTAGAAAGGAAATCTGTGCCCGCCCAAGTCAGATGCTCAATTTGAGGAACCATGACATTAAAAAAAAAAAATTAGTAAACGGTAATCACAGCTGAAGGCTGCTGCAGACCTACTATGCGCTACGCACTGCTTTTTTATGGAGGAACTGATTGATCCTTTGAAGGAACCTACGAGGTGGCTGCTACTTGTCAATGCGTTTTGTTTGGGACAACGGAAAGCCTGGTGGCCTCCTAGTTCAAATACTCAGCTGTGCTAGTCAGCGAGGATCGAATAAGACTTGAACTCAGGAGCACTGGGCATGGTGTTGCATACCTATAATAGCAACATCGGGGCGGGGCTTGAGGGAAGAAGATTGAGTTCAAGGTCATCCTGGGTTATGCAGCAACACCCGTATTAATTAATCAAATGATTAGTTACTTAATATTAGGCTTCTAGTATCCATAGTATCCATACTTTTAAACATTTTACTACACTTCTTCAAATGTCTTACCTTAGACAAATTATTGTGGAATCTAAGATGACTGGGTGGAAGGAAAATATTATAAAATCTGGAAGAAGGGTTGACAAGATGTCTGGGATGGGAGGAAGCTCTCCCAGCAAGTCTGGCCACCTGAGTGTGATCCCCAAAGCCCATATAAAATGGCCAGGTGCTGTGGGGCACACCCATTGTCCCAGCAATCCTACAGTGAGATGAGAAGAGATGAGAAGAGAAGGCGGCTGGTTTTCCTGAGGTTCACAGGGCTGCTAGCCTGAAGCACCCTCCTACCTCCGTTCCCCCAAGTGCCAGCAAGACAGCCATGTTCCGTATTCCCATGGGTTTCATGCAGGAGGGGAATCCATAGGGGAGCTCCGGCTAGCCCTCCATGCCTCCGGCTATTCACTAACTAATGTGTGTGTGTGTGTGTGTGTGTGTGTGTGTGTGTAAAATAAAAACCAAAGGTAGATTTAAAAATGTCAGAATCAGGACTAGAGGGATGGCTCAGCCATTATAAATGTGTATATGTGTGCAGCTCTTTTCCCAGGGCCCGGGTTCAATTACCATCACCCACCTCGGGCAGCTCAAAACTACCTATTATCCCAGATCCAGGGGTTCCATACCCTCTTCTGGCCTTAGAAGGTACTATACACATGTGTAGCAAATACAGACAACCAGGCACACACACACACACACACACACACACACACACACACACAGAGAGAGAGAGAGAGAGAGAGAGAGAGAGAGAGAGAGAGAGAGAGAAATAACTTTTTTAATTCAAAATCAACCAGTAGGTTTGGAAAACAACATTATTTCATACTGAATACTGTACAGTTAGGAACTGCTGTACCCCACAATGTCTCCAGACCCACGGCTGTCATACATGCTATGGACGGGGCCTCTCTGAGAACACTCTGGGAATGTATGGGTCTCTTAGGTGTCTCTCTAACCCCACCCACCCTTGAGATGATTTCCGTAAATGGCGGCTCAAGCTGACACTTGTGGGACACAGCATTTTCTATTGTAAGGACATTCGGTGACAGGTGTTGACCAAGCCATCAGTACCAGAGGAAGAACTGGGGCCCACCTAACCGAGGACCTGAAATTGCGTATCAGAGCTGCCTCCTTTA
Organism: Apodemus agrarius; assembly: GCA_964023405.1. NCBI lineage: Eukaryota > Metazoa > Chordata > Mammalia > Rodentia > Muridae > Apodemus > Apodemus agrarius. The sequence continues at coordinate 13,302,359 of OZ030009.1, read as the reverse complement.
AGAAGGTTAATGGGGGTGGGGGGGTCTGGCAGATAAAGGTGCTTGTCACCAAGTGTGGCGACTTGAGTTCAATTCCCAGGACCTATGTGGTTGAAGGGGAAAACCAGTTCCCACAAGTTGTCCTCTGACCTCCACATTTATATGCCATGATGTGTGTGTGTGTGTGTGTGTGTGTGTGTGTGTGTAGAGAGAAAGAGACAGAGACAGACAGAGACAGAGACAGAGAGAGACAGAGAGACAGAGACAGAGACAGAGTCTATGAGACTATTATAAAAATAATTAATTAATTAAAAAGTCAATGACACAATGACTTCACACATCCGATACCCCACCCCCTCCCCACCCCCAGCAAAGGTGGTTTACTTCTTCATAAGACTGGAAAGGACTGGGTGGGTTTAAAGACGGGGCATTGCCTTGTCCAGTGAGGAGGGCAGACCCTCCAGCTTCTGCAGACCCGCCCTCCCGCGTGTGTAACCATGACTACCAAAATGAATCGAGACCAAATGCCGTTTAAAGTTCGCCTCTGTTGTGTCAAGAACCAACAGAACGCGCTGGAAGCTGCAGTGCCGGCGATGCACGCTAAAGTGCCGGCCTCACGCCCAAGTCTTGGCAGGATGCGAGAAAGGAAGGGATCGATGATGTGTTTGCCCTCTGCAGCCCACAGCGCAGGTAAATTCAGGCAGGGTGTGCTCTTTGCAAAATGCATTGCAGCTCTTAGCTGGGAAGTGCTCACCCAGTGGTGCGCCATAACATTGAGTCTTCCAAAAAGCCACTGCCAAGGAACACACACACACACACACACACACACACACACACACACACACACGCTCTCCCACTTAAATTTGCTGTTAGAAATGGCCCGGAAGCCAAGACAAGACATTTTTAGCCTGGGTATTTTATAGGAAATTTGAAGTACTTCTAGCTGTGAGTACACAGGGTGGTTTTAGCAAGAGAGGTTTGAAAGACTTCAAACATTCACAGCTAGACCGAGCACTCGATGCTGGGGGTTCTTGAATTATTATAGTTTGTGACAGGGACATGTCAGAGTCCTAAGGGCAGCCTGTGAATCTACCCCCTTCTAGTTCAATCCAGGAACATGAAGATGAGGGGGAGGGAAGGAAGGAGACAGGAGAGAAAGAGAGAGAAAGAAAAAAGGGCAAGGGAGAAAGAAAGGAATGATTTTACCTTTAGATAAATACGTTTATACGGATTTCCTGTAACAATTTTACTCTTTGTATGATGTCTGTGTATGTACACGTGGTGGCTACAGGTTGAGATCAGGTGTCTGCATAATTCCCTCCCCACCTTTTATTTTGAGGCAAGGTCTCTTGTGAACCTGGAGTTCACTGATTGCCTAGGCTGGCTGGCCAGTGAGTTCTGGTGGTATGTCTGCCCCTGACCTTTGACCTCTGACCTCTGATCTCTGACCCCTGACCTCCACGTCTGCCGCCATCCAAGCCCCAGGATTGTAGATACACGCTGTCTTTCCCATCTTTTACATGTGTGCTAGGAATCTGAACTCAGGTATTCAAGTTTGTTCAGCAAGTACTGGGGAATGTGTGTGTGTGTGTGTGTGTGTGTGTGTGTGGTGTATACATGTAAATAAAATAAAATATTTTGTAAAATTAGTGGTTTTGAGCAAGCGAAGGCAGGAATGGTCATCCAAGGCCCGCCATGGAAGCGACACCGTGTGTGTTCCACGGTCCTGGGAGCTCCCGGGCCTGGAGTTCCCATGGCATTTTTCATTTTACAGCAAAATGTGAACCAATAATTCAGGGCTGGGGGAAGCAAAATGAGAACAGGGGAAAAGAATCCGCCCCTACATAAACACAAAGTCAACGACTGACTTTTCCTATAACCTCCAACTTCAGGGCACCTAGTGATTTACCGTAATTTCCATAACAGCCACCATTGGAAGACACACAGTAATAACAAATAAAAACACGCCCTTATCTATGCATAGGTGTAACCTCAGAACACACGCATCCTTCTCCAGGACTTTGAAAACATGCATATGGCTGCTTACTTTGTCCAAACTTGCTTATTTTCCCTCGGTTTCCCTCAGACTAACACTACTGCCAGTCCAGACAGCCACTGGATCCACCAGGGGTCTGAAATTACAGAAACCAAATCTGCTTTGGGCGTGTTCCCCCACTAGCCTCAGTTCTCTGGGAACCCAACACGTGGCTTCCTTGGTGAATTTGTCCTGTCATCCTTGTCCTGAACGTGACATCATCACCGAATTCAGAGGTGCTGTGTCATTCTTGTGAGCCTTGTTCTGTGTTTTAGTCCGTCTGCATGATACACATTTTGGGGTGTGGCAGTATTTTATATGCACATGTGTGCATACACAGAAGCCAAAGAGGGGACACTGGATGTCCTGCTCTGTCACTCTTTGCCTTATTCCCTTGAGACAGACCCTCTCACTGATTCCAGAGCTCGGCTGGCAGTCCTGCAGCCTGGTGTCTCCCCACGCCCAGTGCTGGGGTGTTAAGACACAGGGCTACACCGCCTACCTCTTTGCATAGATGCAGGGGGGGGTTCAACTCAGGTTCTTATGCTTACACAGCAAGAAGCCTTGCCCACTGAGCCACCTCTTTAGCCCCCAGCAAGGCACATTTTGTCTCCTTAAGAAACTGTACAGGGGGGCTGGAGAGATGGCTCAGCGGTTAAGCGCACTGACTGCTCTTCCAGAGGTCCCGAGTTCAATTCCCAGCAACCGCATGGTGGCTGACAACCATCTGTAATGGGGTCCGATGCCCTCTTCTGGTCTGTCTGAAGACGGCTTTAGTGTACTCACCTACATGAAATAAATAAATAAATCTTTAAAAAAAAAAAAGAAAAAGAAAAAGAAAAAGAAAAAGAAAGAAACTGTACAGGGGCTGAGTTAGATGCCTCGGTGGAGGAAGGAACTTGGTGCTGAGCCTAATGAGCAGAACTCGGATGGTGGAAAGAGAAAACCGACTTACGCAAGCTGTCCTCTGACCTCTGCATGAACCAACGTGCGCACACACGTGTGCACACACAAGAAAGGAGGAAGGGAGGGAGGGAGGGAGAGAGGGAGGAGGGAAAGAAGTGGGGAAAACCCTCTATAGTCCTGGTATTAAGTGAGGATTTGTACCACCAAGAGGGCCTTGGGAACTCCAGACCCAAGAGCTCCCGGGACGACAGAAAACACGGTGCTGCTTCCATGTTGCATCTCCACGCGTGATGGAAAGCCTTGGGTGACCACTACTGCCCTCACTTTATCAAAGCCACTAACTTTTGTTAAATTTTTTTATTTTATTTATGTGTACACACACACACACACACACACACACACACACACACACACACCTATGCCCACACCCATGGAAGCCAGATGGGGAAGGTCAGATCTATTGGAGCTGGCGTGTCAGGCATTTGTGAGCGAGCCCTTGGGTGCTGAGAACGGAACTCGGGTCCTCCGCTAGATCAGCCATTGTTCTTAACTGCTGAGTCAGCTCTCCAGCCTGCTAGGCCACAGATTCTAATGTATTGTCATCAGTATTATCTTTGCTAATCACTGCGACAGCACAGCGGAAGGAGAATTAAATACTTCCCTACCATTTTTTTAAAGCTTTTCTGGCTTCTTTTCGGAGCATGTTTTTCAGCGTGGAGGAGTGGGATTTAGAAACGTGATCTAGAAAACAGCTTGGCAGGAGAAGGAAGCAGCCAGAATGGCCCCAGAGGGTGCAGAACTCTTGGCAGTGCACATTCTTGGCATGGCTTCTCTGAGGCCACAGGGACCATCCTCACCACGCTTGGGCATCTGCCCAGAATCACAGAGCTGGCCTCGTCCACATGTCACTCATTCTTGGCAAGTCGTGAGTTCTGAAAACTCCGGCCTGCGGTATCATCCCACCCCCACCGCCACCCCCACCGCCACCCCCACCGCCACCCCCACCGCCACCAAGGTGCAGACAGGATGGGAAGGGCCCCTTGCCAGCCACTCCCCCATCACCTGGGCATGTGCAGATGCCGGTGGTAACAGTGGAGGGCACAGAGTGAGCCCCCAGGATAAGCCAGAAACTCCTGGGGGTTGGGAGTAGGAGAACCCCAGAAAGCTGATCAGAGAAACAACTCTGCTCCAACTCATAAAGAAATGGCTAACATTTCTTTTAAAGGTCCAGGAAAGGAAATGGGGAAGGTTGAGATGGATTAGCAGAAAGCAGGGGTGTAGGATAGGGGCAGACATCTTCACATGAATTATGTATTTATAATCGAGAATGGAAAGGAGAATAGGGGATTATGAAAACATTAGCTGGGACTTCATTTAAATGTTTTCATTTTTATATTTGCCAAAATCTCCACCGAGGATAGTTAACTGTATCACTTATTAAGGGCTTTCTATATATCAGGCTCTGTGCTGGGCTGCACGTTGGATGCTTCAACCATCCTAAGAAGCACCTTGGGTATGTCATGGAACATAAGTCTCCCATCATCCCAGTTTTACAAATGAGGGCACCAAGTCTTAGAAAGCTCAAGTAACTCGCTCCAAACCAGACTGTCTAAGTGGCGGTGCCTCTACTGAAGCCATGTCTGGTTCCTTTCAAAGCTCCTGCTTTAAGCCTGGCCCACCGTGGCCTGTTTAAAGAGCAGGGGGATCTGCATTTCTCTCTGAAAGCTCTCAGGGGTGGGTTCCATTTCGGAGGCTTTTGCAGATCTTCTGGGATGTTCCCAGAAGAGGGCTGATTTCCACCTTGCTGTTCAACAGGAGCCCCACCCCCCCTTCCTGCAGTAAAGTAGATCCGCTACCTTACATGTTACTAAAAGTCCAGTTGCCCATGAAGAGTTCTAGGGAACATAGGATTTAATCCTCTCCTCTCCTCTCCTGAATTTGTGTGTCCGTGTGTGTGTGTGTGTGTGTGTGTGTGTGTGTCCCCGTGTGTCCGTGTGTATGTGTGTGCGTGCGTGCGCGCGCGCGCACACGCACGGTTGCAGACTCTTGCACTTGTGGATGACTGTGCGTACACGTGGGAGCCACGGCCAACCTTGGGTAATTCTTGTTCAGTTATTATACAGCTTTGTGTTTGGTTTTTTTTTTTCTTTTTGGCTTGATGGCTTTTGTTTTGGGGACAGGGTCTGTCACTGGCCTGGATGTCCACGAGGCCCTATATTCCTAGCAGTGGGATTACAAGCTCATGACAATGTGCAGGTGGCACTTTCATGGAGGGTCTGGAAATCCAACTCTGATCCTTACGCTTGCTTGTGTAGCAAATATGTTACCTCCTGAAATGTCACTCCAGCCCTTATCCCTCAGAGGAAGAAGAGCTGGGGGGAGGGGAGAAACAAAGAAGAAAGGAAGGAGAAGGAAAGAAAGGAGGGAGGGAGGGGAAAGGAGAGGAGGGAGGAGGAGGGAGGGGAAGAGAGGGGAAGTGAAGGGAATAGAAAGGAGGGTGGGGGAGGGGAGAGGAGAGGGGGAGGGGAAAAGAAGGGGGAGGGGGAGAGGAGGGAAAGTGAGAGAAGGGGAGGAGGAAGGGGAGGAAGAGTGGGGAGGGGAGAGAAGGGAAGAGAAGGGAAGGGAGGGGGAGGAGGAGAGAAGGGGATAGAAGGGGAGGGAGGAGGAGGGGAATGGGAGAAAGGAGGAGGGGGAGGGGAAGGGGAGAGGAGAAAGGGAGAGAGAGGGAGAGGGAGGGAGAGGGAAAGGGAGGGGAGAGAAGGGGAGGGAGGAAGAGAGTTTCCCATGTTAATCTTTTGTTCTGAACAGCAGCCACTTCTTCATTGACTGTATTCACATGTCTGTGACCCTTCTGACTTATTTCTCGTCTTCCAGGATGCCCTCTCTAAACACATGACTTTAAACCACACCCATAGCACACCTACGCATCTACAGCACAGGCAGTTCTATGGAAACAGGATTTGTTCTTCTGCCCTCTGAAGCCCATTTGCTGTTGGCCACGAAGAGGCAGATCCTAACAGACTCAGCAGTGGCCGCCAAACTCCACCTGGCTCTACTCAAGGGGAGGACAGTGCAGGCTCATCCATCCGTAGCTGGAAATACTGACAGGAACACTAAGAAGAATAACACTGAGGCACAGTGGAGGGGTGAAAGGTCAAGAGGGAAAGCTTATCTCTGGTTTAATGAATGGTCTGTCAGTCTTGGGAATGAGGTAGTGTCTACACTCGGTCAGGCAGGACCAGTAAGAGGTGAACTTGGCGTGATGGCAAAGGCTTTGGTGGTGGAGATGTAAGATACTGGCCCCAGATAACCCAAAACAAACAAGGTAATCAGCTCACTGGAATAGCTCTCTCCACAATGGCACCTCATGAGCTGCTATTGTGGGAATGGTACGGACTGTCCCAGGGGCTCCCTCTCCCTGAAGTATTTTGCAGCAATGGGCCATAGGCAGGTTTAGATAGAAGTAAAGAAGTTACACTGTTCAGGGGGAAAGATTTAACACGGGTAAACTCAGTGGGCAGCGGAAATGTGAGAAGCGGGAGAAATTAATATTCTGAAGGGTCAGAATGTTTCATAGTGGACTCTAGCATGAGTTTTCTGCCATCAGTTCATGAGAAGAGAGGGGAGGAGAAGGCAAGACCTTCTTTGGGGAAGGTGAGTTTGGACCTTGCCTGAGATATCCCATGCAGATGCTATCGCATAGGCATTCGTGTGAGCCCATGTCATAGAGAGAATTGGGTCAAGCCCAGTGCATAGTTTTAAATCCAGACCAGGTACAATGGGTAACTCTGGATCGCTCACGTTGGACCACACTTCTTTTGGGGAAGCATTTGTCAGGGTAAGAAACATAGAGTTTTACTCACTGACGAGGAACCTACTTGGAGAGTGAAGAGTCACCCCCTCCCCCAACTAGATCTGGAAAGGCTGACACCTGTGTGGGAGGGAGGGCGGGATGGGGAACCCCTGGGCAAAGGAGTTCAGGGGTGAATGAAGTTGCCTGCTGGAAATCAGCTCCCCCACTCCTCAAAATTCCAGCATGACAGAGCCATCCACTCCTCATTTTAGGGGGAAGGCCTTGGGGTGACTTTACAAGCAGCTGACCGCCCTACGGGAATCTCATTTCTTGTACCAACAGCTGATTCTCCTTATGGGTTGAACAGGAAGTGTCCCCTGCAAAGATTCCAGTTCTAAAAGCTTGGGCTCTGATGAAAGATATTCATCTGAGTTAATACCAAGAGAAGCACATGGGTCATGAGGCCTCTGTTGTCACGCATGGAGTAGCTGATACGTCTGAATTGTGTGTGTGTGTGTGTGTGTGTGTGTGTGTGTGTGTGCCCACAATGGCTACAGCTAACCTCTGGCCAAGATCGATGAAACGGAAGCAAAACAAACACGGTGATTGCTTGGGTATCTGTTACAATGAAGAGGGTCTGAGAAGGATACCCCTGCCCTGAGCATATGATAGAAAACCTGGCCAGGACGGGGCAGGGGGGTAGGGATGGCCGGAGTTCAGAAACGACACATCTAGGGGAATTTCTACCATCAGAGAGTGGGCCTTAGGAGTGTCTGGCTTCCCCTCTTGAATGGATACGGTCATATCCCGATTTCCTTGAGCTGACCTGGAGGTGACAAGGAAGGACATGGAGACTCCTAGGTCCCAGAAGCCACCGAGTCTTCAAATGTGTCCCCTGCCTGTACTTTCTGCTGAAAGCAGGAAAACATTTCTATACAGCTGAAGCACGCTTCAGGCATTTTCTCTTTCATTCCTTGGCAGGGAAGTGACAGGGACAGGATTTGAACCTAAGTATTCTGGCTCCAGAGTCTGTGGGTTGATCCCATCAAAACAGAGGGCATCAGCCATTAGAAACAACAAATTCATGAAATTCTTAGGCAAATGGATGGAACTAGAAAATATCATTCTGAGTGAGGTAGCCCAATCACAAAAGAACACACATGGTATGCACTCACTGATAAGTGGATATTAACCCAGAAGCTTGGAACACCCAAGACACAATTCACAGATCAAATGAAGCTCAAGAAGAAAGAAGAACAAAGTATAGATACTCTGGTCCTTCTTAGAAGGGAGAACAAAATACCCACAGGAGGAGATACAGAGACAAAGTGTGGAGCAGAGACTAAGGGAAAGACCATCCAGAGACTGCCCCACCTAGGGATCCATCCCATATACAGTTACAAAACCCAGACACTATTGTGGATGCCAACAAGTGCTTGCTGATAGGAGCCTGATATAGCTGTCACCTGGGAGGCTCTGCCAGTGCATGAGAAATACAGAGAGGACACTCTCAGCCAACCATTGAACTGAGCACAGAGTCCTCCAATGGAGGAGCTAGAGAAAGGACCCAAGGAGCTGAAGGAGTTTGCAGCCCCAAAGGAAAAACAATATGAGCCAGTACTCCCAGAGCTCCCAGGGACAAAAGCATCAACCAGATAGTACACATGGAGGGACCCATGGCTCCAGATGTATATGTAGCAGAGGATGGCCTTGCTGGACATCAAAGGGGGGAGAGGCCCTTGGATGCCCCAGTGTAGGGGAATGCCAGGGCAGGGAAGCAGGAATGGGCAGATTGGTGAGCAGGGGGAGGATGGGTTAGGGGATTTTTCCGGGGGGGGGGCAGGAAAGGGGACAAGATTTGAAATGTAAATAAAGAATATATCTAATAAAAAATAAAATGCAATGTGAAGAGCTTTGTACAACGTAATAAAAATGTTATGGAAGAGAAAACAGAAAACAAACAAACAAACAAAAAGGGGCTGAGCTCATATCTGAATAAGAACACGTCCGAGGTCCCCATCGCTTCCCAGCAGACCTTCTGTCTCCCTCACTCAGTGGGCAAAATGGGCAAACTAACTCCTGACTCTGCACAACAAAGAGAAGTCTTTCCATAGCTTAAACCAGAAGCTCAAGGCTCCAAAGACGGCAGTTGTCTGGCTGGCGTTTCTGCTATCTCGCCTTCTGGTAGCTTTTGGTGACCCCAGCAGACCCCATGTCACTAGTCCTGCCCTCGGTCTGACCAGCAGTCCCCTCTTTGTTCAAAGATTGTCCTCACTCGGCATCTGGCAGCGTTCAGTTCAGGAATTACCAATGCCTTGGCTCGTATGAGGTTCTTCCCACTCCGGAGGGAAGGGATTGGCAAGGAGCAGCAATTTGGAGCTTTCTGTTTACAAACACACTAACCTTACAAATTACAAGGCAGTGGCAGCAAGAACAAAACATCCCCATCTCCAGTCCCCTTTTCACTTCTTGTTTAGCTAAGTTCCTTGGTTCCTTGACACCCCGTATGGTGATTTGAATGAGGATTGGTTCAGGGAGTGGTGCTATTAGGAGGTGTGACTTTGTTGGAGTGGGTGTGGCCTTGTTGGAGGAAGTACGTCACTGTGGGGTTGGGCTTTGAGATCTTCCTCCTTGCTTCCAGGAAGTCAGTCTTCTCCTAGATGCCTTGGGAAGAGAAGGTAGAGCTCTCAGCTCCTCCAGCACCATGCCTGCCTGGATGCTGCCATGAACCCACCATAATGATAATGATAATGGACTGACTCCCTGAGTCTGTAAGTAAGCACCCAATTAAATGACATCCTTTATAGGAGTCGCCGTGGTCATGTCTCTTTATAGCAATGAAAGCCTAAGTAAGACACCCCGTGTAGGAGGTCACCTCTGCCCGGAAGCTCTCTGGGATTTATGGGAGATCCGCCTCAGCACTGTGAGAGGAGCCTGTGGCTGAGGGCATCCCATTGCCATATTATTTCAGGAGCTCTGTGGTCCATCAGTGACTCTGATGTGCCAGTGTCGGGGGTGAGCAGACAGATGTGAACTGTACGTGACTCTAGGTTACCTACCTGCTCCGTTCTAGAAATAACCCCTGAGGCTCAGCAAGGCTGGAGAGTGAACTCGGGGTTACAGAATGACAGGAAGAGTCTGAGGAGAGACTCCCAAGACCTTCATGATGCTGCCTCCTCCCAAGAGACTCAATGCGAACCAAGTAGTCAGTCAACCAGCAGATGGCTTGTCACCACCTGGGAGGTGACCTTGCAGCACCAAGAAAGTGTCATATGGAAGGAGAGTTTGTAATCACCTTGTGCTACCTGAAGGTAACTTTCTACCAATTCCTTTTTCTGGCACCATAACGTGATCTGCTTTGCTGAAACCTTGCTTATTTACACAAGGACTCTGTTTTCTCTTTCCCCGAAGCCTCTCTCATCCTGCCCATATCCTATAAAGTTATTAAAAAACAATCACTCCCAGCAAACCAGCAACAATACCACTAGAATTTGCTGTGATTCTTGTTGCTTTAACAAAATACGCGAGAGAACCAGAGGCTCTGTCTTCGGCTCACAGTTTCAGAGGGTTCGATGGCTTCTCTGCTCCATGCACATGAGCAAAACATCATGGTAGTGGGAACCTGTGGAGGAGCACCATCATGTCATGATAGAGAGGAGAGATGGAGGTGGGGTGTGGGGATGAGGAGGGAGAGAGGCTGTCCCCAGGGAGAAGGGTCATGACCCCAATGGCCCCACCTTCTAAAGATTCCAGAACTTCTCAAAAATAGTACCATCATCAGGAGCCAAGAATTCAACCCGTGAGCCTTTTGTGAGGGACGATTTACATCTATGCCATAGCAACATTAACAGTCCTTCCTGGTTAAATCAAGCTTCTAGAAGGCCTCCCTGATAGAAATATTTTAAAAGATTTATTTAGTTTATTTTATACACATGTGCGTTTGCCTACATATGTGTCTGTGCACTGAATGCTTGCCTGGTGCCCAAGGAGGTCATAAAAGGGTGTTGGTTCCCCCTGGAACTGGAGGTATAGATGGTCGGGAGCTGTCATGAGTGCTGGAAGCTGAACCCGGGTTCTCTGCAAAAGCAGAAATGCTCTTAACGGCCAAGACATCTTATCTCTGTACCTTAAGCCCACTTCCCAAATTTTAGCAGAATTACAGAAAATAGCACGTCCACCCTGGAGGCTTTGGAGCGGTCTCCATTTGCATTCAGGACACACATCCCTCTGGCACTGTCCTGTCCTCCCCCACAACAGTGAGGCCAGTTTGGCAGAAAGCAACTTTTCCTCAAAAGTTGGTTTGGGGCCACCCAGCAAAGGAAAGTGGAATGCCCCGGTGGTTTGCTCGAAGGAGCCTTTGCTCCATTCCAGCAATTAGTGGGAGGTTCAGATGGCTTCCAGCTAGAACTTTCCGTGCCTCTGAAGGGAATCGGGAAGATAAATCCATGCTGTTTGAGATACTTGTAAAGGGTTCCCAGCCTTCAGCCTCAAGGGCACCAAGGTCCCACAGCCTTTGATCCTCTATAAATTTAGCTCTTTTTATTCCATAAACATTTCAAGCATCCAGTTAATTCTGATTCCCTGAAGAACTGCCTGCAATCAGAGCACAGGTCCAGAAAGAGTACCAGCACTTCAGAACACCCGGAGCCTTCCCAGAAGCCACAGCTGGACACTGGTTAGGGTGCCTTGACCTCAGAACCGTCCCTTGGAAAAGTACGTGAGATTTTACTCTATGTTGTTTGTAATGCAGCATATAATGATGGAGAAGGCGTTAGGGACCCAGGCCCCCCTGCAGGATGCTAGGGAAAAAGCAGAGGAGTGGGGTGGATTGTGGTATGCATGCTGGTAAAGAAAGAAGACAATCATTTTAAGTATTAAGGGGTGTGTATGTCTGTCTGTCTGTCTGCACATTTGCACACAGATGGGCCTCACTCATATGTAATCTTTCATAGACAGATAGAGCATGTACACACACATTTACACACACACACACACACACACACACACACACACCACTCACAAAAATGCAGGAAGCAGAGCACACCAATGATGACTTCTCGGGAAAGGTGACGTTTAGTTTAGTTTGATATTCAGAGAACAGTTAGAACTGCGTGCGGCTTTTCTGCCTTTTGAGTGCCTCTTTATGTTGCTGTCAGATTGTTTATGTCATTCATAACAATCCAGCCAGGGAAATGGGTAGGTGATGATGCTGGCTTGTTCTGAGAGCCAGGGAGCACAAGTCGGGGCTATCATTGAGAAAAGAACATGCTGTTACTGTCTTCCGCGTGCTTGGAAAGCACTGTGGTCGTGAACCTTTGCTCTGTCGCTTTATCATGTCTGTGGCACAGTGAACGGGAAAACGGAGTTTTCTAGCATCACTGTGAGGGTCACCAGTGGAGGGGTGTGTGCTCTGGGTGACAGTTGTGTGCAGAACGCTGTTTCCCGATATGCAGAATATATGAAAACATTTCTCAGCGTCATAGGTGTCAGCTCCTTGCTCCCAGAGTTAACCTTGTGAGCATCCACTGTGTGTGTGTGTGTGTGTGTGTGTCCTAGGGTGTCCTCTTCTACTGCTCCCCACTTTATTACCTTGAAATGGGGTCTCTCGTTGAACCTCAAGTTCATCCCTTGCGTTAGGCCGCCTGGCCAGCTTTATCGATCTTATGGTGGTTCTGAGTGAGCAACGACCCCCACCAGTACATTCCTTTGAACACTCGCTCCCCGGCTGGTGGTGTAGTTTGGGGATGTTATGAACACTTAGGAGGTGGAGCCTTCATAGAGGAAGTCTGTCACTGGGGGGGGGCCTTTATAGCCTTGCCTACTTCCTGTTCTTTCTCCACTTCCGGTGTTTGGATGAAAATGTGGCCATCTAACTTCCTGTTCCTGCTGCCATGTTTTCCATGTCTATCGCCCTGCTCTTCCCTCCATGGTGGACTCTCTCCCTTTGGAACCGTAAGCTAAAACAAACCCTGTCTTCCCCAAGTTGCCTTTGGTCAAAGTATTCTACCACAGCAATGGAAAAGAAGTTAAAACAGGCTGTCTCTCTGTCGCCCCTCCCCCAGGACATCACATGTATGCCTGGATATTTATGTGGGTGCTATGGATTTGAACTCAGGTCCTCACCATTAAAGAGAAGTGCTCTGACCCATTAGGCTGGAGGCTTTGGCCTGGAACCATGGGGGGAAAAATAAGCCCGTATGTGTCAGGGGTTCCCATGTGTTGACTTGGAAAAGACAACAACAGGGAAATAAACTTGCTATTGAGCCTGGCAGTATCCTTGGAAGCTTGAATCAAGCCATTCCTGAACTCTGTCCCATCCAGAGTCTTGAGAGTTATGGAACCGAATAACATTCTTTTATCTTAATTAAGTATAAGGGTTCCCCCACACACACCGTGTTCAAGCAAAAGGTTCTAAATACAAGCAATAAGTAGAAACATTTCCAGTCATTAGCTGCCTTGCAAAACACTGGATGACCCTGGATATTCAAATGGAACATAACCAACTAAGGCCAGAGAGAGCATTTCCTTCCACACAGAGTTGATTCTGGGGATTTGGGAGGCAACATGACACAGTTTAAATCCATTTCAACCCAAGATTTTGACTGACTGATAAAATCATGAATTGTGGAGACTGGAGCCCTAACTCAGCTGTGAAGAGGAAGTACTACTACTCTTGCAGAAGACCCAGGTCCAGTTCCTAGCTCCCACACTGAGCGGCACACAACCACGTGTAACTCCAATTCCAGTGGGACTAACACCCTCTTCTGGCCTCTTTAGGGACTTGCATGTTTGTGTATGTACCCAGATATACCCAGACATACATGCATACACGTCGTTAAAAACAAGCAAACCAACCAACCAACCTCACTGACTCGTAGGTGACCAGGCAGCTGGATGCAAGCACTTCCTACTTCGGTCTTTTGCTGCTGTCTCCTTCCTGCTTTGTGACTAACCACTGCTATTTTTCTGGTCACACACCAGCCATCTCCCCACCTTCTAGTGTTGGAACTGCTGGGAGTAATTGAAAGCTTCTCTTCCAAGAATGCATTAACTGTGTCAGCCTCTGTCTGAATGATAGAAATGACACGCAAACCATCAAACACCGCATTCACACGGAGACATCTCCCCACCGCCACCAAAAGATGTCACTGAAGAGGACTCAGCAAGCCCAGGGCTGCGAGAAGGCGGCTCTCGTGTTTTCTGAGGACTGAGATAACAGCCTTAAATGACACATTTCCCTTCACAGAGGATGATTACATTGATGGCGGGAACCTCGGATGCATTATCCACAGGTTCACAGATCTCCCAAAGACAGAATCCAGCTGGCATATAATGCTAATATCTGGTTTTATAGAATATCATGTTTTAACCAAAGGACTAAGGCAGCATGAAATCCTGGGCATCCACCTTTTCTTTTGATATTTTTTAGTTGGTTAAATTGTGTGTGTAGGAGCGAATACCATGGGGGGGGGCTACAGAGTTTATGGGATCCCCTGGAGCGGGATTTATAGGTGATTGTGGGCTGCCCGATATGGATTCTGAGAACTCTAGTCTTCTTCAATAGCAAAACTAGCTCTTTTTTTAAATTAAAAGTAAGTTTATATGCATTGATATTTGCTGCATATAAATCTGTGTACCACATGTGTGGTTAGTGGGGAGGAGGCCAGAAGCGGGCGTCTGATCTTACTGGGACTGAAATTATAGATGGTTGGGAGCAGGCATATGGGTGCTGGGAATTCAACGTGGGTTCTCTGTGAGAGCAGCCAATGAATGCTCTTAACTACCGAGTCTTCTCTCCACCTCCTGGCGTCTATCTCTTTTGTAAATGGTAATAGTTTACTAGTCGATCTATGAATGATAAAGAATACAGGATACACTTGTAAGAGAGATATCCCGCGTGCATACTTAACAGGGCTTATGGGCGTGGTTGACTGCAAAACTGTAGATCAGAGTCAAGTCTCCATCGATGGCTGGAGAGACCACACTCTGCTTCTCGCATTTGGAAGTTAACAGTTACTGGATTGGTTGTTGTTGTTGTTGTTGTTGTTGTTGTTGTTTAGAGGTTTTTCTTGGTTTTCCTGTTTTGTTTGATGCTGTGGCAACATATCTGTCAAAGGCAACTTATGGAACAGAGGGTTTACTCTGGCTCTTGGTTTGAAAGTACAGTCCATCCCAGCAGGCATGTCATAGCAAAAGGAGGATAGGAGGCAGCCGCTCACGTTGGATCCCGTCAAGAGGCGGAGAGACGGATGCGGTGCTCGGCTCCCTTTCTGCTTGTTAGTCAGGGCAGGAGCCCAGCCCACCGCACGACTCCACCCACATTAGGTTCCCCCCACTTCAGCTAACCCAGTCTTGAAACGCCTGCGCAGATGAGCCCAGCCCAGAGGTCTGTCTCCTTGATGATTCCAGATCCTGCTAAGTTGGTATCAGTATCAGCAGCCACAGAAGAAAAGCCCACAATGCCTTGCCCAGAGCAGCCTGAAGAAGGGACGACATGGAGGGTGAGGGCAGGAGCTGGCTTTATTGTGGGGCCGAGGAAGCAAGCTTTCTAATCAGGAGGAAGCCTCAGATAGGTCAGCAGGAAGAGAATAAAAAGGGAGAGATGGAGTGACTGAAGGCTGGAGAGCTCAATTGATCCGCTCTCCGAATCTTGCTTATTCAACGTGCTCTCACTAGTGAGCTGTGATATCCAGCCTCCCTGCTCAGGGCGCCTGACTCTCTTTCAATTATCTGCTTACATAGAATGTGACAGGGGCTGCCTCGCTTTGAATTTATTTTCCAGAACTGATGCATTTCCTCCGACAGGCAGCAGAAGTGTGAAATAGTTTGTTTGCCAGAAGGCCAGTGTTTCTGGATAAAAGCAAGCACAGAAACTACGTTTATACGTCTGTCTGCCATATCTTGTCTGCCTGTCTGCCTGCCTGTCTGTCTGTCTGTGTCTCTCCATCTTTTCCCCATCTGAGAGTTTTATTCTCCTGCGAAGTGGTAGAAAGAGGACGGTGATGGCTTTGTGAGACCCATTGGATTGAGAAGAAGATAGAGGAGAGGCACAGAATGGGTACCATCAGAAGGTCATCTCATTGGCTCTGAGCCCCAGACTTACCCCAGCCCTGAGAAGATACTACACAGTCCACAGATGGGTAGCCAGCCGAAAACCTGTCCCTTCTGGGAAATTGGAGGATTCTGGGGAGAAATGCAGAGCAGGGCTATTCTGACTCTCTTGCCCCATTTAATTAGACCTGATGCTCAAAAAATACCCCAGGTCATGGTAGCAGGCTAAGGAGCTGTCAAGTAGCCTCGGCTTTGAACATAAGGAAAACGTACACTAGACGGCATTGTGAGAGTCACACACAGGAACCAGCATACCAGGGGAGGAGAGAAGATACAGGGCATAGTAGAAAACACACCAAGGTCCTGGGATTCTTCCCACCTCTTCCTTCCAATTAAGTATCACACTGCACACACCCCTTGTCCAAGCAGCTTTTAACTTTGAACCTGACCTCAGATTTTACAGATGCGTATGGCATGTACCCCTGCAGTGTAGATGGCTCTGATCTGAGCAGCAGGCTAGGAAGAGCAGCAAGATGAAGTTCTCTTGACCGTAAGGCACAGTGAGACTGCCAGGGGTGGGTCCTAATCTAGTACAACTGCTGTCCTCATAAGAATAACAGCATTGGATGTGCAAAGCAACCCAGTGGTGCACATTCACCGGAGGATGGCCATGCGAGAAGTGACAGGAAGATGGTCATGTGTGAGCCAAGGGTGCTGAGGGGGGGAGAGGCCTTGAGAGACGCCAGCCCTATGAGCATCTTGGTCTTGTTTCTCTGCTCCTCATAGCTACCAGAGAACTAATTCCACAACTGAAGCCAGCCAGCCCGCATCTGGGGTTGCCTTAGTCACTGTTCTATTGCTGTGAAGAGACGCCACGATCAAGGGAGACGATTACAAGAGAAAGCATTTAATTAGGGGCTTGCTTACGGTTCCAGAGTTTTCAGTCCATTATCAACATGGCGGGGAGCATGGCGGCATGCAGGCAGGTGCTGGAGCAGTAGCTGAGAGTTAAATCCTGATTCGTAGGCAGGCAGGAAGAGAGAGAAAGAGAGAGAGAGACAGACAGACTGACAGAGACAAGCAGACAGACAGAGAGAGACAGACAGACAGAGAGACAGACAGACAGACAGACAGAGACAAGCAGACAGACAGAGACAGAAACACACACACACACACACACACACACACACAGAGAGAGAGAGAGAGAGAGAGAGAGAGAGAGAGAGAGAGAGAGAGAGAGAGAGAGAGAGAGACCCTGGGCTTGGAGTTGGTTTTTGGAACCCCAAAGCCCACCCCCCAGTGACACACCTCTTCCACCAAGGCCACATCTAGTCCTTTTAAATATTGCTACTCCCTGGCGACTAAACATTCAAATATATAAGCCTAAGGGGAGGGGGGGGACATTCTTATTCAAACCAGCACTGGTATCCTTTCTTCTCCTGCCTTTTGAACTGAAACTGGGAACTGAGACACTTGCTAGTTTTATTAACCCACTGTGGGCTGACCCCAGAGAGGCCCTGAGTCAGCCTCACGTCAGCCAGTGGCACCCCAGGCTGAAGGTCAAAGTCAGCCTCTCAAGGGCCTCCTCCCTGAGAAGCCTCCTACCATCTAGAGCACAAAAGGGAAGCGCCGCCCATCCAGTGTCACCGGCTGCCACCACCATCGGCTTCGAGGAGCGCTGCACAACCCCTAGCTGCCTCTGTCCCAGCTGCACGCTTCCATCTGAGCCTCCCGGGTCCCCGAGATTTGCTATTCAGCCCCATCTCGGAAACTCAGACCCTGGCTCCCTCCCCCAGCACCTCCAGCTACGCCTGCTCAGTGTGGCAGTAGCTCCTGTCCTTCCTCCATGGTGAAGGTCTGCTGTCATTCATTATGTGCAGACAGGCACACACACACACACACACACACACACACACACACACACACACTTCCAAAGCTCTCTCCTATCCCAACCTAAAGCTACAGAGATGCAAGGCCAGTTTGCTTTTTCTGTTTGCATCTCTGCGTACACACAGTGATCAAACTACAGACCAGACGGGAGAACAAACAATAGCCTCTGCTACCTGGGCCTCTTGGAAGGAAGGGCTCTCTAGTCAAGTGAGAACATTCCAGATTGATTTCAAGAGTAGCCTCTCACCAAGCACGAGACTGAATGCCAAGGGACCCCAGGGCAGTACATCCCAGTTATAGAAATGGATGATAGGGACACTAGTCCCCTACTAATCCCATGGAGTGACAGTGACGCTAGCACCAGCCGGCCTCCTGGCTCTGTCACAACTCGGTGTCATGTGAACCTTCTCATTCCTACACAGAACAGTGCAAGCAAGTCTCTCTGTAGACACCACACTCTCTCTGAAGTTGTTTTGAGATCGACGTGGCCCATCCTAACTAAGCCCCTACCTCATTCCCAGTCCTTTCCCTGCCAGTCTCTACCATGAAATAGTTTTGCATCTGAGCAATGAAATTAAACTTCTGTGAAGGGCAAGGAACAGTTGTAACGCCATCTAAGCATTAGCCGAGTGAAGCGGGGAGCAAATGACGGCACAGGATGTGGGTGGTACCCAGAGGTCTCACTCAACAGCCTCTTGCAGCTTATCATCGTGGCAGTGCAGGGGCTGATGGGAGTTCTGGAAAGGAGGAGCCATGGATGGATACACTGAGAGGCTTCGAGCAAAAAGAAAGGGCTCTCGCTTCTTCCCCTAGTGAGCCTGCTTGCAGGGTTAAAGGGTTTCCCCCATGTCCCATGCAGGATTTGGGGAAGTGGAATGATATTGAAACTCTGCCCATGGCTTCTAGGAATTTGGGTTTTAGTAGGTGAGACTAAACATGGGATGTTTGGTCATGTATGAGGCAGAGCGAGACGAGAGGGAGCAGGCCCCTAAAGAGAGACGGAGAGATGGGAAGCGGGTTATCACAGAGGATCTTGTGCCTTGACCTAGGGCTATGCTGGAAGGAGGGCTAGTACCAGGAAGAGTTCACAAGGAACCAGAATAAGGATGCAGCCACCGAGAGATAAAGAAGTCAGGCCGGTTGAAACAGGTGCAGTGGAGGCTCGGGCTGTGGATAACATGGTCTAGCACAGAGGGCACCCAGAACCTGAGGAGATTGTGTAAAGAGATAGAGGCAGCAGGCCTGCTCGCCATCCGCTGCAACAATCCAGACGTGGAAACAAGAGCTCTCTATCACTTCCCAAGGAGAAGCCTGGCCTCCCTCACTTCTTCCCCGTTGCCTTTTCTAGATACTTGGGATGTTCACTTCTGAGTTCATTCGAACACCCACACTCGGGCCAATTCTTGTCCCTGCCACAAGACATTCATTTCCCTCAGGGAAGACCCAGTGACAGGAAGGGCAAGAGGGAGCTGACGGCATGGTAGACAGTGTCCACAAGGCAGCCATTGACTGGGGACAAACCTCACCACCTGGACGCTGCATTCCTCAGCGTCTTTTAAAATCTGCTCACCATCACAGTGGCCTCTTGGATTTCCCTCTGACTACGCATCTTAATAGTAATCTCGGGACCAGGAGAGATAGCGTAGTGATTTTAGAGCAATGGATACTCTTCAAAAGGGCCTGGGTTCGATGCCCAGCACCCACATGGAGGCTTCCTATGGTGCTAAGGCAGCTTTAAACTCAGAACAGGCCTCTGGGTACGTCACACTTGTAGAGGAGTGGGGCGGAGCTTCGCCCGATGCAGTCACAAGGCAGTGAGAAGAGCCATATCATTGTCCCTAAGGGAGAGAGAGGCTCTCAGCACACTGAGCGGTGGTACTGACACATAGAGGAAAATCCAGACTGTTTCCAGTTTGACCTATAACCCACGATCCCAAGTAACTTTCCTAGATTTTAAAGCCCTCTAAATGCACACTAGCCATCCCTAACAACCCTGCCAAACAGTCTTGTAAAGCCGTCCAGATAGGGGCTGGAGAGCTAGCTAGCTCCAGCTGTAAAGTGCTTGCCTGAGTTGGAGACGGGAGCCCCAGAATCCACATAAAGAGTGGGGGTGGCAGTGAGTCCATATAACAGCAGGAGAGGCAGGTCTCCCGGGCTTAGCAGCTAGCTAGCTTAACCTAACTAGGTTAGCCAGTGGCAGACACGGAAGGTGTGTTATGCAGTGGTCTCACAGTAGGGTCTCAGTATTTGCTTGTTTTTTTAAGCCATTTATTAGGCACAGTGATTGGAAACTTGGATTATAGATCTAAAACCGCTGTTTTGACTTCTTGTTGCTCCCAATTTGTAGCTGTGGTTGCAACCCCTTTATTCCTGGTGATCGGTATGCCTGGTTCCCCCTGTGAAAACAGCCCCCATGCTCCGTCCAAGCGATTCCTGTGCCATCGCTGTTCGGACGTCCCCTGACTTCATTTACCATAGCGACTGGTTCGCTGAGCACAGACACAGATTCTAAGAGGAGTTCACATAACTTCTGCTTGTTAGTTAGCGTCTTCTGAGCATGCCCACAAGTACTCTACTAAAACCACACTCCTGCACATCAGACTCCATCCGTCAGGATCCTTTGATGAAGTAGCAGGAGCGGGTGTGATCTGAGGGCTTCTTCTGCCCCATCTTTTGGTTTTACCTCAGTGTCGGGTACCATCCTCAGGCTCGCGGGGAGAAGGTGGCTGACACAGCTTTGAAGGAAAAATCTTCAGAGACTGTGATCTTCTTAAGATGGTTTGCATGAGAACAGCCCCCGTAGAGTCATATGTTTAAATGCTTTGTTTCTAACTGGTGGGACTGTTTCGGGGAAGGATCAGGAGGGGTGGTTTTTGTTGGGAGAAGTGGGTTTTAAGGTTTCAGAAGCCCATGGAAGGCCAAGTTTCTCTCTGCCTCCAACTTTTAAGAAATTCTCGGCTACTGCTCTGGAATCAAGCCTGCCAGCCTGCTTCCGTGCCCTCTGCCACGATCACTGTCATGACTCACCCTCGAAAACTGTAAGCCACCCCCCGGTTAAACTCTTTTTTTAAATAAGTTTCCTTGGTCTTTGTGTCTCTTCACAGCAATAGAAACATAACCAGGACACTATTAATAGTGGAGGAGTGTCCAGAACGCCCATCCGAGTCCTGTTCTGGTTTCTTTCTATTGCTGCAATAAAACACACTGACCGGGCAGCATAGGAATGGAAGAGATTTATTCACCTTAATCCCAGCTCAAAATCAATCATTTAGGCAAGTTAAGGCTCTATAGGATTCGAGGTGGGACGTTGAAGGCAGGCCTGCTTGCCATTCCACACAGCAATTCCTCACATCAGAAAACTCACTCCACTGATAAACAAGTATGGTAGAAACCATGGAGAGCCCTGCTTGCTGAATGCCGGGCAGGCTTAGCGATAAGCTAGCTTTCCTCCGCAGTTGGGGACCGTCTGTTTAGGGAATGGTGTCATTCACAGTGGGCTGGGCCCACATACACCAGTTAGCCATCCAGACGACCCCTCACAGACATGCCCACAATTCCTCAATGGAGATTCTCTTTGCAGATAATTCTGGGCTATGTCTAGTTGACAGTCAACTAACCAGGGGCAGGTCTCTACCATTCCCTTTGGCTTCCATTCTCATTCCTGTCTTAATCACTATGGCGGAGGACTATGATGCTCCAGTTAGCCGAGAGGCCTCTGTCAAACCAAGTCACAGTTGGGGTCCCTCCCAGAGCTCACGGAGGGGGATGTGTGTGGCAAATTCAGATGGCATTACTAACAACAGGCTACTAGAGGCTGAAAAGAGGACTTACCCACCGTCTGGAGAATGAAGCCTCTAAGTAAGAGTTATGTTTGGACACAGATGTGTTTACATCGAGCCACATGAGGGCAAGAGACAGGAGGCTCTGTGAGGAAGGGCAGGAATCCAGCACCTACTGGTGCTTGATCAACCTTTAGGTACCATAGAAACCAAGCCCCACAGCAGAGCTCCATCTATGAGGGCAAATGGCCTAGACTTATGATCTGTCTGCCTTCTTCCATTGTTTGAGGATCACGAACACACTGTCCACATGTGCCTCAGCGCACTCATCTCTGAGCTAAGTGTCCTACTCATCCAACCGAACAAGGCTGACGGGAAGATGAAATTGCACTGTATACATAAGGCACGTAGAACAGTATGCAGAGTGCAGGCAAGAGTCATCCTGTGTTGACAGTGATTACTGTGCCTGTTACGATGAGCAAGGGACTAATATCCACCACAGCACGGCACTGTGTCTTCTGACACGTGACAGATCTGTGCGCCGTTATGTGGCCTGAGAGTCCCTTCTCCCTGCCCTGAGGGAGTGTCATCCTCGAGTGTCAGCTATAAAGTCATTTACAGCTGCACTTCTCAGCACGTCCCGGGCTAGGCTGGACCCCACCTGCTGAAGTGTTAATCTATCTAATCGCTAGACAGTGCTGGCCTTTGCCTGTCTCTGGGTAATAAAGAGCTGGTGAGTTATGAGGGTCAGAGGAGAGCAGAACCGAAGATGGAAAAAAATATTTGTCCCCAAAGACAATGGCCCGGAGATCGCAGAGGTGCCTCGACATTTGTCCCGCTTGCAGGAGCCGTAACGACAGCACGGTGACACCCATCCCCGAAAGCTGCTGTAGACTTCTGCTGAACCTTCGGTCCACCCATGATTACCAGAGCAGGGAAAATAACAGCCCTAGCATGGGAAACTTCAAGTTCTTATGTGTCTCCGGTTCCTGCGGGCGCCACAGAAGCCCAGATCGGCAGACTAGGGAGGTAGGTCTGTCAGTAACAAGCTTGCCGGGCAAAGATCTCCAGCCGGCACATAAAAGCCAGACATCGTAGCCTGTGCTCATAATCCCACTGCAGAGGGATCGAGGTAGATGGATCCCTGGGGCTTGAACGGGCAGCTAGCCTAACCTGACTGGTGATCCACTGGTCCCAGTGAGAGAGACCCCTGTCTAAACAAACAAACAAACAAACAAAACAAAACAAAACAAAACACCACAAGGCAGACAGCACTTGAATAATGACAGCTAAGCTTGACCTCAGTCCTCCGTCTTCACATGCTCACATCTGAGACCCGGCTGCTCTAGGCTTCTCTTCTGCAAACAACTCAGCCAGCATTTCTGAGCTGTGCTTGTGACACACAGTAAAAGTCCAGGCCTGAGAGGACACACTTGACCTCTCTAGTGAGGAGGATTACCCCGCCTCAGTCTCTGAGCCATGGGGACCCAGAAGGGCCGAAAGAAAAAAAAGAATATAAGCAACATGGGGTTAACATTTGAGTAGTTTGCAGGCAACTGCCTTTCCAGGGGTGGGTTCCTGGAAAAGATGGTGAGTTCTGGCTTCCGCAAAGGGTGCTTTTGGCATCAATGGGCTTGCCAAGGCCACCCTGCTGAGGGTAGCTTGCTGGCTCTCTGGGCAGATCTGAAACCAACTGTTTTCCTGACAACTTGAGGAGGGAAGCCAGGAAACCCAATCTGTCACCCTCTTCGCGAAACCTTTGCAGTTCTGAGTTGAATTCCAGGTCAGGCCTTTGATTGGCTTACAAATACCTCAGTCCCACGGAAACACTCCCAGCCCTGAGCCCAATCATTTTCTATCATTCTCCGGGTCCCACTGGGCTCCCTGCGTGCTCAGGTTCCCATCTGTAAGATGAAGGGAACCGTGCAGATGAGATCCGAGGTAAATCTGTATCCAGTATCCTCCTGCATGTCGTGGTTCAGAGGAGCAGGCAGCCACTGTTCTCAGATGGGGCAAAGCTCATTCTGGCTGGTTGTTTATATTGATCCTTTCCCATGCTGTCTTCACATCTGTACAACAATTTCCCGTGAGGGTGGGTGAAATGCACTTGCTGTGCAAACCTGATAAGCTAAGTTTGATGAGGCCTTGGAAGCTGAGAACGGACTCCTGAAAGTTGTCCCCTGACTTAGGACATGCTTGCTGTGGCATACACATATGTGCATGCTCACACACACACATAAATGCACATAAACTCACATGCATGTGCACATGCACACAAATGATGATGATAATGATGGTGATACAACAAATTTTAAATTCGTGAACCCAACTTTGAACTTCACCAAGGATGATCAGAACAAGACAAAACAAGGCCGCAGTTGAGAGAATTGCCAAACTTGAGTATCTAAATTGTTGTCCTGCCTATAAGATGCTAAAGATGAGAAGCACAGAGAAACGGAGAATAGGGAGGGAGAGTCACAAGCATTCTGTTTGGGGAAAAAAACATGCATTGTGGGAGGAGGATGGGAAGATGGCTCTGTTGGCTAAGTCTTTGCTATACAAGTACGAGGATGTGAGTTTGAGTCCCAGGATCCACAGAAAAAAAGCCAATGTGGTGTCATACACTCATAATCCCGGTTCAGGGAGGTGGACACACCAGGAGCTATGGGGCCCCGTGGTCAGCTAGCCTAGCTTAGTCAGAGGGCTTCGAACCATGAGAGACTCTTAAGCAGGTACAGGGTGTATGACTCAGTTGGTACAGAGCTTGCCCAGGGTGTTAGAAGCCCTGGATTCCATCCATGGCACCACATAAACTCGGTGTGGTGCTGTGCACCTATGAGCCCAGCACTTGAGAGGTGGAGGCAGGAGGATCAATTTCAGGGTCAGCTTCAGCTGTGTACAGAGTTGGCGGCCAGCCTGGAAATCAGGAGACTCTGTCTCAAAACGTAACAAAATAGTTCTTCAAAAATAAGGCAGATGGCACAGGAGGAATGACATGCAAGACTGACCTCTGGCCTACATGCACACACACATACATGTGTATGCATGTCACACACACACACACACACACACACATACACACATATACACATACATTTGTGTACACACACATTCATTCTCACACATATACACAAAGGAAAACCCTGAGAGGCCTCAGTACCTCTAATGAATTTATTTCTCATGGTTATAAAGATTAAACAGTATTTTGTAAGTGTCTAGCTGCTGGTGAGCAGTCAGACCTGTTGGCTTGAATCTAAACCTCAGGCTTCCACCCTGGTCTCCTGCAGAGGAGAATGTGGCTCTCTGGTGGCTATCCTCTCAAGCTGTGCTTCCCACGGTGACCTCATCTCATAGGGACCTTATGTCCCCTGGTCCCTGGGGTCAGGCTCTAAAATAGTAGGAAGGTGGGCAGTATAATACCAATGCCAAGTTTACAACTAGAACTCTCTCTGCAGACAGCAGAGAGCCCAACACTGAAAGATTATGCGTGCCCACCTTCTGGCCAGTGGGACCTGGGCTCATCCATTGGTCCTTGGTTCTTCTCTGAGTGTTTCCCAGGTGCCAGCCAGAGGCCATTGATCTACCTGCAGCAAGCTCCTTACAGAGCATGCTGAGGTCATCCTTGCAGTCTTACTCGCAAGGGCAGGAAGCGCATCAGGGAGCTTGAGCGAACTGACTAGGAGAACCTCTATAGTGATAAGAATGTGCTATCGCTTTAATCCCAGGTGAAGGAACGTGGGGCTGCTTCAGACTGTCCACAGCGGCTGACTGTGATTTGCCTCATGCTTTGGCAGAGGAGTGGTTTTGCCAGCTGCAGGTAGTTTCTGCGATTGTGTGATGTTTAGAATTCTGGAGACTTTTCAGAGGGTGTATAAATGCGAAGGCCCCAACAGGCTGGGATGGGTGGTTGTTTGTCATTTAGGGAAGTTGGCTGTGGTTTGTTAGTCTCTGCTCAAAGAAGAAACAAAAGGAAAGGAATTAGATTCAGGGATTTTCCTAATTCCTCTCTTCCCATTATCCTTGTTTCTTTCCTATCTAGTGTTGTGGGTGAGACCTGGGACAGATAAAGGGTGGGAAAAAATAAGAACCCATAAAGTAGCAAAGACTAGCTACAGACCTCAGACTCATGCTTGTCTTTTATAAGGAAGGGGTCCACCTTTCTTCTTTATCCCCCAACTTTTTGTTTTGTTTTTTCGAGACAGGGTTTCTCTGTGTAGCCCTGGCTGTCCCAGAACTCACTCTGTAGACCAGGTTGCCCTCGAACTCAGAAATCCGTCTGCCTCTGCCTCCCAAGTACTGGGATTAAAGGCGTGCACCACCACCGCCCGGCTTATTCCCCAACTTCTTAGGAAAGCGCTACTGAGCCTCCTGCACATAGCTGCAATCCTATAGATTCCACTGTGTTCTGTCTCCACTCATATAGTGACGTCCTCTGCCCATCCTCCAAGGTGCTGGAATTTGGGTGTGTAGCTTTAGGAAGGTGATTAGGGAGGGATACATGAAGCCCTGAGGATGGCGCCCCTCTGGATGGAATTAGTGACTTAATAAAAGGGAGGGAAGAAGGAAAGGGGGGGAGAAGGAAAGGGGGAGGGGAGAAGGAAAGGGGAGGGGAGAAGGAAAGGGGGAGGGGAGAGGGAAAGGGGGAGGGGAGAGGGAAAGGGGGCAGGGAGAGAGAGAGAGACTTGATGTACAGTAGCCCTTGCTTTTCTCATTACTGTAATGAAATGCCTGCGAGGAGCTACTTGAGGCTCATTTGGCTCGGAGTTTGAGAGTACAGTATCCATCCTAGAGGAACGTGAGGCGGCCAGTCACATCCCATAGTCAGGAAGCGGAGAGAACTGGATGCTGGCGCTCAGCTCACCTCCTTTTTAATGTACTCCAGGTCCCCTGCCCATGAAATATCGCTTCCACGTTCAGGGTGGGTCTTCCACGTTCAGGGCGGGTCTCCCTTCCTCCCTCAGCTAAACCTGTCTGGGAATGATCTCATAAGCATACCCGGAAGTTCATTTCCATGGTGACTCTAACTCTGATCAGGTTGACAATCAAGATTAGCCATCACATGCACAAAAAAAGGGGGAGAGGGTCACCACCATTGGCTTGGGCTCTCAGCCTCCAAAACCATGAGCCACGAATGCCTATGATCCAAGCCGCCCTGTCTGTATATTTTGCCGATCCTGGACCAGAGGCATCTTAGAGGGATCCAGGGGGACCGGCTAAGGCTGAGAAGGGTGAAATTTATATGCGACTGACCTGGATTCAAGGCTCAGAGCCAAGAGAGCATGTCTGCCTCTCTGGTTCATCATGAACCAGAAACAGGGTAGGGTGTAAAATTGGGGGGGGGAGTATGCTTCTCTGTAACTCATGAGAGTGAAGATAGAAAGCATCTGACATTTTCCAGGGTGCAGTAAACCCTTGATAAATGTTAGATCAGAAAAGATGCTGATTCTGGGTCTAGGCCAACAGTCATCACTTCGAGGAAGCAAGGCTCCGAAAGTCTGAGGTCTGCACAGAGCCCTGGAGGCACGTTCCTGCCGTGGGTGCTAGAGCAGAGAAATGCAGTGCATTGGCTCTGCACAGCTGTGGAGGCACAGGAGAGGGGAGGGGAGGGGAGGGGAGACATAGGGAGGGGAGGGAAGGCGAGGAGAGGCCCCAGGAGTCACAAGACAGTGCTATCAGGATCTGGGCAGAGAATATAGGTAAACCCTCTGGACACGTGGGATGACGGGTTCTGGAGAGCTCTGGGCAGGATGGGGAGGGAGTGGTTTCAGATGCCTAACTCTGTCCTGCTCAAGCCAGGAAACTTCTATGCCAGGACCCGCTCCTGCAGGATAAAAGACAACCATGGAGGGGGGCGGGGAAGAGGCGCCAAGCCCTGGAGAAGCAAGCTGAGCATGCTGAGACAGGGTAAATCCGAGGGTCACCCTGTGTGATGTCCCCTGTGACAGGCCATCTGCTGCATAGGCTTCTAGAGGGGTCGGCCACCCCACCAGATCTTCCCAGGGTCGGGGCTGAGGCTTTAACCGCCAGACCAGGCCGGGGCACTGAGGTTCAAAGAGGCAGAAGAACCAATTTGTGCTTCCAGATCTTCCTGGTCGGGGCAGGCACCACACTGAGGATAGGCTGTGTGGCGAGGGAAGAGTGCCCCCTTCTGGCCATGTACCACACTTCATGGTCTCCTTGGGGCAGACCCTGGGCAATATCCCTTACATCCAGATGTCCAAGCTCTCCTGCTCTTGCCAACAGACGTCCCAAGGCCTTCTTTGCTCTATGGTTATTGAATTCTCTCCTCTGAAAGCCCATCCATTAGCAATTCTATTAAAATTCCCCTATAGTCCTTATGAAACCAGACGGGACACCAAGGTCAGGAAAGGAGAGTGTTCTCCCAAGGTCACAGCACTGGAGAAAAAAAATGCCCGGCATTGCTGTTAAGAAAAGCCAGCCCCCTCTGATATATCTTTTAGCAATAGCAGATCAGAAAATGCAGGTGCAGGGAGGGGTGGGGCAGGGAGGAAAACAAGCCTTAGGAGGCAGAGCAAAGGCTGGGGTAATTAAAGTTACACGGTAGATCAAGCAGAAATTGTCAGCAAAAAGATTCCTCTCTTTCAGCCGCAACCAAATGCCCTTGGTCTTCATCTTAGCCTTTCGTTGCTTAGCTGTGCAATTCTGGGAAAGCAACTCAACCTCTCTGGGTGTCGACTTCCTCATCTATAATATGGCTAATCTGTTTAAATAGCAAGGTTTTTCTCTGCACAGGGAGCCTAATGTCAGCCTCGTGCATCGGAAGCCTAGCTGAGCCGTTCCTGCAGTGCTGGGATGAGCCTCTCAACGTTCAGACAGAACTTGAAGGGTTCTGCCACCTGTTACCCTTGAGCTGTGTGTCACCAGGCAGACAGGGTGCAGCTGGGAAGCAGCTGGGTTGCACTACTGGAAGTCTCAGCTACCCACAAGCAGGCATCCCCGTGGCTTGGCATCAGAAGAGAAGTAAATCAGAGAGCACAGGGGTGGAAGAGAAGGCTCAGTGGTTAAGAACATTTGCTGCTCTTCCACGGAACACAAGTTTAGTTCTCTGCTCACCAGGCTGCTTACGGCTGCCTGTACATCCAGACCCAGTGGATCCGACGGTCCCTGTGGGCACCGGCACATACATGGCATATACATGGCACACTCATACACACACATATACACACACATACACACACATTTGCAGAGAGAGAATAAGTGAATGAATGAATGAATGAATGAATGAATGAATATTGGTGAGAGGGTTTAGCAGGTAAAGGCACTTGCCACCAAACCTGACAACGTGAGTTTTGTCTCCAGTATTCACATGTGGAAGGAGAGAACCAATTCACACAATCTGTCCTCTGACCTGTACACACATTCACCACCCCCCCACACACATACTAAATAAATAAATGCAATTATGAGATGTAAGAAATATGACAACACAGACTTGAGGACAGAGAGCAGTATGCTGGAAGAAAGATAAGAAAAGAACACAGCTGGGCACCATGATGGGGGAGGAGCCCAGCCCCTTCCTGCAGACAGCCACCTCCATTCCCACAGGGAAGTCCCAGGAGCTCTGCTTCTAACCCTCAGATCAAAGAAGACGGTGGTTTCATTTAAGCTAAGCTCCATGTCTTCCTCAATCCACCCTAAGTCCCTTCATCACTTATACAAGTTATTGAAAGGAAGGGGAAAAAAAACCTAAAGTCAATAATGTGTTTTAAAATCCCGGCACCATTGCAAAGTGCATCTTGCTACATCCTTGACGAACAGCCTCCAGGGACAGAGTTTTGCTGTGGTTATCTGAGCTTCAGTCCGCTGAGCAGGCTTTGCAAGTGTGTGCCTCTCAGATTCATAGCTAGAAGGGCGATATTGCAGTCTCGGGGGCCTGGGGGACTTGGGCTCTACAGCAAGTGACTTTGTCTACACACCTGCCATCTCCTAGCTGTGGCTCGTGAATATCTCCAGCAACCAGAGTCTCCTCTCTGGTGGGCCACACCCCCATGCTCAGCATCCATTACAGAGCTAATATGTGGGTGCAAGAGCTAATATGTGGGTGCAAGAGGGCATGCATGTTGCACGGGTGGAGTGGGAGCCAGTGCCTGGCTTCTCAGCGCAGAGAGCTCAGGGTTCTCTGTGACAGATTTAAGGAGATCATCTTAATCTGTAGCTAAATGGGGTGGAGGCACCTTATTTTCTTTTTTCCCCACCTCCTATATTTAAGATTGTAGCGTTAAAGCAGAATTTGAACTGGCTACATGTCAAGAATCTAGTTGTCACAGGCAACTGGGGACTGCCATCTCAGACCTGGCTAGGTCAGAGGGGCGGACTTTTCAAAGAAGGAAAATTCTCGAGGTATGAAAAGCAAATTGTATCCTTCTAAACCATACAAATAAGCAATCCCTTAAGAGGAACAGATCCATTGTGGCCAACCGGATCAAAATGGTGCATAGGTCCAACTCACCCAGAGCATGCTGGGAACCCAAAGTCCCACACAAGGAGGCTCAGGAGTGGTGCTCCCAGAGGCAGTGTACCAGCTGGGTGTGGGTGTGCATTTGTGTGCATGTATTCTGTGAGTGATGTGTGTGTGTGTGTGTATGTATCCATGTGTGTGCCTGTGTGCATGTGTGTCTGTGTGTGTGTGGTGTACATGTGTGTGTGTGTTGTGTATGTATGCATATGTGCCTATGTGCATGTGTGCCTGTGTGCATGTGTGTGTATGTCTGTGTATAATAGTATTTCTCTGTGTGTGTGTGTGCATGTGTATTATGCAACTCAAGCCTAAATTCTTAGACAGTTACACACAAATGCATCTAAAGTAGATCATGGATGTGGACTGATAATTCTACCAGTCCCCTAACAGTTGAAATGCACCCTGCCCCTGTGTGTCTGTCTGTATTTGTATGTCTATGTATGAACATGTTTGAGTGTGCATATGTATACATGTGTGTATACATATATGTAAAGACCAGGTTTGTCATTGTGTATTTTTCTAATTGCCTCTCTTGCTTTCTTTTTTGAGGAGGAGTCTCTCACTGAACCCAGAGCTTGCCAGTTCATTGTGTCTGGCTAGCCAGCAAACCCCAAGCGTCCTCCTGTCTCCGGCATCTCCCATGCTGGGATTACAGATGTATACCATCTTTTCACGTGGGTGCTGGTGTTCCAAACCGAAGTGCCCATGCTTGCACGACACACATTTTACCAAATGAGCCCTCTCCCCAGTTCAGAGATAGGTTAAACCCATGCCTAGAACCCGGGCCTGAGCTCTGGGAGACTGAAATTCACACATGCCAAGAAACACGTAGCTGCTGCGGGGAGCTGGGGGCCAGGCAGGTACACGAAAGCCACCCTGCCGATGAACGCAGTTTCCAAAACTAGCGGATTCGCGTAGCGCCGCAGATGCGACGAATGCGATTTGCTTGCATCTTGCCCACGGAGCCGCTTATTAATAATAACAGATTATCGCTCTACTAGTTTGGTATCTGTAGTGAAATGCCAAAAGCCAGCTGAGAACAGAATGGAAGGGGAGCAAATTGGACTGTGGGGGGAAAAAAGAGGGAGATTAACATAGGTTTAGCGAAGGAGAGATGGCGATGCTTCTTGCTCGGGCAACATGTTCTAAAGGTACCAGTCACATCAGTAATAAAGGGACTCTGAAATGTGATTTTAACGCAGAGGCTACTCTGTGCTTGAGTCCTCTTTTTTAAAATGAGGAGCAGCATCCAGAGAAGCTGGCCTTGAAGGGGAAGCCAGCACTGCAGAGTTTAGACTTTGCCCACCGTCTTCCAGTCCCGCAGCTACGAATTAGAGCAATTGCTCCCTGCTCCCTGCTCCCTGCTCCCTGCTGGACTGCTCAGGCAGAAAAGGGGCATTTTTGGTCTGCTCTGCAGAGAACAGAAAATGGGTAAACAGTAAATCAGAGCTTGAAGAAATAAACCAAAGGTCAAAATCCCTCTCAGCTTCCCAGGAAGGATGCTATTGATTTCAGTAAAGGATTAATGACAAGGGGCAGAATTATGAAGCCAGGGGACCATCTCAGAATTACTAAGGAACTGACAGGAGACAAGATGGAACACGCGTGTGCTCGGGCACACAGCTCGGATGCACACCAAGGGCCTCAAGACATGAACGTATACTTACCAGTGATCATTGGGACATCACAAAGAAAACTGGCTGTCACAGCCTTAAGGTTTTGGAATGACTAAATGGACGCTTAACCAATACCAAAGGCTGTCAGCTCCCCCATTCCTGAGCTCTCTTGGCCCCCTGAATATGTTTAGGGACACCTAGTCCTCCCTCTTGTTTTCACTGTGAACCACTTCGGTCCATTTTACTCTTAAGTTACCACTAGCACCTTGGTACCCAGCACCCCAGGGCTTTGAGCTGTGGCCACACCTTCTGGTAGTGTGGCCTCTTTCCTTCTACCACACAGAACTCTGGCCTTATTTCTGTCAACACCCAGCCTGTGAGTTCCTAGTCCTGGCTGTGAAATACTCCTACACACA
The DNA here is from genome assembly GCA_964023405.1 of Apodemus agrarius. Classification (NCBI taxonomy): domain Eukaryota; kingdom Metazoa; phylum Chordata; class Mammalia; order Rodentia; family Muridae; genus Apodemus; species Apodemus agrarius. The sequence continues at coordinate 13,270,415 of OZ030009.1, read as the reverse complement.
CACACACATACACACACACACACACACACACACACACACACACACATTTTTTTTAAGCATCTTAAAATCCTACGGCAGAGGAGGCACCCGCCCAGCCATGATGGAATTAGAAATATGTTGGAGTTGGCACGTGAGAAACTGCATGCTCTCCTTCCTGCCAAAGACGGGGATGATTGATTGAATGGGAACAGGAAGTCAGCTTGCCAGGATCCATCTAAAACGAGATGTGTGTGCTTGGCCGTGTTTCTAAGATGAAACAAATGGGAAAGTTCACGTGGCTTACAGCACGTTCTAAAGATAACAGGTCACTCGGGGAGGCGGGGGGGGATTATGTGTGATGACATGGCACAAATGGAGTTCAATTCCAACTCCCAGGAGATAGTAGAACATGTTGGGAAGTGGGAAGATCATTGTTTGGAAACAGTCTGAGTCTATTCACCGCAGCCTCCAAAGGATGGTCCCGACCTGCCTCCTGGGAGGGAGATGTGGACACTGATGTCTGGGGAACAATGGAGCATCTTAAAACTGGCTCCAGTGACTCACACTCCTGCATGTTTGTTCCATGCCAGACACTGTGTGGGAGCTCAGGGGACATGTGAAAAGCATGCAGTCCATCCTTCAAGGTCTTGTAATTCAGTAGAAGAGATCGGCCTGCCATTATGTGTTCTGTATAGTAAGTAGTACTTGTGTTTAGGAAAGCACAGTCCACCTTAGTTCCCCCAGCAGAGTCTCTCCTTGTAGGCTTGGACTAGACTGGCCGTCCAGCCAGATCAGCCTCCTCCAGCTTTGGGGGAGGTGAGAAGACTTCTCAGGTCACTGTGATCGGGAAAACGAGATCCAAAGGGTGAAGGGAATGTGGCCAGGGGGTGGGACGAGGAAGACAGGGTCCACGAAGCATGATAGCTGGGTTCAAGCCGCCTGAATGAAAAGCCAGGAATTGAATCTTTAAACTCTGCCTGATTCAGAAAGCCAGCGGGCTGAGAAGATGGTGGGCCAGCATCCTAAGGGTCTGTCTGCCTCCAGTCTTCAGCCAGAGGACTATAGCAGGAGGGCAAGCAAGGGCCCGTTCACACGGTCAGTCTTGTCTCTTAGGTTTATGGTGTTGCTGTTTTCCCCGATGCTCTCATCCCTCTGTGTCACAGGGCAAGGGTTCCAGAACACCAAGGCCACCTTGTATTCCTCCTGCGCCCACCTGTGGCTGTTGGTGGTTGGCTGTCCACTTGACAGGGTCTTGAATCACTGGGGAGGCAAGCCTCCGGGCACACCTGTGAGGTATTATTCTGATGGGTTAGCCTCTGGGGGTGCTTGCGAGGGGTTGGGAGGGCAGCAGCATCCCTGGCCTTAGATCCTAGACTACATAAAACCGAGGCCCAGCATTCACCTGCTTCTGCTTTCTGACCAGAAAAGCTGACCGACCAGCTGCTTTCTGCTCCTGTTCTTTGACTTCCCAGCCACAGACCGCACCCTTGAACTGTGGGCCCAGGTGAATCTTTCCTCCCTTCACCGGCTTTTTCGGTGTATTTTATCACAGTGGCAGATAAAGAACTACCACACCACACTCTGGACGCCATGTAGATGAAAGATCAACTCAGAACAAACCATTAGGAGATGTGCAGATTCCTTTCTTAGAGAACAATGCACAAACTCATTCTGAATGACTATGAAGGGCCTCTGTCACTTCCAAGGCTGCATTCCCAGGGCCCCAAGGGACCAAGTGAGTGTCACATGGTCCAACATAACCACCTCGCAGAGTGATGGAGGAGCAGCAGGTGGTAAAGCCATCATACAGGTGTTGAGGGCCACAGGTGTCTCACCAGGAAAGGTGTGCTCCACCTGGAACCAGAGCTGTGTGCCGAGCAGGTGAGAGCCTGGGTCAGCTGGGTGTTCTGGAAAGAATATTATAGATATTCCACCTGCACTGTGGAAGGTAAACAGAAGGTGCTGGAGTGTACCTAGACTCCTAAATTTAGCAGAGGAAAGTTTGCAGAAATCATGTCCAGTGTTTTTGTTTCTGTTTGCTTTTATGCTGTGATAAACACTATGATGATGATGATGATGATGATGATGATGATGATAACAACAACAACAACAACAACAACAACAACAACTTGGGGGAAAGGGCGTATTATAGATGACAGTTTGTAGTCCATTATGAAGGGAACTCAAGGTAGGAACCTGGAAGTAGAAACTTCAAGAGTGATCATAGATAAAATACTCCTTACTGGCTTGCTCTTCATGGAGAACTCAGCTTGTGTGTGTGCGTCTGTGTGTGTGTGTGTGTGTGTGTGTGTATGTATATATATATCAGGGATAGGCATACAAAATATCAGGGATATATATATCAGGGATATGTAATATATATGTATTGTGTATATATATATATCATGTATATATGTATATATCATGGATATATATATATATCAGGTATATATATATATATACATATATATATATATATATATATATCAAGGATATATATATCAGGGATATGTGTGTGTATATATATATATATATATATACATACATATATCAGAGCGATAGATCAAGGATACACACACACACACATATGTATATATATTAAGGATATATTAAGGATATAGATATATAAAGTATATATATCTATATCCCTGATATCAGGGATTTATTTATCAGGAACTACATGCCTAGGGGTGGTACCACCCACAGTGGTCTGGGTCTTCCTACATCAATCATTAATGCAGAAAATGTCTCACAGACTCAATAACAGGCTAATCCAATGGAAGTATTTTCTCAGTTGAGGATTCCTCTCAAGATGACTCTAGCTTATGTCAAGTTGACAAAAGACCTATCCAGTGTACCCCCTCTTTATAGAGAGAACAAACTAAGACACCCTAGAAAGATATTCTTTTTCAGGAACAGGGAGCAAACACGTCTGCCACACTGTTTTTTTGGCTTTAGGAGCAGGCTGTGTTTGCCCTGTTAAGGAATTACTGTCTTCTCCTTTCTGCCTTGGAGAAGTCACCAGGGAGCACAGTTGGTTATGGCGCCCAGCCCAGTGCGCAGGCTGCTAAGTTTATAGTCCTCAAGCCAGTTTAGCAAAGGCCTTCATCACCCATGCCGTCTCAGAGCATCGCCAGACAACCTGGTAGACGAGGGGGGGAGGGGGCTTGTATTTCACATTCCCAGATGACTTGAGAAATCACCCAGGTGACCTCGGGTAGAAACCCATCCTAGAACAGCAACTCCAGGGCACAGAACCACACCCATGCGGTGTTCCTCCTTGAGACTCTCTGGTCCAGAGAGATACTCGTCTCACTGTTCAGAGGAGCACAGGTTAGCAGGACCTGGGAAGGAGCCCGTGTAATTAGTTGTTTTTGCAATGAAGACAGATCTTGGTGCAAGAAATGCAAAGTAGGCAGAGCAGAGCCAGGGCTGGTGAGGAGGGAGGCACAGCTGTGGTATAGTCCTGACTTGGATGTCTCTATGCCAGAGCCAAGGGCAGAATGGAGGTCCAAGGAGGTCGCTGACGCCAGAAGACTCTAAGATTCAGGAACACTGGCCTCCTCACCTGGAGTTCTCAAATGAACCTGGGGCGGACAAACCCTAAGGATGACAAGCCAGTCCAGCAATGCGACTCCAGAGAGCAGATATCTGGGATGAAATGGCAGGTGCGGAATGGAAGGAAGGAGGGTGGTAGGTATCGTCCCTCGCAACTCGCAATTATATAGAGAGGCACTTTGGAAACAAACCTCTGGGCGTGAGGGTTAGGGGCATTCCCAGAGAGTTTTAACTGACGTAGGAAGACCCACCCTGAATGTGGGTGGCCCCACCCAGTGGGCTGGGAACCCAAACTGAGTAAAAAGTAGAAAGTGAACATATGCACAGTGCCATACCCCAGCCATGCCTCGAGCCTCTGCTGTCATGCTTTCTCCGCCATGATGGACTGTATCCCTCAAACTGCAAGCCAGAGTAAAACCTTCCTCCCTATAATTGCTTTTGTTGGCTTGTTTGTTGGAGCAATGAGAAAAACAACTAATACAGGAGGAAGGGAGGAAGAAAGGAAGGAAAGGAGTAAGGAAGGAGAGTGTATTATCAAAATGTTGGGTGAATTAATTTTCTTCTGCATACATGAATCCGCCTACATCAGCGGGACCCACCAAGTGCAAACCTGGAAGCAGGGTTTGCCAACATTCCCATTGTTATGTCCTCCAGTACAAGACCATTATCTTAAAACAGAGCACCCACAGCTTGCACCCACAGCACCACACCATGGAGACTTACATGAGTCAGTCTACTCAAAAGACTGAAATGCTACTTTCAGCATGTCGGGGGTCATCATTCATCACACCCTAGTGAAGGTTAATGTAAGTTCAGTTTGTGTTACTCTCAAGTTTGACCCCACAGAAGGTCAGTAATTTGGATACTGGGGTCAGTAGAGTCATTAGGAGGCTCATTGGAAAGGGCCAGGGAAGGATACTTGGAGGTTGGTTCTGATCTCTGTGCTTATACAGCAGTAAAGGATGAAGCCCTCGGAGGTTGAGAGGGCTGAAGGTGGGGAACAGAGGAGGGGAAAGGGAAGTATGTTGCTTCAGAGGGGATGCATCAAACAGCTACACATCAGCCAGCTTTCCTACAGACCTTCAGTTCTTTATATATAGCAAGTTTGGGCTGAACCTGCATCCTACCGCAGCTGGTGAAACCATTTTCCACAGCCACCTGAGGCTGAACAGACCACACCCGTTTGGTTGCTCTTAAAATCCTAGAAAAGAAAACCATCTTGGGGTGGGGGTAGGAGGAAGGTTGGATTAGTATTGGGTTCTTCCAGGATGCTTGGAGGGTCTTAGAAACCCTATGGGGGATCTGCATGAAGACCAAGCTGCACATCTACAGATGTGTAGGAGGTCTAGGTCTTGCCCATGCATGTTTGATTGGTGGTTCAGTCTCTGTGAACCCCCGTGGGTCAGGTTGGTTGACTCGGTACGTCTTCTTGTGGTGTCCTTGACCCCTCTGTCTCCCTTCGTCTTTCTTCCTGACAATTAGAGTCGGGGCTGTCTTTGACTCTGTTGCCTATATTTGTTCCCTAGCTGGGCTGCCTTGTTGACCTCAGTGGGAGAGGATGCCCTTAGTCCTGCTGCAACTTGATGTGTCAGGGCGGGTTGGTACCCACGAGGGCTTCCTCAGAGAAGGGGAAGGGGTAATAGGGGGAGAGGGTTATGAGGGTGGGAGCTGGGAGGGGGGACTGTAATCAGAATGTAAAGCGAATAAATAAATAAATGAAAACAAAAAGAATAAAACTGCCAAGATATAAAAGAGAAAGAAAGAAACCCTTGATTACCAAATGAGGGGGATTTAGGTGCTTTTCCCACTTGGAGCCCAACCCCTCCAGTTTCATTCATGGCAGAATAAAGAATTTCATGTGGAATGTTCTCCCTAATTGTCCAATTATCTATTGTCTTTCTCTATAAAGGATTATATGGCTAAGTCGTCGTGCCAAAAACAATTTCAGGCATTTTATGCTAATAGATTTCCATAGGGGAGGAGAAGAAGGGGAAAATTCATCATTTCTGAGGTTAGAAACATTTCTTTAGAAGAGGGGGATGCCTGTCTAGTAGAGTGCCTGTCTAGCATGCATGAGGCACTGGGTCCCACCCTTAGCATCTCAAAATATTGGACATGAAAGCACACACCTGTAATCCCAGCACCTGGGAGGTAGAGACAGGAAGAACAGATGTTCACGGTGACCCTCCATCACATAGTGAGCTTGGGGCCAGCCCAAGATACATGAGACCCTGCATCATAAAAACTAAGCAATGGTAAAAAAAAAAAATTCTCCCACCATCTCAATGGCTCTGGTAGCAGTGGCTTACCAGGTCCTTTGGGGACAGTAGGTATATCTGACATCCCATGACATCTCAAAGAGGACCCTTTCACCAAAGGCAACCATTAACACATGTCTGGAACATCTGATGCTTTAAGCAGTTCAATTATCTGGAGTTGGTGGATCATCCTTGTGATTCTGACAAGAACTGGTAGTATTCCTAGATGAGACTGGAAACCCAAATACAAACTTGCCTTCTTGGCTGGGTTGGTTGCTTTTGTACAGGGGTTCCCAGATGAAATAACTTTTCCCAGATCTCCCTAGATTCAGGGGATAGCATGTAAGCTAGATGTGATGATTTGCATATGCTTGGCCCTAGGAATGGCACTATCTGGAGGTGTGGCCTTGTTGGAGTAGATGTGTCACGTGTGTGTGGCCTCTAAGACCCTCATCCTAGCTGCCTGGAGGTCAGTATTCTGCTAGTAACCTTCAGATGAAGATGTAGAACTCTCAGCTCCTCCTGCACCATGCCTACCTGGACTCTGCCATGCTCCCTCCTTGATAATAGACTGAACCTCTGAACCTGTAAGCCAGCCCCAATTAAATGTTGTCATTATAAGAGTTGCATTGGACACAGTGTCTGTTCACAGCAGTAACACCCTAACTAACACTAGATGTGGGCACAGAGGTACAGGGCTCTTGGAGCAAAGTAAGGCTTGGTAATGCATGGGTAGAAGACACACCACAATACCTGGCTTTTCTATGTGAGTTCTGGGGATAGTTCTGATCACTGTGCTTACACAGCAAACACCTTACTGACAGCCATTGTGCTAGCACCCGGCTCTTTATGCTTCACATTCAGCCAATCACCGTCCTTTGCTCAGAGCTCAGCCCATCCACAGCAGTGTCAGAAGTCTGACCTTCTCCCTTGCCCATCAGACCCTCCCACAAAGCAGGGTCTTCTCCATCACCTGTTCATCACAGAAACTGACACAGCAGCTGGCTCTTGCAAACAAAATAGCATCATGGGGCACCGGAGGCAGACTGACAACACAGCCAGAGTTCAAGCCTTGACACCTTCCACAGAGAACTGAGACCCTGAATCCATCCGTCCATCAGCTCCCCACTAGAGCCCGCAAGATACCTAAGGGGACTCAACGAAGGATGTTCACATCCCAGGAGAAAATAAAAGATAAATAGTTATAGCAATGTGGGCGAAGGAAAACCAATTTGGATAAATAGGAGGAATGCATTAGGAATACAATAAAACCACTCAGCCAACAGAAAACGAATGGACGACTGGTGCTTTTGCGTGAGAGAAATCAGTTACCTGCTTGGGAAAAATGGAAAAGAACCCAAGCCCCGGGTGCATCCTCTCCACAGAATAATCACAATGTTGACACACAGATTTTTCTCTTTAAGCCTCCCGTGAAAGCCCTTGGAAGAGACGGAATGTTAGGCTTGGAGTGGGAGGTCCACAGGCTACCCCATGTCTCAGGTATGTGTGTCATGTGTGGTCTCCTGGCTCTGGCCTGGAAGTTTCTCCTCCTTTGTCTCAGCTCCCATCTTTGTTCTAAGTGTCGAGAGCCTCCTGACAATTTTTTTTAAGTCAGATCATCAGGAGGAAACCTGCTTGCTACACACTTGTGTGTTCCTAGAACACAAAATGGCCCTAGAAGCCACACCCAGGGCTCAAGCCTGTAATGGCAGCACTTAGGAGGTACCAATGGGAAGGTCTGCATCTGGAGACAGAGGCGGGGACATCTCCTGCCCACCCTGTGCCCTTACAGATAGCAAACCCCTAAACGGAGAAGAGCTACAGGCATACCATGTACTACCCAGGTTGCTGTACCACGTGCTACCCAGGACCAGTGCTCTTCCTGGAACCCTCTGTCTGGAAATGTCTTTGGGATTTTTATAATACCCATCTCAGCAAGAAATAAATAATAAAAGTAAACACACGCTGGTTTTCAGTGTAATTTGCTGGTGCCATCAGCCAACCTCAGACCCCTGTTTCCTAATGGCTCCCACTTCCCTCTTCTTCACAAGTGACCTCAAAAGAATGGGCTCTGCCCTTTCCTGGGTGGCTGGAATTTTTATTCCAAACCCCACTAGTGTTGTTTGCTGATACGATAAACTCTTAACTAAAAACCTGCCTCCCCTCTCTCCTTCCCTCCCTTACTATTCTCCTTGGTCTGAACTTATTCCTTCCTCAGATCTAAACCCTAAAATTTAGGGCTATCTTTGGACACCTAGCAAATTTTTGGCTAGCCTGGGCTACATGATGGTCTTTCTCAAATAAATAAATAAATAAATAAATAAATAAATAAATAAAATATGTTCTTTTTTCTTTCTTTTTTGTTTTTGTTTTGTTGTTGTTGTTGTTGTTGTTGTTGTTGTTGTTTTTAGAGACAGGGTTTCTCTGTGTAGTCCTGGCTGTCCTGGAACTCACTCTGTAGACCAGGCTGGCCTCGAACTCAGAAATTCGCCTGCCTCTGCCTCCCAAGTGCTGGTATTACAAGCATGCGCCACCACCGCCCAGCTAAATGTGTTCTTTCAGAAATAAAGTTATTTGAAATAGCTGAGCAAAGGCAAATATCTCAGTTCATTTTCAGTTATGATGATAAAAAATACCATAGACAAAAGCAAGTTGGGGAAAGTGGATGCTTTTATATTTCCACACTACAATTTATCATTGAGGGAAGTCAGGACAGGAACTCTGGGCAGGAATCTAAAGGCAGGAACTGAAGCAGATGCCCTGAAGGAGTGCTGCTTACTAACTTGCTCCTCACTGCTTGCTAAGTTTGTTTTCTTGTACAGCCCAGGAACACCTACCTGTCTAGGGATGGCACCACCCGCAGTAGGCTGGGCCCTCTCACATCAGTTGTTAATCAAGAAAGTGTCTGGACATGGTAGTACACCTCTTTGATCCCAGCACTCAGGAGGCAGAGCCAGGCAGATTTCTGAGTTCAAGGCTGGTCTGGTATACATAGCAAGCTCCAGAGGGCTACAGAGAGAAGCCCTGTCAAGTAGTCAATCCATCCATCCATCCATCCATCCATCCATCCATCCATCCATCTACCCATCCTTCCATCCATCCATCCATCCATCCATCCACCCATCCTTCCATCCATCCATCCATCCATCCATCCATCCATCCATCCACCCATCCTTCCATCTATCATCCATCCATCCATCCATCCATCAATTTAATTTTAAAAAAGTGAAACAGTCCTAAAAACATGCCTGATAGAGGCATTTTCTCAACTAAGGTTTCTCTTCCCACAAAACTCTAGCTCATGTCAGGCCGGGAGGGGAAAAAAAAAAAAAGAGCAGTGAACTTTCTATTGTGACAGAGAGAAGATATTGGTGCAATGCATAAGGGAAATGCTGAGTCATGAGCTGAGGGCCGATTCCTTGAGTGGGAGGAGACTGCAAGCTGCGGGAGAGGGAGGATGGGAGCCCAAGGAAGGGAGCTTCATACACACCAGCCCTGTGGTGGGGCTCCAGGGCTCTCCCGTCTCTACCTGCTCCAGTGAGTTTTATCCACCTGGGTGTCAACAAGTTTGACCCACATTCCCTCAACATGAAGAGCTCACAATGTTAATGTGGTGGCTTGAACATACTTGGCCCATGGGAAGTGGCACAACTAAGAGGCGTGGCCTTGTTGGAGTAGGTGTGGCCTTGTTGAAGGAAATGTGTGACTGTGGGGGTGGACTCTGAGATCCTATGCTCAAGCCCTACCCAATGTAGAAGAGACCCTCATCCTGACTGCCTTCAGATCGAGATGTAGAACTCTCAGCTCCTTCTCCAGCACCATCTCTGCCTGCAGGCTGCCATGCTTCTCCGCCATGATAATAGACTGAATCTCTGAAACTGTAAGCCAGCCCCGATTAAATGTTTGTCTTTATAAGAGTTGCCTTAGTGACATTCTCTCTTCACAGCAATAAAACCCAAACCAAGACAGTCACAGACACCAAAGTCCTTCCTCTCGCCTACAAACCTTACATTACAGTTGGGATAGTAAATGTTTCCTGAAAGCTTGAGTGTTATGGAGAGACCCATGGCTGCAGCTACATATGTAGCAGAGGATGGCCCTTTCAGACATCAATGAGAGGAGAGGCCATTGGTCTTGTGAAGGCCCGATGCCCCAGTGTAGGGGAGTGCCAGGTCAGGAAAGTGGGAGGGGGTTGGCGAGCAGGGGGAGGGGCGATGGGATAGGGAGGTTTGGGGAGGGGAAATGAGGAAAGGTGATAACATTTGAAATGTAAATAAAGTATATCTAATAAAAAATTTAAAAAATCACAAAAAACAAACAAAGCTGAGTGTTGCGGGGCTTGGTCACCACACTGTGGCACTCTTGGGAGGTAAGGTAATCAGGAGGGCAGCATTACTCCCAGCTCCCCAGTGACAGGTTGGAAGCAACCACTATAGACAGTCCTTTGGCTGAAATTTTTTGTTCCTACTCTTGACTTCCAAGCAGACTCCTAGTCTCAGGAAATTGGGCCACTGCTGTTGGAACCCTCCAGATTTTCCCTCTTTTCAGTTCCTAGCTGCTGGGAGATGTCCTCAGCCCACTCCCACACCATGATGCATTAGACTGCCACCGAAGGACACTGATGGTTCCAACCTGCCATTGCCAGAAACATCTGCAGCCATGAGCGGAAAAAGCAGTGTTTCCTTTATTGAAATTAACTGTCTCTGGGAATCTGTCACAGTAACAAAAGCAGACAAATACACCTGGCAAACCCAATGAGCAGCTTGCAAAAATCTACACGAACGAAAAGTCTGTTTTCCTGGAAAGTAGAGAAATGTACCCTGTACATGAAGAATACTGTGGCTGGCTCCCGTCCAAACTCATGCCAAAACTTGGTCTTCACTATAACAGTATTGCAAGGACTGGGACCCAGTGGGAAGTGGCCAGGGCTGTGCTCATCCTAATGCCTACAGAAGCAGTGCTGATCTCAAGCAGTTAGGCTGAGAGCAGATCTCGGTCAGTAGAGAGTTTGTCTGGCTTGTAGGAAAACTGGACTTGATCCGTGAGTGGGGTAGCACGTGTCCGTCATCCTAGCACTTAGGAGGTGGAAGAGGAGGAGTCAGGAGTTCAAGATCACTCTCAGCTTCACAGCAAGTTTATGGCCAGCCTGAGCTGTATGAGACCCTGACTGAAAACAACAGCAGAAAAAAAAAAAAAAAAAAAAAAAAAAAAAAAAAGAAAGAAAGAAAGAAAGAAAGAAAGAAAAGAAAAAGAAAAAAAAGAAAAGGTATTTGGACTTGGCAGGAATGAATTCATTCCCATCAGAACAGACCACATATAAATGGGACTGGCCCCTCTTACCCTGCTTTCTTTATTATTTCCCAACTATGTAATGGTGTCTCCTATGAAGCCTTCACCTAGGCCAAGCAATGCCAGTGCCAAGCATTAGAACCTTTAGAAATCTCCTCTGTGTAATGAATCCAGCTTCATGGATTTTGTTATAGCAACAGACGGGGAACAGTTGAGTGCAAAGATCAGTACAGACCTGGTAGATAGATAGATAGATAGATAGATAGATAGATAGATAGATAGATAGATCAATCGATAGATTGATCAATAGATAGATGTAGCAAGGTATGGTCAACAGAATGAGGTATGCAACACTATGTGGCTAATTCTATTACTATGTGATTATATTAGAGTGTCCTGATACTGAGGCCAATAGGAATTAATAGAAATTGTAATGTGGGGTAGAGTATGTAATATGGAATTGTAAATGGAATCTGTACCCATACTTACATATGGTAAGGAAGAGGGAACACAGAGGCATAATATGGGAAGGACTCACTGTACTCATGGTTTCAATGGTAGAAGATGTCCTTCTAGAAGCTACAGGAAGTACAGCTGCAGATCCAGAACAAGCAGGGAGAAACTGTGGACACCGTGATCTTAGCCCACAGCAGCTCATGGCCAACTTGTATTAGAAGAACTCTAAGCCAGCAATTTGTATTCCTTTTTCATTGTTTGAGAATTTTGTATATGCCTGTGGGTACGTGTGTGGGTACAAGTCCACCCCCTGTTACCACCCAATTCTCCCTCCCCTCTCCATCTATGAGATACAACAGCCACCAACCTGACAAGATATGCACACAGCTGCTACGGTGGCATGAATGTTATAGAAATTACTAACCACTTTCTGATTAAACTTGAGGCCCACTTCCTCAGACAGAACCCATGCTTGGTGTGTTATCAACACCAATGACCCCTGGTCATAAGCCCTAGAAAAGAACCTATTCCTACTATTCTGCTAAATTGGTATAGCAAAAAAAAAAAAAAAGACTTTTAATGATTTACCATTAAAATTTACAATAAATTGACTTCTAGTGATTTACCCTTACACCCATAGATTGACGCATCTCTCAACCCTCAGAGAGAAGCCTCTTTTTTGCAGTAGGTAAAGATTAACACAGAGACATATACTGTACCAACCTGCAGAGATTTTGTATTCTTTAAGCTCCTAAATTTGTAGAGATGTGCAGCTGCTGCAGCAGCCACCATGGGCTGATCATGCCCTCTACCCGACTCTGCTGGCATCCCAAGCCCTGCGTGTCAAACTGTGACTGTGTTTGGAGGTCAACTTTAAAGAGGTAAGCAGAGGTTTTGAGGCTGGGGGCTGGTCCAAACCCATTTGTGTCCTTAGAAGAAGAACACATAGAAAGGCAAACAACTTTCTATATTGCTTAGCTACAGCGGCCTCTAACGCACACAGGCACTGGAAGATGCTCTAATACAGGTACACACACACAGTCTATTCTCGGGGCCAAGCAGATAGCTAGAAGCATGACAATCTTCCAACCATGAAAGAGCAAAGGAAGGACCTAGAAGACGTCATGAGGCAGGGCAATCTGGCAAAACCCCATGACCACTGACAGAGGGAGCTGTGGAGGGTTGCGAACCAAAGGCCCCGGGACAGATGCTCAAACAGCAAGAATTGGGAGCACCCACTTCCTCTGTGCTTTCTCTGTTCAGAGCTTCGGTGGGAAAAGCTGTGGCTCAGTTAACCACCAGCAGCCAGTTCCTCTGAGTAACACCACGGGGGCTTCTGGGCTGGTTTACATGGTATATGCCTGTGGGTACGTGTGTGGGTACAAGTCCACCCCCTGTTACCGTCCAATTCTCCCTCCCCTCTCCATCTATGAGATACAACAGCCACCAACCTGACAAGATATGCACACAGCTGCTACGGTGGCATGAATGTTATAGAAATTACTAACCACTTTCTGATTAAACTTGAGGCCCACTTCCTAAGACAGAACCTATGCTTGGTGTGTTATCAACACCAATGACAGAGATCCACTTGCCTCTGTCTCCCAAGAGCTGGTCCCATGAAATATTTGTGTAACACCAGGTTTTCACTCCCTGAAGTTGAAGTTGATAAGAATAACAGTTTGTTATTTTATTTTATCTTATTTTATTTTTTAAAGTCCCTCTGGTGTCCCTTGACTGCTCTGGGAGATGTGGGCCCTGCTGGAAACAGACCTTGGGCTCCAAACACTCGAGGCTGATGGAAACTTCACGGTCTGGGCTAATCCAGTAGGGATCGTGTTCACATTACCTTGGCCCCGTTTGGGGAGAGAGGTTTTGCCAGGCAAATACAATGTGTAAACAGTGCAGCAATGGGAACATCCAACCCGCTTAGGAGAGGGACTGGGCTCCAGCCACTCAATGGCATGCCTTCCTACGACAGCCATTCATCTGCCTGTGTGTGTTGGGTTTCTGCTTATATTAAAGGAAACAATGAAAATTTCTCATACAAAATCACTTTTCAATTCTCTGATAAAATTGTGTGCACCCACTGGAGACAAAAGAGGCAACACTAATGCTCCATAAGAAAAAAAAACCTAGAAACATCGACAATAGCTCTAGCTAGGAACAATGACAATTTCCATCCTGTCTGCTGATCTCCCTCCCACTGCTTACCAGCCCTCAAGACTCAGGAGTCAGATGAGCCTGGCTTTTCTTGGTTTCACTTACGCTGTTGTGATACCATACCCCAAACAAAAAGCAACTCTGCGGAAGAAAGTTTACTTTAGATCACAATTCCGGGTTACAATCTGTCACAACAGGGAGACCAAGGCAGCAGGAGCCTGAAACAGCTCGCTGCGTTACATCTCCATCAGGAGCAAAGAGCGACAACTAGAAGCATGCTGAGTGCTCTCCTCACCTTCTCCACTCTTCCACAGGTGGAGACCCAGGCCTAGGGAATGGGGCCGCCTGAAGTGGACCGTTCTCCCACAGCCATTCATGTAATTAAGACAACCCCCAACAGACATGCCCACAGGCTAACTGGTGAGACGCCACCTGGGTGACTACAGATTGGATCAAGTCGGCAATCTATAAAAGGGAATATATATATATATATATATATATATATATATATATATAAAATATATAATATATATTATGTATAATATATATTATATATAATATTGGGTCTATATCTATATATATAGAGAGAGATTGGGTCAGCAATCTATAAATGGGAATATATATATATATATATACACATATATATGTATATATATATATTAGCCAATTGTACCAGAAGTTTATTGGTGTGGTTCTCTAGACACATTGCCTGATACATGATAGAGCTGTGGAAGTCAAAGAGTTGACAGATGATGTATGGTTCTTTGAAAGTTCTCTGAGGACCAGACTTATGGCTTGAGTTTGAATGACCCCCTTCAGACAATGTTTTCAACACAACTTGCCCCTCAGTTGGTGGTGCTATCTGGGAACCCTTATAAGATGAGGCTCAGCTGTTAGAGATGGGTCACTAGGAGTGAGCCCTTGAAGGTGATAGGCGACCCCTGATTTCTATCTCATGCTCTCTGCTTCCTGGCCTGCTGTGACCTGAGTAGCCTCTGCCACGATCATAAACTGTACCCCTAAACCAGGTCTTCCCTGCCCAGGAGACAGGGTAAGATCAGGCTAGGCTGCAGGAGGGGATTGGAAAGAGAGACCCTCTCCTGGTCTAACCCAAGGGAAGCATGTTCGTAACCTGCCTACACCCATTAAACTTACCCCTTCTGGAGGGAGGAATAAGCCAGATAAACACAATAAACTGTAACCAAAGTGGTCAGAGGGCAGGCCTTGGTAAGGAGGCAGCTAAGGGTCATGCAGAAGTGCCCTTGCACATGTGTACTGCATAGTCATTAGAGGCACAGTCTCAGTGGGAGGTGCACAGGGGCAAGCCTGATGTCCTCACCCTTAGAACTATAGCGAGGAGCACACAGGCAAAGAATCAGGGGTCTGGGCACGGTGTTGGAGGGCTTCAGAAAGGGGAGCCAAGGAGAGACAGAGCCCATTCCTCAAATTCTGGGGTTGCCAGCAGCAACTGGGTGCCTGGCGGTCATTTACATAATGTTGCAATTGTCACTCCCGGTTGGCTTTCTATTGCAAGCAGAGACCCAGCATCGGAGGCACACAGGATAACTGCAGAGGTTAATTCAACCCTCATTAATCACTGGCAAAGGAAAACCCATTTAATCACCTACTTAGCCTGAGCACCGAGTAAAAGGCTCTGTTTTGTTTGGAAAGGGATCTCAGTTGGAAGATGCTTTTGTACCATCTCCCTTCCCCCCTCCCTCTCCCCCTCCCCCTCCCCCAACACACACACACACACACACACACACACACACACACGAGAGAGAGAGAGAGAGAGAGAGAGAGAGAGAGAGAGAGAGAGAGAGAGAAGAGAGAGAGAGAGAGAATGAGTTACAGGATAGCTCTGTGCCTGGCTGGCTGACTTCAAGAGACTTAAGGAAGGATGAAAAGACTCTTCCAGAAGTGAAGCAACATTCAACAGCAGAGATGGGATGGTGCTCTTTGCTGCCTGGAAGGCCTCGGACAAGGGACTTTATGTGTTCCAGCCTCCGTTTCTCCCTCTGTGAAATGGACTCAATAAAAATGTCCCGCTCATGAATGATGAGACAAGGTTAGCATCCAGCTGGCCTGATGTCTTGCTATATATTAGTTATTGTTGCGATTCCTATGGCAAAATAATATGGAGACCCATCCTGTGAGGGCAGGGCGTGGCACTGACCACAGCTATAGTGGTAGGGTCCAGAAGCCCAGCCATGGAGTGGTACCACCCATAATCAGGGTGGACATTTAGACAAGTCTGGGGATGCTCTCCCTTTTACACCAAGAAGTTTGTCTCTTCGGCGAGTCTGATGCAGTCCACAGTAGAGATGGACCAGTTGCTGCTATCCTTCCTCATCATGGTCTGGTACTTCTGATGTCACCTCCATGTCCAAGATGCGAGGAAGATGACGGGGAAGCCACCTGATGAATGGGTTCAGCAGCTTTTCCTTGACTGTGATGACGATCTCAAACAGCTCACCTAAACTCTCTCAGGATAGTAACACACTCAAGACGAGCATGTAAGGGTCAGAGCGCCCAGCTGCCTGGGGCTGAAGGACAGTGAGGGACTTCATGGCCCAGGGTTAATTCGGTTCCACTTCCGAGGTCACTTTATGGTCCACGTTGGCTCCTGGACTTGAGCAGTCAAGGCAGCAGGAAGTAGCAGAAAGGCAACCCCAATCAGTGACTCTTTGATGCAGTGAGCACCCAGGCTAGAGTGGAGGGAGCACGGAGCTGGTCTTACTGGTCCCTTGGACGATTCTGGTAACCTCCTAACTAGACTTCCCTGATGACTGTGTGGCTTCCTAAGCAGGTCCGATCCAGCCTTTATTGCTACTCTCAACTTCACAAAAATGGTCCACGAATCAGGAACTCTCTTCCTCCTGTGGATGTGAGAAGCTCCCAGCATCCTCTCCATCTTTGTGTTAGAAGGAAGCCAGTGATTAGAAATCCATTTAGGGATTTTTTTTTTTAAAAGAAACAGACTCCTAGGTCCTCTGAGGCTACAGGGTCTGAGTCTCTGGGAATGGATCACAGAATTCAGCATTCCCTATAGGCCCAGGGGATTTCCAGAGAAACATTCTCCAGTGTGAGAAGGGAATGCCACAAATATGACGGGACATAAGGTTCTGTTTCAGGAGGGTTGTGATCTGACCTGGAGACTTGTTCACATTTGAATAAATTCCCCAGCCATGGTGACAGCCTCCAGGGAGTAAGCATCTCCTTCCTTCCTTCTAAAAGGCTAGCGCAGTCACGAGGAGCTCAAATGACCCTCCTCCCTTCCAGGGGCTAACCTAAAATCTAACCGGAGAACACAGATGGTGCCTGACATGAAGTAACTGATCCATAAATGCTGGCTTCTCTGGCTTCTCATTTTGTTGTCAATATTCATCTCTATCCCCCAGTTCGGAGCCCACCACTGTCTGCCAAACCCCCAAGTTCCTGCATAGGGTTTAGATTTTGCCACGATAGATTTTTGACATGCCCTGGAAGGCAGACCCCCCCATCCTAACCACCCTCCAGACTCATCCTATCAGAGGTATATCCTCATAGACACACCCTCTCCCAGACGGGAATCCTTCCAGATGTGACTCCTGCAGGGCTGAGCCATGGAGAAGCTGTCCCACTAAAGAAAGGAGATTGTGTCTCCTGACTTACTCACTTAGCTGACGCTCAGAGTTCCTACGCCTCTCCTATTTCACTTTTATAGGGCCATTTCTGGGACGAACTGCTAATAGTACCTCATTAAAGTGTGTCTTAGTAGGGTCTGAGGAAGTGGCTTATTCGGTGAAGTGTTACCTGTGTACCCACGAAGACAAGACCTGAGTTCGATCCCCAGAACTCACGTTTCAAAATTTAAAGGAGAAAAAAAAAACAAAAACAAGCTACTCTGGTAGCCTGCCCCCATAATGCAGTGCTGCTGTGGTGGCCTGCGTCCCTAATGCAGTGCTGAGGGTGTGAGGACAAGGGGTTTCCTGGAAAACAATCTAGGAAGAAACCAGATATCAACCTCCGATCTTCACACACACACACATGTGTACATGTATACCTGTGTACACATGTACACACCCACAGGTTATCTAAATCCATTGTGTGGGTACCTTGAAGTTAAACACTTTCTGATAAATATTTAAGTGAGTCTCTCTCTCTCTCTCTCTCTCTCTCTCTCTCTCTCTCTCTCTCTCTCTCTCTCATTTTATTTTCATCTTATCTAAGGTGTTTTCCATACATGTATACACCCTGTGGGGGTGCAGTGCCTGTAGTGGCCAAAAGAGGGCACCAGATACTGTGAAACAGGAGTTAACAGCTCTTTGTGAGGCGCCTGATGTCGAGGCTAGGAACCAAACCTGCGCATTCCGAACCCGCACATTCCGCCGTGTGAACGGCAACAGCTCTTAGCTGCTGAGCCACCTCCGCAGTCCCTATGCATTTTCTTTTCAGTTTCTTTCCCAGCCACCATATGTACTAAGTGCAAATCTTTGTCCTGGAAGTTTTGACTCACTTGAATCATTCTGCCTTCTGGGTGACAGATTGCTCAGGTGAGAGATTGCTGGGTGGACATTTGTAATCTTAAATCAGGACTCCTTCCGCACCACTGAAATAATTTCCATTCCTGCCACCAGTGTTTGAGGATATCCCAGCAGCCTAGGTGATCTTCTTGGGTAGTTGTCTAAAAGCCTCACGAGTCAAGGGAGGACAATTTTTATACATCATAGAGGACAGAGAAGGAAGGGCTGGGCTCAGTGACTTTAACTCAGGATTTGGTGCTTCCTGCAAAGCAAACCTCATCCTACAGTCCTGCTCTCCATTTCCTCTCCAGGATGAAATACCATGACCTCCCCTTGAGAACGTCACATTCTCCTCTACAAGCAATATTTACACAGAGAGCATCAGAGATGCAAGAGATGGTCCAGGTGTCTGTGGTCCCACCTTGAAGGGCAAGAGATGTTCGTGTCCTGAAGCCTCCTGTAATGCTAGAGTTGATTGGATGAGTATATTGAATCACTAGGCCTCTGATCTAATGGACAGTTTGCTCCAGAGATGGACTATTGGGAGGGTGGACCTGTGGAAGGAGAGTGGATTAAATGGGTCACCCCAGAGAGTCTTGAGAGCTACGGGATGCCTTGGTCCTGACTGTTATGACTCTGCTTCTGCCCACTGTGATGGGACATATTCCTGGACGTCATGAATAGAACCACTCTAACCCACAATACCCTCTCTCCCTTGAATGAAACCTCTAAAATCATTAACCAAACTAAGTCCGACCTTCGGTTTCTCTCATACAGTCACCGCAGCTCCAAAGAGGAGCTGATACATTCCTGGAGCAGACTTAACCACAATCTTAAGGCTAGGATGGTGTTGGTTGCTCAAAAGCGAGTGAGGGGCAGAATTCTTGACAGTTAGTGACAGGGGACACTGGAAAGAATCAAGGGCCAAAGCAGGCAGTACAGTGGGGTGGAGGTAGGATGGCATTTATCAGTCAAGGGCTTGTAACAGCAGATCGGCAGGGAGGAAGGATTAATGTGATCAGACCTGGTGAGCGCAGGAACATTCCTGCATTATCTGACTTTGTGTGTCAACTTGACACAGGCTGGAGTTACCACAGAGAAAAAAGCTTCACTTGGGGAAGTGACTCCATGAGATCCAGCTGTGGAGCATTTTCTCAATTAGTGATCAAGGGGGGAGGGCCCATTGTGGGTGGTGCCATCCCTGGGCTGGTAGTCCTGGGTTCTATTAGAAAGCAAGCTGAGCAAGCCAGGGGAAGCAGGACAGTAAGAAACATCCCTCCATGGCCTCTGCATCAGCTCCTGTATCCTGACCTGTTTGAGTTCCAGTCCTGAGCTCCTTTGGTGGTGAACAGCAGTGTGGAAGTATAAGCTGAATAAACCCTTTCCTCCCCAACTTGCTTCTTGGTCATGATGTTTGTGCAGGAACAGAAACCCTGACTAAGACATATGGCCAACACTGAATGACACAATGTAACTGACCCAGAAAGACACTTGAATACAATAGTTTCACAAATTACATCTTTATTGATTTTAATCACATGGGAAAAATGAATTTCACAAAGTACATTACCCAACACTTAGTTGTAAATCGATGTAAAAACCAGGTAATTTTATGGATAACCACTGAACTGGGAGACACAAAGTTGAGGGGGAAAGTAAGGGGTGGAATGATGTTATTGTGTGAATGAGTGTGTGTGTGTGTGTGTGTGTGTGTGTGTGTATGTATGTATAAATGTGTGCAAAGGTTTGCTACAAAATTAAAGGGACATGGACCAGTGTAGAGAGCCTTATTGGGGTGCCATGCCATCTGGCAGGAACTTGACATCAACCAAGGTGAATTTCCTCTCCCAGTCTTTGAGCAGGGGAACTCCTGTGTTAACCATAATCCCCTCCACCTAGGGTGGAGTGCTCATACCAAAGTGAAGCCCATTGTTCTTCAAGGACCTGCAGTCTCCCGAGAAACACTAGCCACCTGCGGAGCAACTGAACCGGTTCAGCAGAGAGTTTCCAGCCCCACCCACCCCTACCGTACCCCCTGCCTATAAATTTGGAGTTCTCCATTAAACCTTGAGACCTTGAAGAGCCGCCATGCTGTCTTGGTCTCGTTCTCCTCTCACCGCCTTCCCATACATCCCCAGCTTTGCTTCCAGGTAACTGAGGGCAGTTACAGGCCAGGGAGGTGACTCAGCTTGCCACCAAGCCTGATGACCTGAGTTCGATTCCCGGGACACACGTGATGGAGAGACCTGACTGTCACAGGTCATTCTCTCACCTCCAGAGACATGCAGGGGTGTGCGCGCCCCCCCAAAAAAATAAATAAAATATTAAAATGTGAATTTAAAAAATTAGTAACCCGTTACCAGTACAGCACTGGAGATGTAGCTCAGAGGCAAGAGATTTGTGTTACCTGCTCAGAGCTTTGTATTTGGTACCCGGTGATGGAAAACGTTCGCCACTATACTTAGAGCACTTACAGGGGTGTGTGCACACACACAAGATTAATAAATAACAGGCAGTTTAAAAAGAAAGAGAACGGAAGAAAAGTCAAACAGTGGACTGGGAAAAGCACATACGTTGATATGCGGGATTTGTATCCTGAGTGTATGAGAATCTCTTAAAAGTTAATAAAGTCGAGCCGGGCGTGGTGGCACACGCCTGTAATCCCAGCACTTGGGAGGCAGAGGCAGGCGGATTTCTGAGTTCGAGGCCAGCCTGGTCTACAGAGTGAGTTCCAGGACAGCCAGGGCTACACAGAGAAACCCTGTCTCGGAAAAAAAAAAAAAAAAAAAAAAACCAAACCAAAACAAAACAAAACAAAGTTAATAAAGTCACCCTAATAAAATGGACATTTATTGAGTCTTCTGTATAAGATGGGAATTAAGAATATGATGGCCATCAAATACTTAACATTAGGAAAACACAAGTCAAAACAGTACCTTGAGATACTGTCCATCTCTTAAATGTATAAAAGACAAAACAAACAAACAAAAAACCCAGGCACCAGTCCATGGATTAGCAACGTGTGTTATTGTCCATTCGGGGGAATATTACTCAGCCTAGAAAAGGAAGGAGAGTCTGCAGAATGCTCCGACCTGCATGAAGCTTGAGCCCACGCGCCGGGGAATAGGGCAGCCACAATGATGAATTGACATAAGACCCAACTGATGTAACAGCAACAGTACTTAAGATCAGAAGCAGGAAGTAGGGTGGTGGTGGCAAGGACTGCAGCTACAATGGGTGAAAACTTGTTTAATGGGTAGAGAATTGCGAGGAGTTCTCTGGTCGGATGGTGGTGGCACACACAGAAATGCCACTAAGCTGTGTACTCAAATGGTCAAGGTGACCCATTCCAGGGCGTGTGCGTTTTACCACACCAAACACACACTGAAAAGTCAACCAATCAACCAACCAACCAACCAACCAGCCCTCTGATGTCTCACAGCCTTTTGGGAGGACCACAGAGGGAAGGAGAGGGAGATGAGATGACCACGTTGCACCCTTCATAGAATGCTGAGGGACAAGAAAGATGCCATGGTCACTTTAAAATAATCCCTGTCAGTGTCCTGTGCATGCCTGCCTGCATGTGTGCGTGTGTGTGTATGTGTGTGTGTGTGTGTGTGTGTGTGCTTATGTGTGAGTGTGCTTGTGTGTGAGTGTGCATGTGTGTGAGTGTGAATATGCATGCCTGTGCTTGTGTGAGAGTGTGTGCTTGTGTGTGTCCATGTGTGTGTGCTTCCGTGTGAGTGTGAACATGCATGTGCTTGTGTGAGAATGTGTGTGCTTGTGTGGGAGTGTGAATGTGTGTGTGCTTCTGTGTGAGTGTGGGAATTTGAACATGCATGTGCTTGTGTGAGAGTGTGTGTATGTGCTTGTGTGTGTGAATGTGTGTGTGCTTCTGAATGTGTGAGTGTGAACATGCATGTGCTTGTTGCACTTCTGTGTGAAGGTGTGAGTATGAATGTGTGTGTGTGCTTGTATGAGAGTGTGTGTGTGCAAGTGTGGGAGTGTGAATGTGTGCTTGTGTGTGTGAATGTGTCTATGCTTCTCTGTATGTGTATTTCTGTGTGTGTGTGCTTGTATGTGTAAATGTGTGTGCTTCTGTGTGTGTATGTGAGCTTCTGTGTGTATGTGAATGTGTGCTTCTGTGTATGCACTTCTATGTGTGTGTGCTTCTGTGTATGTGCTTGTGTGTGTGAGTGTGAGTATTTGTGTGTCTATGGATGTGTATATGCTTCTCTGTATGGGTGTATTTCTGTATGTGTATGCGTGTGAGTGTGTGTGCTTCTTTGTATGTGTATGTGAATGTGTGTATGCTTCTGTGCATGTGTGTGTGCTTCTATGTGTGTATATGAATGTGTGTGCTTCTGCATGTGCACTTCTGGGTGTGTATGTGTGTGAGTGTGTGAATGTGTATGTGAGTGTGTGTGAATAGGTGTGCTTTTGTGTGTGAATGTGTGTGTGCATCTATGTATGTACGTGCATGTGTGTGTGTGTATGTGAGTGTGCTTATATGTGAGTGTATGTATATGTGTGTAAATGTGTGTGTGAGAGAGAATGCACAATTGTAGGTGTGAGTGTATAATTGTAGGGGTCTTGACCCTCAAGCTCTTGACACCTCGGGTACTGATCTTTGCCTTTGACCTGTTTGGGGTGGCGTCTCTTACTGCTCGCTGCTGTGTCCCCAGGGCTAGCCGGCCTGTAAGCTTCCAGGGAGCAGTCTGTCTCAGCCTCCATCTTGCTATGGGGAATAGCATTGCAGATGCATGCACTGTGTCCAGATTTTCCGTGAGAGCTGGGGATTTGAACTCAGGTCTTCATACTTGTACAGTGAGGGCTTTATGAACTGGAGCCATCTACCCAGCCCCACTTTGTTTTTTGAGATGGGTCTCTCCCTAGCCCGGAGTCTACAGATTAAAGGAGACCAGATGACCAGTGAATCCCAGAAATCTGCCTGCGGTGCTGTGGTTTCTCAGCATGCTCCGTCAACCCTGACTTTTTAAAACATGGGTTTGAACTCTTGATCATCACGCTTGCTTGGGGAAACACAATACCAACGGAGCCATCTCCCTGTCCTGACAGTTTCTTATAAAGTGGTACAAATGCTTAATGCATAAGCTGAGAGTCCTCTTCTGGGTGTTTCCTGAAGATAGGAAGGCACATGTTCTTGTATGAGAATGTGCACAGTAACTTTGATCATGATTGTCCCAACCCAGGCTGTACCTAGACGTTCCTCAGCTGTGAACTACCCGCATACTCCTGCAGTGGGATGTTACTAGCAATGCAAAGGACCGAGCTGCCTGAGACTGGAGAGATGGCACAGCAGGTGAGAGCACTCACTCCTTTTGTAGAGGACCAAGAGTTCAGTTCCCAGCTCCCACATGGCAGCTCATAGAAGTCTGAAACTCCAGAAGATCCGATCTCCTCTTCTGGCCTTAGTCACTGAACAGTGGATAAAGTGCTTGCTGTCCAAGTCCCAACATTGATCTGAAAACTCACTGCCCACAAAATCTCATCTTGGTTGCTTAGGAGACTGGATAAACTTACATCATTGTTAATATTGCTTGGCTGCTCGGGGGAATGAAAATGTCTTCAAACGTCAGGTCGCCAGGCAGCTTGTTTTCAAAAAGATGCTAGGAGTGAAAACCGGGATATGACGAACGTGTGTAGACACCTGTGCACGTGTGTGAATGTGTGTTCAGGGATGAGTAATCTCAGGTTGGACACAAGGTTGAACACCTGACTGCGAGGTGCTCATTGAAATCAGCCCTCAGTCATAGGCTCACGGTCATTGGATGGCCATGACTGTGTGTCAGTAAAATTTTATTCTTGAACACTGAAAGTTCAGTGGTGTAATCGTTTGCATGTGCCACATTGTGCCTGTCAGCTGTGTTCAAATACTTGAAACTGTCCAAGCACATCTGTCATAGAGAAAGTATAGGTTGAAGACAGGATCTGACCCACAGGCAGTACTAATTTAAGTCACCCAAAGACATGGTGGGTCATCTTTTGTGGGAAAAGATCTATTCAAAATTGGTATATCAGGGGCCTCATGAGATGGCTCAGTGAGGAAGAGAGCTTGCTGCTCAAATATGAGGACCTGAGTTCAAATCTCAGCACCCAGGTAAAAAGTTAGGCTTTGAGTACCTATGCCTGAGCTCCCGGGCTGTATGAAGAGGTGAGTGATGGTGGATCATCGGGGCTTACTGGTCACCAGGCAAGCTCTGGGTTTAGTAAAGACCTTATCTTAAGTGGGTAAGCCAGAGAATTATAGAATGGAATACCGTGTTCTCCTTTGGCCTCCGTGAGCAAACATGGGCATCCGCCCACACAGGCGTGCACACACGATACACACAAACTCACACAGCAAGCCTATCCTTAAGACGGTCCTCCCAAGTCCCGAAGTGGTGTGAGCACTCCAGGTCATACTCGGGGACTCACACCATCTGCGAAGATCCAAGATGGCTTCTAAGTGGCATGCTAATCCCTGGGAGCGCTTGAGCTGAGCGTGGCTATTTTAATTAACACCTACATTTAGTTGAGAATGAACAGCCATCGGGCTTCTAAGCCTAACAAAGCAAACAAAGGATTTATTTAAAGAACGGTAAGGTTTTACTTTTAATTCCCTTAAAGAGAAAAACATATCAGCCTCACTCAAGACCTCATGTCCACCGAGTGAGGCCGTCGGATAATTTTTAATTAAGATGAACAAACTCGGGCTACCTAAAAGGTTTACTTAGGGGAAAGGTCTCAGACTGTTAACACATCAATATGTTTCTGTCCATTAACTTTTCCCAGGGAGACAAGGATGGCCTTAATGGTAATTGCAAGGAAGCCCCTTTCTTCCTCATTTGGGGCTACTTAGAGACGAGGCCTTAGAAACCATGGAAACTTCCCCAGAGGGGGTTCAGGCTTCCACAGTAGCTCTTAATGACAAATCGTTACCTGGGGTTGTCAAAACAAGTTACACATGCTAGCTCTGCACTGCGCCAGAAGTCAGAGCCAGGACACAAAGCCCCCGGGGTCCTGTGCGCAGCGAGGTCTGCAGAACCAGACACAAAAGGCCCGGGAGAATGTCTGCACCCAGACCTTCCCACATGCCCCCCACACACCACAGCACACGTGCACCAAACACAGAGTGCTAAGGGAGCCTGTCACCCCCAGACGCAACAAATAGTAACCCCCCCCCAACCCGGCTCAGTCGCTCGCCTGCCCCTCCCCCTTTCGCTTACAGGCAGGAAATAAATTCTCCACAGTTCTAGGTTCTCAGAGCCAGCGCAGTCTGCAAAGACATTCAAGCTCTGGGTTTCCATCCTTCAGTTTCTCCCCTTCCGGGGCGAAGGAGCCTTTTTTCTTCGCTAAAGTCTGTCAGCCCCTCCATGAATGTATTTCTCTTTGTTAAAGGTGCTTGAATACGCCTGAGCAATGGTTCCTTTCTGGTTTGGTTGGGTTTTTTGTTTTGTTTTGTTGTTTGTTTGGGTTTTTTGTTTGTTTGCTTTTGGTTTTTGAGACAAGCTCTCATATTGCCCAGGCTAGCCTGGAACCTAGCTGAGGCTGGGTCTAGGATACTTCCTTCTCTTAAATTCCATTTTCATTTCCGTACTCAGTGCATGGGTTTGCGCTCATGTGCACATGTGTACATGTGTGCGCTGTGGTCGTGTGTGAGGGTCACAGGGCAGCCTGCAGAAGTCCGTCGTCTTCTTCCATCCCGTGGGACCTTGTTGTTGGAGTAAGTGTTCTAATAAGCCCATATAAAAGACACATGATCCAGATATTTTATTTATACGCCAAATGCCTAGATTGGGCAGATCTGGGGCTATTCTAACGTATTCCCCAGCTATAAAGCCCCTTGTTACTTGCTGTTTCTCCTGGCCACACGGTTCTGGTCCATGGTGGCTTCTTCCTCACCTTCTTCCCTTGCAAACTCATCTTTAACCTCTAGTTCTACCTTTCTCCCTCCACTGTCCAATCACAGGCTCTAGAACTGGGGAAAAGGTTCAGGTGGCATCACTCGAGTGCATGAGCATCTGGTCGTCACGGGGAGGGGTGGAGCCACACCCTGAGGAACCAGTTTTAGCTGTAGGATACATGCCCTGCATCAGACTGATCCACCCTGGCGATGGGACTCAGGTTGTCAGGTTTTGTGGCAATCACCTTTACCCACAGAGCATTTTCACTATCCCCAGGTAACTTCTTTAAGTGTTTCAGCCCCTGGGTGTGAAATATGCATATTAATGAGCTGTTGTTGGTTTTCCTCTGGGTTTGCATGGGCCTCGGTACAGGGGCCCCAGCTGAAAGCCTCATAGAAGAGAAAGAATTTGGCTACAAGCTGAACTTTCCCTGCAGCCCCGATTCACACAGCGGGCCTTAATTCCCAATGGGATGTTCCTAAGAGGTGGGACGTACCAGAAATGATTATTAATCCATAAGATGGGAACCTTACCAATGGGACTAGGTCTGTTCTTAACAAAGGGTGCAGGGAGCCTGTCTTGCCCCTTCCAGCAGCTGGGCACAGGCAGATGATACCACAAGGAAGGTGGCCTCACTAGACCATGAACCTGCCAGTGCCTTGACTCAGTTTCCCGGCCTTCTAGAAAGTAAGAAGCAGAGCTGGGAGAGAGTTCAGATGATAGGAGCAGGACCTCAGTTCAATCCCCAGCACCCACTTACAGTGCTAGGCACGATTACATACGCTTCTAACCCCAGGGCTGGGGAGGTGAACAGGAGATGCCCTGGCGCTGACTGGCCTGGCGGCGTAGTCTACTTGTGAGCTCTGGGCCAATGAGAGAGTCTGTCTCAAAGGAAGTAGGAGGTATCCCCAAGGAGGTCACCAGAGATTGTCCTGTGGCTTTTATACACTGGTACACACATATGCACATATGTGTGCACACATATACATACGTACATGCCGTCGCACTTACACTTGCATGGACATCCTTACGTCTGCACACAGACACATACACGGACATGCTAGCTCTGCGTAGAAGCCATTGTCTATGTGATTCAGTTCTAGCAGGCTCTAAAGCACAAGGCAGAGTCTTTCTCCCCAACCTCTATTAATAGTTCTGTTTTTCAGGTAGGAAAGCAGCTTCAGAAATGATAAATGACTTGCCAACGATTTTTTCAACAGACAACACACTGAATACCTGCTATTGTCAGTTACGGCACCGACAGCTGTGGACAGAGCTCAGACTGTGCAGACACATGATTGTATCGATGCATAGATAATTAGACATGGCGATCACTGACCAGAAGAGAAGAATAAAGCTTGCCCCAGAGTCTAAGAGCTAGTGAGTTCTGGCAATATGTCCTTAGCTCAAAGGTGCTATGGGAGAGTAGAGATCAGGGGCTGTGCACATTCCCCTGTGAAAGGACAGATAATAAATTTTGGGCCTCCTCTGTTACAGCTACGGAACCCTGGGGGCATTTTCAGAAGTCACAGTCAGAGGCCCATAGTCTCCCAGAGCTGCTGTCACAAAGTACTGTGCTCCAAGACCCTCGAGCCATAGAAAGTGATTGCCCCGCAGTTCCGGATGCTGCATCTGAACATTCTACAGTTCTGGGCTTCCCCCTGGGGCTCCCAGCAGAAGGCTGTGGTGGAGTCAGTCCCTTTCATCCACCTGGCTATTCGGTGCCACTTGACTGATGACGTCACCGTGAGCCAGCTATTCCCCCAGAGTGTCACTTACCCAGCATTCAGGGACCTGTGTCTAAACCTTCCCTTGAGTTAAAAAAGAAGCATGTGTGTGTGTGTGTGTGTGTGTGTGTGTGTGTGCGCGCGCGCGCGCGCACTCGCACGCATGAACACGTGTATGTGCTCATGTCCATGTGGAAGCCAGGGGATGACATCAGGTATGATTCCTATGAAGCTGTCCATGTTTTGTTATCTGTCTGTCTGCCTTTATTCGAGATAGGGCCTCTTATTGAACCTAGAGCTGGTTGATTAAGCAAGGCTGCCTGGCCAGTGAGCCCCAGGGATCCTTCTGTCTCTGCCTTTCCAAAGCTACGGTACGAGGATTACAAGCGTGCACCACTATGCCCCGCTTTGTAAACATGGTGTCTAAGAGCTCAAACTTCAGGCTTCACGCCTGTGTGGTTAAGCACACCCACTGAGTCCGGTTCCAAAGCTCCAGCTTTTGACAAAGCTCATCCTACTGACCAAGTCTGTCTTAACCAATCACGCATATAAGAAGTCTGTGTTTAAATAAAGTCCGGTTGAAGCAGACCTACAATTAGGAGTTTTGCGTGAATTTGGGGATATAAAACCCACAGGAGGTTTCCACTAAGGGAAGTGGGTGGGGACTGGGGAAGCAGCTGAACCTTCTACAGCGCGTGGGAGCTCCCCCATCCAATACACAAAGAGCCTTTTAGCCCAGTATCTGAAGGCCGCGACCACCTTGTACAGACCAATCACTTCTGAACAAGGATGGTTCTCCTGGAAAGGGCAAAATCAGCATTTATAAAGCAACTCTCTATTTTTGCTCTAAGCAATCCTGCATCTGATATAATAGCTTTTTTTTTTAAAGGTCGACCCAAATCCATTTTTTCTTAAAGCACTAAATCCCTCCTGCAGTCTTCCTTCTCAATACCCCACCCTTATCTGTGCTCCTTCACCATTCTCAACAAGCTGGTCCTGACGCTGGATTTTTTTTTTTTTTTTTTTTTTGCGTCGATGTGTGCAGGGGTAGATTAATATACCTTCTAAAGAAACTCATTTTCTCCTCTCTTGTAAAAAAAAAAAAAAAAAAAGGAGGAGGAGGACGAGGAGGAGGAAAAAAAAACAGTGACACACAGGAGAAATAAATTGAAGGAAACAACCTTTAGTAGCAGGGTGAGCACGCCAGAGGCAGCAGAAGGATCCTGGGCTGCTTTAACTCAGGAATATTAGCACTTTAAGGCTAAGTGTAAGTACAAATTAGAATTACCATCTAAATGAACTCTGATTGCATTTGCTGGTTTTTGTTATTCACGCCGGTAAATGAAAGACTAAAAAGACAAGTGTTTATACTCGAAAATCTCCATTACATAACTACTTTGCGCAGATAATTAGCAATAAAAAGTCAAATATTTCATGGCTGACAACCCCTGACCCCAACTTTTTCCCCACCCCTCTTAGTGATCAAAAGCACAAGGAAATTCTTTTCAAGTGAGAATTAAAAGTAGTTTGGATGGGTGGGTAGGTGGTTGAGGTAGGAGTTCATTCTATATTCCTGTGCTGGTCTTGAACTCGTAGTGAACCTCCTGCCTCAGCCTCCTCAGTGAGGAGCTGGTTTTAAATGACTTCTAACTTTTGCACAAAATCCAAGTTTCTCACAGGCTGTCACAAATGCAGCAAATGTGTTTCATTTCGGGGATTGGGGGTAGTGCTTTTTGTAAAAGAGGCTCTGAGTCCCCTGATGAGGAATGGGGCGGTGCTGAGAGAGGTCATGTGTGTGTTCCTGAGACACAGACCAAGATGCAGACAGACGCTGGCATGGACTCCGCCCTGCACATCTGTCCCTTGCTGTGAAGGTATGTGAAGACACAACACGGGGTCTTTGAAGCCTCCAGACACCTTTTCGGTCAGTTTTACCTTTGTTCCTTGTTCCCACCATAGAGGGCTTTTCTCTGGTCTTTGTCCACTGTGTCTCCTCCTACCTCCAGGTGGCCACAGCTCCAAGCATCCTCATTCCCACAATTCCAGCTGCATGGCCCAAGTCTGCCCTATTGCAGCTGGGACAGGCTCTTCATCGCCACTCCCAAGAGAGTGCCCCATCACTGATGTGTGTGTGTGTGTGTGTGTGTGTGTGTGTGTGTGTGGTGTGTGTGTATGTGTGTGTGTGAGAGTGTGTGGTGTGTATGTGTGTGTGGTGTGTGTGTGCATGTGGGGTGTGTGAGGTGTGTATGTGTGTGTGGTGTGTATGTGGTATGTGTGTGCATGTGTGTGGTGTATGATGTGTATATGTGTGTGCGTGAGTGTGTGTATGTGTGCACATGCGTGCACGTGTGTGCGCGTGTGCGTGTGTGTGTGTGTGTGTGTGTGTGTGTGTGTGTTTTGTGTTTGGTGGGTATGTGTGTGGTGTGTGTATGTGTGTGTGGTATATGTGTGTGTGTGTATGAATGTGTGGTGTGTGTGTGGTGTGTGTATGTGTGGTGTGTGTGAGTGTGTGTGAGTGTGTGGTGTGTGTGCGGTGTGTGTATGTGTGTGTGTGGTGTGTATGAATGTGTGGTATGTATGTGCATGTGTGGTGTGTGTATGTGGGTATGGTGTGTATGTGCGTGTGTGGTGTGTATGTGCATGTGTGGTGTGTGTATGTGTGTGTGGTGTGTATGTGGTATGTGTGTGCATGTGAGTGTGTGGTATATGATGTGTATATGTGTGTGCATGAGTGTGTGTATGTGCGCGCGCTCGTGCACGTGTGTGTGTGTGTGTGTGTGTGTGTGTGTGTGTGTTCCCTATGCACATGAGCCCAAGGGATAGCAAGAGGCAGTGGTTTTCAGATTTGGACAGGTCAGGACATCCATATGCAGGTATGGAGGAAACCTTTCCTTGAAGGAAGATATACTGAGCCAGGGCTGCGGAATAAAGTTAACTCTTTTCGAACAGCTGCCACCACAAGGAACCCAGACACTACACTCAACCCCAACGCTTGGTAGCGGGCATGTCTGTAAAGTGGGGGAGGGAAGCATTTCCCCTCAGCCATCAGTCAACTTGATCGACCATAACTTAAATATTTACAGGTATGCCATGTGAGTCTCTATTTGCACCAGGACCCTGATCCTCCGAATGTTAGGAATGACATGCAGGAGAATCAGGGCTGCTGTGCACCAGCAGAATTGTCTCTAGTTGACAAGCATAAAGCAAAAATAAGGAAAAGTTCATGCTTTTTGTTCTAACTCCATGTCTTCCTGCTAAACTAGAGACTCCGTGTGTTCCCGCTACCCGAGGGTTTGTGCTATGGCTTAACTGTCCAGCTGTCCCGGAATGACCGCAGTCCTGTCTTCCTCTGTAAACCGCTGCCTTTTGGGGGTGCCCAGATTTCAAACGCAATGTGCATATTGGTGGTCTCCCCTCTTCGTTCTTGCCGCTGCCGCTGCATTTGTGTTCAGAGTTGATTTCAGGAGTTACTCATGAGGCTTCCCCACCCTGCTCTCTGCCTTGACTGCTGTCACCCTCAGCCTCCCAGCCCCTCCCTCCAGGACCTGGAGAGCTATAACTGTTAGAGCTTGAGGACCAGCCATGCTGAGGAAAGCTGCCATCTGTGGGTTCAATACAAAAATGGCCTCTTCTTCCTAGCCAGAGGAAACCCAGAGAGGGAAGCAGGTCTCAACGGAGGGGTGGGGGAAAGCCCTTCTGGGTGCCTGTGAGCTGCGGGGGACTTTGCATGATGGTTTTCCTTTACCATTCCATACTCCCAGAAGGAAAGGGTCCTTATCCCAGTACTTGGAGGGATGAAATAGAAGTTCCGTAAAGGCCAGCTAGTGGTGGCACACACCTGTAATCCCAGTACTTGGGAGGCAGAGGCAGGTGGATTTCTGAGTTCGAGGCAAGCCTGGTCTACAGAGTGAGTTCCAGAAGAAGAAGAAGAAGAAGAAGAAGAAGAAGAAGAAGAAGAAGAAGAAGAAGAAGAAGAAGAAGAAGAAGAAGAAGAAGAAGTAGTAGTAGTAGTAGTAGTAGTTCCGGAAAGGCTAAGCAGCTGGTTGTGGGTCAGCCTTTTCCTGGAAGACATGAACAATCTATTCACAGGAGGCTGATACAGAGACCGGAGACATGAGTACACTCGATCTAGCGTATTAAGCCAATGATTTTATTGAGGTTACGTACAGGAGCACAGGTAACTCGGAGGCAACCGTATCATCAAAAATCCCATCCAAGCATGGGTAACAACTCTCCAAAAGTCCAATTCTGGGGCTCCCTATGTGACTTGCAGGTGGTCTTCTGGTCTGGGGGTACCTAGGAATCCTCACTGCTGACATAGCCCTGGGGATGGGCCATGCTAATTTTGTATATTTCAGGAGCTTCCTGGGACTTGTGAGTTTTATTTATTCCTGAGGGTCTAACCTGAGGGAGATGTTTTAATTTGGGAGAAAAAAATCAGACAGCACACAGGGATTGTTGCCAGGATTCGAACCTGGGTCCATCTGTTAGGGTGGATGCGTTTCTTCCTTCTGGTTCCTTGGGTCACACTGCACTATGCGACCACACTAGTGAGGTTTCAATGGCCTTTATTATAAAAGTGTTCCTTCATGCTTTGCTCTGTTAGGCCTTCAACAACTCTGGGAAGATGGTGTAATTCGCTCATCTTGTAGGGAAGTGGAGGCGGAAAGCAGAGTGATCTTGCCACAACCTCGCAGAGGGCAGGTGCTGAAGTCCCCGGCCTCTTGAGATGACCGTGGCTTATTATGTCTCTTCTTACGTGACTCAAACTGAGTCCTTCTAGTCATGGGCACAATAACACCAGCAAAGAAAGAACCAAAAAACACCACCACATAAAAACACAAACACTAAGTAATATCTAGTTTGTAAAAACATATACAACTGGACAAAGACCACAGTAGGCTGGTCAACACAATCCCTCCCAGACAGACCCACAGGCCAGTATGATCTTGTACACATATTGACAGCTCCTCACTGAGGCTCTCCTCGAAGATGATTCTAAGTTATAAGAAGCTGACCAGAGGAATGACCTCCTGGCTCCAAAAGCAGAGAGACTCTGAATGCGCGCATGCCTGATTTCTGCCTCCTGAGTCTGTAACTACTCTGTGCCCTTCCCAACCACGATTCATATTATCACACTCAGCCTTCAGCTTGCTCTTGGGAGAGAGAAAAAAAACCTGAAATTCACCCGCTGGCGACTCACATCTGTCACCAATCCCACACATCTCAGAATATAAATTACATAGATTACAAACAAGGCTGTGGGAAGGGGCTCAAGCTTGCATCTTTCCTCAACCCAGCCACTGTCTCGCTGTGTAATCCTGAGAAAGTATCTTTATATCTCTGTCTTTCCATTCTTTTCGACCATTCCCTCCCTCTAAACGTCTATAACAGAGGTGAGTGAGGGTTTCTGGTATAGATGACCCTCATAATAGTTTTCTTCTGACTGAAAATACCTTAAAAAAAATCCACCCAACCCATACAACCTTGAGTGTAGGTGAGATGTGTTGCAAATGTTTTCAACAAGAAAATAGATACCATTGAATTCCTAATTATTTTTTTCATATCAAGCAATATCCCCATCAAATACAACAGTTATCATCTAGCAACGGCAACAGGATTTTTCCCAGCAGAAGGAGAAGGAGACATCTTTTCAGCCCTCGCCATTATCCCTCATGTCTTCCCTGTTAACTCCACACTGCTGTCTGCCTTCAAATTACCCTTGCAAATGAAAGGCTGTTATCGCTCCACTTCTGACTTTATGATACCTTTGTGATTAGGGCATCCTGGGGCGACTTCTTTTCCTTTCTCAGTGAAGTCGTAGATTTCTGAGAGTCCTTCCAAATGGAAGATATTTTTTGCAATCAACCAAAAAATGTGCATTTTTGTTATGCTTCCAAACTAACCAAATTTTTAAAAAGTTTGATTCTTCTACTGCTGTGTCACCTCCCGCCACCCCTCCTATCCATCCCAGTCACACACATAGGTTATTGGGGGCTCAGAAGTAGTATAATGAGGCCCCAGATTTCCCTCCATGGGCCTTGTCCTGTAGTTGATCCGGGAAAGCACAGGCAATAGAAATGAAATCTGAAAAGTCTCTGACTCTTCTCCCCCATGCACCCCACCAGGTATCCTCTTCCTTTCATGACACCCAAGCAACATTTTCCTGGAACTAAAATGGAAGTTTAAAGAAAATGAGAATTGGGCCGGTCATTAGATGACTTGGTAACATGTTTGCCTCACAAGAACAACAATCTGAATTCAGACTCCAGAACTCAAGCAAAATCCTGGGTATGGTGGCAAAAGTTTGTAATCCAAGTAATGAGGTATAATGGCCAGCCAGGCCAGTAGAGACCCTGTCTAAAATAAAAGCAAAAAGCAAAAAACAAAAACAACAACAAAAAATCAAAGTGGATGGTAACACACACACACACTTGTGCAAACACACACACACACACACTTGTGCAAACACACACACTTGTGCAAACACACACACACACTCACATGAAAAAGGCATGGTATATTGGGCTGACAATAAAAGCTGTTCTGTGTTTTCTTACCATTGTTTGTCTCTAGCACTCCAGAAGCCCAGTGGAATCTTCCAAATTACCCAGTCATGACATTCCAAGGTTATGTCACTGTGATCTAGATTTATTTGTACAGTACTGAAGGCATCAGGCACAACACTCCACCTCCAACCCTCCTACCACCTCCTGTGTTAGATAATTGTTGTTGTTCAGTTACTTCATGACAGAATCGGCCCCTCTCATTACAAAATCCCTGCGGAGGACATTGTGACATGGCTGCACTTGATGTGGTTGAGAGGTGAGCTGTCCATCCCTCTCCTTACTCACTTGATGAACATACCCCAGGTAATGAGGCTGCGGATCCACTTATCAGCCACATCCTGCCCTAGTTACCTAAATTAGCTCCTGGGTCAATAATGCAAACCATTAATGGGCAATTAACTGGAGACCACAGAGCAGAATTCAGCAATTTCTCACTTCCCCACTTCTGGTCAAACACAACATCTTTAGTAATAAGGTCAGGACAAGTCATGTTCTCTATGACAGGGAAAGACAGTATATACAGTGTATTAGAAGAACTGTAAAAGTCCTTGAAAATGCACATTCCTTTCCCACCAGCCAGCCAGCCACGACCCCACCCTCCTGCCCTTCTCTGACCTAAATTTTACAATAAGAATCCCCAGTGAATCTAGTCAATGGCTTCCTCTAGTGAGTTTTGTTTTGTTTAAATACATAGGTGTCATATCATAACAGCTTTGTTTAAACTCTTTTGGGGTTTCATCTGAAAATCTGAATGGTATAAAGCCACCTAATCAATTCTGATATTGACCATATATATTCCAAATGTATTGGATTCCCAAACGGTGCTTAAGATTTGGTACATACTTCTTCAGCAGCAGAGACAGAAATAATAAAACTAACATGAAGGAGTTTCTTCCAAAATATTATCCCACAGAATAACAGACCAGATAAGACAGGAACAAACTGTCTCTAAGATAGTGTGCAACATGGAGATATGGTGGTAGACCAGATGGCCACTTGCAGAGGGGCCCTGAATCCACTTGTTTGCAAACTGTTCCTTGGGTTTCTTTGAAGAATACCAATACACCTTCTCCACTCTTTTACCAATGGTTCAGGCAAGCTCCACCCACCCCAGTTCCAGGAGTGGACATGGGTTCAGGCTTTCCCACTTAGTACATTCCTGGTCCTGGAGAGAGCATGTGTGACAACCCAAGAGGATGAGTCCTGAGGTGTGAAAACTCTTCATTCTTCTGAGAATATGTGGAAGATGTTGAAGAACACCACACAGGATGGATCTGCTGGAAAGAACTTGACACAGACTTTCTGATTTTATAGAGGTTACAGTTAAGAGATTGCCTTAAGTCTCCAATGAGTCTTTGGACTTTTAAATTGTGTTGGCATGGTGAAACTGGACTAACTATGATTTTGTGTTATTATATGGCCTCAAGCCAATGAGGGATAGTGTGTGGAATGCAGTTGTTTGAATGAGAATGCCCTCCTAGGTTCACATATTTGAATACTTGGTCCCCAGTTGGTTTGGGAAGGATTAAGAGGTGTGACTTTGTTGCAGAAAATGTGTCACTGGGGTTAGAGTGGCACATTTTATTATCCCACAGAATAACAGACCAGATAAGACAGGAACAAACTGTCTCTAAGATAGTGTGCAACATGGAGATATGGTGGTAGACCAGATGGCCACTTGCAGAGGGGCCCTGAATCCACTTGTTTGCAAACTGTTCCTTGGGTTCCTTTGAGAATCCAAAAACCCATGCCAGGCTCACTTAAATTTCTGCCTCAAGCTTGTGGAACAAGATACAGGCTCCCAGCTACTGCTCCAGTGCTGTACCTGCCTGCCTACTGCCATATTCCCCATGGACTCTAAGCCTATGAAACTATAAGTCCCCAGGTAACTCCTCCTTCCATAAGTTACCTTGGCCATGGTGTCTTATGACAGCACTAGAAAAGTAATTCAGACAGTAGGTAACCCATTAGATCAAAGCAGAAACTAGACTGGGCTTTGGGACATAGGTTCTCAACTGTCTATGTCTCTCATGCTAAGACACTGTTGTACAGGTGGCAGCGTATGGTCTGGGACCTGCTTTACTAGAGCTTAGCAGCCCATGAGGATGTTGTAAAGGAAGAGAGAAAAGATTTTACCCAATGATTGACAATACTTAACTACAGGGCCTGACAGTTCTATGACCTCCTAGACCTGGATCTGATGCAAGAGCTAGCTCCCCATACCCAATGAAGGAAACAGGCCCATGAGTAAAAAATATAACTTGCTTATTTTGTTATAGAGGAAACTGATGTTAAGAGAAGAAAATGTAAGGGTTAAAACAGTTAATCTAGAAGCACTAAGGGTGAGATACAAAGATACTTGTAGCTGGTATGAGAGACCCAAGTGGACATGAGAAGAGACAGGCTCTCTGGAACAAGACCAGTGACCACAAGCTGACTAGCTAGCTGGCTACTTTCTGTGAGAGCCTCTCACTTGGGAGACACATGCAAGACACTGTTGTTTATTACATATTCTTGCTTTTTAATACCTTGCTTCTGATGTAGCTAACTCTAATGGACTCAGTTGTGAGGGCAGTGCCTTATGAGCCACCCCTATTTCAGGAAACAGATCTCAGACCAACCCATAGACAAATGGCCAAGAATATTGAAGCTACTTTTTGATACCGGTGAGAACAAAGAAAGCTTGTCATAACTAACAGCACTTGGGATGCCCTACAAGGTCTGAAGTAGCAACAGCAGCCAGCAGCTAAGGCCATCAAAGTCAAGAGCTGACCAAACACAAGTCAGAGATGGGAAGAGAAAGCTTCCTTGACCCCTTACTGGATAGAAAATCCACAAACAGCACACAACCATCTCTGTCACTGGGCTTGGGAGATGTATACAAGACGTGCAGGCCCTGCATTGGCCCCACCCATGATAGTCCAGACAAGAGTCAATCTCAATACAGATTACATCTGCCTTTGTCCAGTTCCTGCCAAGGCCTTATAAACCCACTAGTCAAAGGAAATGTAACTTCAACAGCTGTTGTCTTTCTTGGAAACCCCATCCTCTCTGCAGTTTCTGTCATTTGCCCCTAATTTCCCATTTTCCCTCACTTTCTCACTTTTCTGCATAATGAATAAATGAAGCCTCCTTCTGTTGTACACACTCCAGTGGGTGGTCACACCATTGACCTTCACTGGCATGTGACCCCAAATGCACAGCCACTGCCCCAGGTTCATCTCTGATGGCCGTGAGTGTTCAGTGGCTTAGGTCTGTGAATCATTCACAATAGCAATGGGAAAGGTCCCACTGTCTTAAAAAAAAACCCACATCAGAATCATATGAGAGAAAGTGACTTTAAAGTCCTTTATGTCACTAAAGGTCCAAAACCAAGTTCTGAACACAGAGTCAGTAGATTTCTCTGCTAGGAAAATGAAGGCATGTCATCATTGTCATTATTGAATGGTATATATACACACACACACAACACACATACACATACCATACACATACATATATGCACACATACAACACATTATACATACAATATACCACACACATACCAACACAATATACACTACATATATAAACTCACACAACACACATCATACATATCCAACATAACACACATGGAACATATAACACTCATACACACACACAACATAACACACAACACATAAAACACACATACATACAATATCATATACCACACACACAATCACACACTGCACACACAACATATAACACACATACACACACAACACATACATACCACATACCACATATCACATACCACACACACAACACACACCATATACCACACAAACACATACCACACCACACACATCACACACACACACATCTCACACACTCACACACACACCTCTCTCTCTCTCTCTCTCTCTCTCTCTCTCTCACACACACACATAATCACACACCACTTCACATACCACACACCACATACCATACACACACACACACACACACACACACACACACACTCACTCACTCACTCGGGAACAAGTGTCCAAGCTTCTTCTCCTATCCTCTTTGTGATAATGCAGGAACATGGGGACATGTTCGCAATGCACATCTAGACTGACAGACGATGCCAGACACCCTGCCTATTATGGACTGGTTCTCGAACAAGTTCAGAGGACTGCGGATTTGATGGCCTGGCTGGAACCCACTGTAATAATTGGGAGACCAGACACTCACTGGTTCCTGTGATTTGAAACAGAACATCCTTTGAGGATGTCCTTTGTTGATGCATTTCTGATTTGACCGAAGATTCTCGGGATAACAGTAGCTTATATAGGCTTAGGAAGATAGGAGAAGAAAAACAACAGGCTCCAGCCGTGCTTTTAGCTTTCAAAGGTGAGCGCTTTCTGACAGTGCTTGTCACCAGATGCATTAGCGTCTCTTACCCTCCCTAAGTGGCCGTTTGCTCTTCCTGGCCTTGCCTGGCCTGTGTCAGGTGTATACGCGTGCGTTAACGTGAAAGCTGCAGGCTTCCTTTTGTTCTAAGGTTTCAGGGACTGCCAAATGCTGCTAGCAAAAACTCACCGTGAACAAAATGAGACAGAAGGATAAAAATGAAGACACAAAGTTGGGAGGGGAACCTGAAAAGTGGGGGAGGGTCTGGGAAGAGCTGGAAGAAAGGAAGGAGGTGGGTATGACCCAAATCTTTCGCATCCATATGTGACATTACCAAAGAATCAATACAAATTAACAAAACAAAAACCTCACCCCCGCACACCTCCCCCAAACCCTTTGCTGCCCAGTCATTTGCATATTTAATGAACTTTACCTTCTGTGAGGTTAGAGTTAGACGCCAACTTGGCAGATTAGCATCACCTGGGAGAGGGACCTTCGGCCCTTCCTGTGGAGGATTATCTTGACTGCATTCATTGAAGTGAGGAGACTCATCCACTATGGGTAGCATCATTCCCTAGGCGGGGTGTCACAGAAGAGTGGAGGGAGTGAGCCAAGCACCGGGACGTATGCTTGTATGCATTATTCTTCTGATTGTGGATATACCGTGCCCAGCAGCTGCTTTACGCCCCTGATAACTCGACTTCCCCACCATGATGGACTGTAACCCGGAACTGTGAGCTAAAATAGACTCTTTCTTTCCTTAAGTTCCTCTTGTCAGAGTATCTAATCCCAGCCACAGGAAGAGAAACTAGGATAGTCAATACCAAATGAGGGCCCCAGAGGAAGATTTTGCAATTCTTTCAAGGTGGTAAACAAGATTCCAGCCCAAGCGTTGTGTTGTTGGAATTGGTTTCCTACGACACTGCACGGCCTAGGACAGGGTCGCACATGAAGCCGCCCACACTTTAGGTCTAAATCTTAAGAAGTTAACAGTCAGCTGGTTGTGACAGTGAATGCTTACAATCCCAGCACTCAGGAGACTGAGGCAAGAGCAACATGAGTTCAGAGCTGGCTTAGTCTATGTGAGGAGACCCTGTCTCAAATAACCAACAAGAAAATTAACAG
This sequence comes from Apodemus agrarius, assembly GCA_964023405.1. NCBI lineage: Eukaryota > Metazoa > Chordata > Mammalia > Rodentia > Muridae > Apodemus > Apodemus agrarius. Next base: position 13,230,520 of record OZ030009.1, on the reverse strand, counting down.
TTAAGACAGATCCGTAGCTGTGGGCCTAGAGATGTGATGACTCAATGATTAGGAGGAACACTTGCTAGTCTTCCAAAAAGCCAAATTCGGTTCCTACCACCCACATCAGGTGGCTTACAACTGCTCGGAAGTCCAGTTCCAGGAGATATAGCACCATCTTATGGCCTGTACAGGCACCCACACTCACACACATATACCCACACAGACAGAGACACAGATCCAGATACAAAATCAAACATAATTTCTCTCTCTCTCTCTCTCTCTCTCTCTCTCTCTCTCTCTCTGTCTCTTTCTGTCTCTCCCTCTATCTCTGTCTCTCCATCTCTCACTGTCTCTCTTTGTCTCTGTCTGTCTGTCTGTCTGTCTGTGTCTCTGTCTCTCTCTCTCTGAAAAGGAGTTGGAGAGATGGCCAGCGCCATTGTCTTAAGAATGTGGGCTGCTCTTCCAGAGGACCAAGATTTGATTCCCAACACATATATGATGATTCACAACCATCTGTAACTCCAGACCCAGGGAACCTGATGGCTTCTTTCTTGCCTCCACGGAGATAGCATGGACATTGTGCACAGACATACAAGCAGGCAAAACATCTATACACATATAATTAATTAAAAGAAAACAAAAGATATCTTTACACCTTCAAACCTTGTTCCTAAAGACCCAGTCCCTTGACCTGAAAGTTAAGGAGCCATCCTATCCCCTTAATGGCTACAGATAGCCCCAGGAGCACAATGCTGGGACAGGGGATTGTTAGGACCAAGCAAAGGAACTTAAGTCTTAAGTACTACCATTTTGACTTCAGACTCCATTTTACCTAAGCTGACCAACTCCCTCTCTAAGCTACAATAGCTCCCCCCAAACTGAATGCCTGTTACCAACTCCTTCTCTTAGCAACAAGATGTTAGGACATAGGGAAAAGAGAAGCTAGGGAGGACTAGACTCACCTAAGCCTGGAGCTGAGGCTGACATAAGCAAGTTCCTCAGAAGGCCATGGTGCGAGCTCTCCTCAGCTAACTCGGCTGTTTTCCTTCACACTGCACCAGCCAAGCACAGTCACCTGGGGCCCCATTGGCATGACAGGCATTCAAGGCGGCACCTGCATTTTCTCTGGTTTTCTAGGCTGTCTCTCACCTTAGTCCCTCTGATCTGCCCCATCCAGCTTCCCCAAATCTATTCCCAAATACCTTTTCCACTGCGGATGCATGATGTCCCCATTTGTTAGTGGCAGAGGCTTGTAGCAGAAGCTGTTTATATCAAGGTGAACCAAGGGGCAGACAGGGAAGCTGGAACCAGGGGCTGCTTCTTGAACCTCAGGTATCACTTCCCATTCTCATAAATGACCGCTTTTGAATACTGCTCCCCTGAGCAGCCTCTGCAGATCCCCCCTTTGGAGTTGACTTCCACAGGACTTTTGCATCAGGCTTTGAAACTCAACTCCATACCTCCAGCCTGATTTGAGCAGATACCTCCATCAGAGTGGCCTGTTGGTATGTCTGGGAGGAGGCGTATTTCCTTAATCCCATCCCCAGGACCACAAAAGAAATAAACACATCTGTATAGATGGTACGATTTAGAAATGAGCCCACTGTTCTCTCAGCCTTCAAGGCAAAGGTTCCAGAGGGTGTTGGCTAATCTTTCCGAACCATCATCCCTCTCCAGATCTAACTCTAATCATAACAAACCTAATGCCTGAGGGTACACTGTAGAAGAGAGGGCAGTAACGTTATAAGCACAGAAGGAGCAGAATGGGGCATCTGCTGTATGACGAGAGAGCTGTGTCCAGGAAATCGCAACAATATTGTTACTTAAACAAGACCTGAAAAATGGAGCAGCAACTGTCTCAGCAACTGGGTGCATGGGGAAGTTCTTACAGGGTTTCACCGTAGAGGAAGAGCTATAGGCAGTTGATGGTTGCTAGGAGAGGGCTAATCAGTCTTTTCTAGGGATGGGCTAGCCAGTGCCAAGACACCAGTTCTAAATACAAACAATGCTAAATGATTTTTGGCAGGTTGTCTTTATAAATCTCTGTCTGCCTCTGTCTCTGTCTCTCTCTGTATGTGTGTGTGTGTGTGTGTGTGTGTGTGTGTATACCAACTATAATTAAAGAATAAGAGGCCATCTTGAATTTGAGAAGGGATCGGAGAGGCACGGAAGGAACTGAAAGGAGGGGGGATGATGTGTATACAGTAATCATATATAAACTCCTCAAAAAATTAAATTCCCAAAAAAAGGAAGCAAGGAAGCAAGGAAAGAAGGAATGAATGAAGAAAGGAAAGAAAAGAAGAGAAGAGAAAAGAAAGGAAAGGAAAGGAAAGGAAAGGAAAGGAAAGGAAAGGAAAGGAAAGGAAAGGAAAAGGCTAAAGACCATCCATCAGATGTCAAGAATCTGAAACTGGCAGTAGACCCTGAGCCAACTAAAATAATAACAAAGTAACGATGTATACATTCAGTTCACAGGAGAAAATGGGTTTTTAAGGCAACCGCATCCCGCCCATTCCTGGCGGTGGGCTTGGCCTGACCTTTCCCGGGTGGCTCTGAACTGCCTCTTAGCTGAGTTCACTGCACCTGTCAGCGCTGATGCCACATCCTCGGAGTCGCCTTCCCTGGACACAGCCCTCACTCCCGAACACTATTAAATGGCCCTGTTAGATGCTGCCCTGGCTCCCTGCCCTCCTCCTCCCAGGGCTGATCACAGGTTTTAGCTATATATAGATCTGTCACGTGTCTGGCGGCGGCTTAGCTTTTGTTCTAGGCTGTACGCTTCCCGAGCAGAGCAGATCTTTCTACTCTGTCTATTGCTCATTACAGACTCCCAGGATTGGACCATCACTTAGTAGGTGCTCAATATATATCTGATAGATTACCAAACAAATCTTATTTTAAGGCCTAGCCTTCTAGCTCTTTACAGTAATTCAGTCTGACCTTGCTGCCAATTTGGCTGAACAGACAAGATTTCACAACTTATCCATCAGACAGGACCCTAGAAAGTCATCGAGCATAGCCCCACACTCACTGATGGGGAAGGCCACCCCACTTCAATGGAAGGCCGAACATCTAGGAATAGAAGAGCAGCACAAATTAACTTGGTTAATAGCAAAAGATTCACAATGTTAGTCAAGTATGGACAGGGAGTATGGCTCTCGAAGTAGTTGGGGGAGGGGGTGAATATGATTCAAACACGTACGAAATTTTCAAAGAACGAATGAATTAATTAGTCAAAAAATAAAATCAGCCATTATATGAAAAGTAAGTTCAAGGTCTGAGATATCGATGGAAAACTATTTCCTATCGCATCCCTGAGGATGGCCAGTTCTACCTGTAATCTGGGAGCCTATGTAAAATCACAGGACATACCCTCTAGGGACACCAGGGATAGTGGCGGCGATGTCCTTGAACGGATCAAAGCCTTGTTGCTTTGGTCTCAGTCATTTTGGTTTCTTCAAGACCCTCCCACTCAGTCCTCAGAATCTGGTTTCTCAACCACTGCCTCACCAGGAAGTCTCCCTCTGTAACAACCAACCCACTGGGATTCCTTTCCCAGTCTCCTCTCCGGCGGGCATGGCTCCGCCTCCTACTCCACAGCATGTGATTGGTTTATACTGCTCCACAGGCCGCTGTGATTCCTTTCCCAGCCCTCTTCCTGGCTCCGCCTCCTACTCCACAGCACGGGATTGGTTTATACTGGTCCACAGGCTGACTCACAGTTAACACTTCTTTACATGCTGGCAACTAGCGGGGCTCATCACCCCTCCTGCCCTGAAAACTCCCCTCTTGGGCCCATTGGACAGCTACCATCTTTCCTTCCTATTTCTTTTTCTCTTTCGGTAGCCTTGGGGACTGAAACCAGGGCCCTGTGCATTCTAGACAAGCCCTTTACTACTGAGCTATAGCCACCGCGCCCCCATTGGACTTCTGGGCTTTTCTCAGGAGAAACGCTTATTGCAGTTTAAGAGGTCCGTTGTTTTGTCAAAGGTGGTACTGCTGGAGGAGGGTAGAGTAAGGACTTGAACTTATCTCCTGCCTCCACACTCAGGGCAGGAGTCAAACACATCAACAGTAACATCTGGTAACATCTGGTGGGGATTCGGATGGATGCGCACAGGAAAACAAAGCATCCCACCTTATCGAACCATCTGAATGCATGTCGTTGTCCCAGGACAATTAACCCTCCCCACCTTCTCCCATATCCAGCATTTGGCTGCAGAGTGCTAGAGAGGCATACAGGTTTAGGACACTGGAAGAACCTCACTTAAAAAGTTATCCCAGGAACATGTGCGGAAGCTCCCTTAATAGTCATAGGCTGGAGCTTCTCAGGAGTTGGGGTCACGCACTAGTAACATCCTACGGATGTTGGGGAGATGGTTCTGTCAGTGGAGTAGACAGGAGTATGAGTTTAGATCCTGGAAACTATGTAAAACCTCAGACCTGACAGTACATGTCTGCGATCCCCATGCTGGGGAGGGAGAGGAAAGAGGGGCCTTGGAGTTGAGTTCACGGGCCACGGCAAGCTCCAGGTTCAATGAGAAACCTCGTCTCCCATCCCCAACATCAGCCTCTGCCTTTCCCACATGCCTGCGCACATGTACTGGCTTTCACACACACACACACACACACACACACACACACACACATATCTGCACACATGTGTAGTATAACACTCATATACTCACTCTCTCTCTCTCTCTCTCTCTCTCACACACACACACACACACACACACACACACACACACACAAACATGTACAAAGAGACCAACATGGCAGGACTGGGCAATGTACCTTGGAGTTGTCTGACTGAAGCCTGCTGGGTGAGACTGTAGGGCTCACTGCCTAATGTTTATATAGCATTCTGTAAAACTTGTATCCCGACTGCCAGGAAGCCAGCTGGGAGACTGACAAGCTTAGAAAGTGGATCTGACAGCGGTGGAAGAAGAGCCCGGTTCTTTAAATAATACCGAAAAGTCCCACAGATGGTACCAGGCATCACTGCTTCAGTAAAGCCAAGAAAGAGATCGAGCCCAGCAGGAATGGTCCTCCCCAGCCTCGATGCCCAGGAAGGAGCAGGTGTCTGAGGTCCACAGGAGTGAGAGTCAGGGGCCGGCAGAGGAAGGCTCTCCCATTCGACCCTAAGGTAGGAACCCCAGCCCTTGGGATGGTGAGGCCCACGTTCAGGGTGAGTCTAATCTAATCTAGAAACTTCCTCTCAGACATGCCCAGAGGACTGTTTCCATGGTGATCCAGGATGCAGCTGAGTTGTCAGTCAATAGTAATCATTACATCCCAGTAACAAAGAACTCTAGCTGGGCAATATCGAGGCTGAGACCCCTTCTCTAGGACCAGTTTGTTGGGGGGTTGGTCTGGTGCACTATATATTAAGATTCTGATAACTATGCCCAGTCATCTGTTCACAGTCTAGTTAACAAAGGGCTGATCAGCCTATGGCTGAGCCGGAGAGGGCGGAGAAGGCAGGACATCAGAGCCCAGTGAGGGAGTCCCAAAGATCAGAGAGAGCAGGTGGGATAGGAAGAGGAGAAGAAGGTGTGGAGAGACAGTGAGGTTGCCATGAGATAAAGCCTTGAGGACACACATGGAGCAGAGCAAGCCAGGGCGTAGCTCAGACCGAAGGTAAAGGAACACACAGCTGGGAAACAGGCAGCCTTGGAGAGATGGAGCAGCTCAGAACCTGCCCGGCTCAGCGCCTGCAGCTTGTTAATAAGAATAACTGGTCTGTGCGTCACTTATTAAGGAGCTACAATGGGCTAGAGTGGGCATAGAGTTGCCCTGTGGTTTGGGCATTTGGGAACAAAGAGGGTGTGGAAAGCCCTGAGAAATAATATAGCCATTCACACTAGGTAGCCTACAGGAGCCCCTCCCGCATGATGCTAAAAAAACCACTTGTCTGCATAGTTTGTGAGTTTCTCTGAGGTGGGGACCACTCTCTCACACACAGAACGATCTCTCAGGCATTGACCTATAATCCAATAAATGTCAAATGAGTGAGCAAAGGGACAAAAAAATCTGGACATGGAATCTGCTTTATCCCTGGTCGGTTCATTCCCTTTCCCTCCTTTAAGCCTTTATCGTCCGTGTTAATTTATAATTATCCAGTGCCTCTCTTCTCTCTCCTGTTAAATTAAGATGTCCCTGCATGCAGGAATGGAACCACCTTCATGGCTATGGCCTTAACCCCCAGGGGGACTGTCCGTGAGCTTTCACGAGCAGGCACTGATATAGGATGCTCTCCCTGTCCCCTCCCCTCCTCTGCCCTGGGCTCCCCTCTTCCTTCTTTACTTGAGTACAAAACTACAACTTCAAAGTTGGTACAGGGAGGCTGGGAGCGAGGCAGACCATCATCCAGCAGGCACCCCAGGCCCATGGAGGGCCCAAGATATTTTTCAGGGCCTATATAAAAAATGTTTTCATTTTAACCTTTTTTTCCCTTAATCAAAAGAAAAATAAACACAGTAATGAGTGTGTGATGATGAACCAGCTTGGGTTATAAATCCTCTGCAAGGCAGGCGATAAGGCATTTTTCCTTTTTACCACGTTCAGATTGTTTACATAGAGGATGGACCCTACAGTGACTAGTCTTTGCTCTCAACTCCATGGGAGCTGAGCTCACCCACGAGAGAGAAGTTTGTAAGCTTTGTGAGCACATCTATGAGAAGGGAAGACCCTTGTGGGATGTAGGCGGCACCATCCCCTAGGCTGGGGTCCTGGATTGAATAAAAAGGAGACACAGTGAGCTGAGCGCCAGCATCCATCTCTCCCTGCTTCCTGACTGGGGGTGCCATGTGCCTGACCAGCCACTCCATGTTCCTGTAGCCGTGCCTTCACCGTCATGACAGACTGTACTCTGGAACTGTGAGCCAACATAAGCCCTCCTCCCGTAAGTTGCTTCTGTCGGGGAGGTTTATCAAATCAATTAGAAAAAGAAACTAATCAAGACCCATCATGGGGAAAGCACCCAGGATCAGGAAAGCCATGCAGCAGCTGTGGGTTGATGTCAGAATTTGGAGTCTGCTTCTCACCATGAGGCAGGTGTCCCCATGAGAGAGGGGCATGCTGGAAGTGTCTGCCGCCATTTTGTATTTGTGGACACAACCAAGGCACTGTAAAACACCACCCGTGACTCTGAAACTCTGTTGATCAGAACCCCAGACACAGTTTATCTGGGTCTTTGCAAGGCTGCGGTCAAGGTTTTGGCTGGAATGTGTTCCCATCCAAATGTCCTAGTGGGGAAGGCTCTGGGGAAAATTACCTCCTTGTGGTGGCAGAGCTATTACCATTGCCACAGGAGCCACCTATTGATCCCCTCAACATGGACCCTGGATCTTCAAGTCCCCGAGACTGAAAGGGTGACAAGGCAGTCTCCTGTGACATGATGTGACCATAGGCAGGACCTCCCATCACCTTCCCCATATGACATAATATAAACTTAACATCCTATTATCCTTGCTGTGTTCGATGGGTCAGAAGCAAGCCACCAACACTGCCCACTCCCCAGGGGAGAGGAATGCCCAAGTGTACGGAGACAGAAGACAGGAACCATAGAGCCATGTCAACCATTGCCTAGTACAATGGCCTCGTTGGAATTCCACCAACAGTGTAGATACCAGGGCCCGCCAGCTTCCAGGTGTGAGAGAGCATCTCTCCAGCTATTCCAATCTGGCAATAGATGCCTCTTTTTCCATTCATGGCCCTGTACCAAGAATGCTTCTTCTCAGAAGAAAACTCCTACCTTTATCCCTTCACCATTTGTACTCCCTAATTTCAATCCCCTGGTGCAGTTCTGGCAGGGAGAATCGGAACTTAACATCTCTTCCTTTCCTAGTCCCTCCCGGCAACCTGGAAACTTGGAGCAGAGCTCAGAGCATCTGACTACTGCATATAGCTCACGACATGACGTGGCCCAACACTTCCTTGTGCTTCCTGGAGTACAAATTTCACTTCAGTGCTTTTTCCAATCACGGGATAAAGGTTTGATGGCGAAACCTCCCAATATGCCCGCATGGCTGGGTATAGCAGTGGCTACCCCCTGCTACCCTAGGGCACATGAAGTCCAGAGAGACCAAGTCCCCTTAATGATTATCATGATATTCAGCTTTTTCTTTTTTTCAGATTTTGGACACGGTTCTGAAATATTGATGAGGGCAGCTGATAGGGCCAGGAAAGGTTAATGGCTTTGCAAAAGGCAGAATGTGTAAACAGGAGAATAATTGTCATGGGTATTTCATGTCAAACTCCCTGCTGGAGTTCAGAGTTAGGGCCCTGGCTGAGTCAAGGGGAACTCAGTTCTCTGGTTGCCTTCCCCCTCCCCCCCTCCCCAGGTCACCCTCTGAGATGGTTCATTTTATTCTTCAATGTGATATAACCTACAGCTACTTGGCTAGTTTTATGTTCACTTGACACAAATTCGAGTCACTTGGGAAGAGGGAATCTCAACTGAAAAAAAAAATGTCTACACCAAATTGGCCTTGGGAGCATTGTTTTAATTAGTGATTGATGTGGTCCATTGTGGGTGGTGCCATCCCAGAATACATAGGCCTTGAGTATATAGGAAACAGGCTAAACAAGCTAGTAAGCAGCACTCCTCCCAGGCCTCAGCATCACTCCCGTTTCCAGGGCCCTGGCCTGCTTGAGTTCCTCCCCTGACTTCCCTCAGTGATGAACTGTTACCTGGAAATGTAGCTTTAATTTTTTTCAGTGACTATTTTTAATGATTTTTTTTTTTTTTTTGAGACAGGGTTTCTCTGTATAGCCCTGGCTGTCCTGGAACTCACTCTGTAGTCCAGGCTGGCCTCGAACTCAGAAATCTGCCTGCCTCTGCCTCCCAAGTGCTGGGATTACAGGCGTGCTCCACCACCGCCCAACTTAATGATGGTTCTTAAACACTTTAATTTCCCTTCTAGCCCACCAGCCAGCAGAGGTAGTGGGAAAGAAAGGATGCGGGAGAAGTGGGCCTGTTTAGAAAGGGTTCTTTGGAGCAAATGCCATTTGCGTTGTCTGGAAATCATCAGTTCAGTTCACAGGTCAGCAGCGGCAGCTCCACCCACTTGCAGACACTTCACAGATACACCATCGGCCCAGTTGGTAGAGTCAGCGTGGCAAACAGGCATCAGCAGTGGTGGCACTACCTAGCAGAGACAGCCAGGTCTCAGCCTCAGCAGGAGGGACCAGGGCCAACAGGAAAGACCAGGAGGAGTTCTCAGTTGTGTCCCTCTCAGAGATCAGCGAAGGCGTGAGACCAACAAGCATTGCACAGGTAGCTCTATAAACAAGCTCAGCTTCCTCCACTGTCCGCCGAGTCCTATTTATATCCCTCCAAACATCACGTGTCCTCCATGGGTCTTGCCTCAGCCTGTGTGTCTGTCTCAGTTGACACCACTCTGCCAATCAACCCGAGTCTGAAGAAGTAGCAGAAAAGCCATGGCACACCACCAGAGGATTTTTGGTGCATTTCTCTCTATGGAGTCCTGATCTAAGGAGCTCAACTACACAATGTAAGGCAGACCAGTACATGTGCATCATTAGCAAAGAATCCTTCATCAGGTGTCCTTTCACATGCTTGCTTTAGCAGAACATCCTTTGTCTGCTTCAAGGCAACGTTCCTTCAAGTGTTTGCCTTAGCAAAACACCATCCAACACAACTGACTTTCCCAAGAACCCTTAAGTTCCCACTTCATAGAAATGGATGATAAAAATAAACCCTCTCTTTCCCACGTTACTTTTGGTCACTCTGTTTAATCACAGCATTATAAACCTAACCAAGACACTTAGAAAGAGTGAGTGTCTCAGTGAGTGACTGACTACATTGGGTTAGCCCTCTCCTACGCTTTTCCCATAGAGGCAGAGTAATGGTAGTTAGTTGCTCAGGAGACAAGCTGACCAACTTGTAGAACTCCATCCCGAACCAGGCTGTGACCAGGAAGACCTTAACCCTTGATTCTACTGGAATCATTCAACTAGAACTGTTCATTGGGAATGGATGAGAACTGCTTTAAAAATAAAAGATAGGGGAGGGGCTGGAGAGGTTCCTCAGTGGTTAATGGCACTGGCTGCTTTTCCAGAGGACCCAGGATCAACTCCAAGCATTCACGGGCAGCTCACAACCATATTTAGCTCCAGTTCCAGGAGATTCAATGACTTCTGGTCTCAACGGGCTTCAGGTATGTTCATGGTGCAAAATACGCATGAAGACAAAACACCCATACACATAAAATAATAACAAACTTGAGAGGGGGTGAAGGCCAGGAGTATAGACAAATGGGTAAAGTGCTTGCTCTGCAAACAGGAAGACATGAGTTTGATCACCAGAACAAATGGAAAAATCCAGGCATCTGCTAAGGAGATAGCTCAATGACAATCTTGCCACACAAGCATGAAGTCCTGACTTTGATACTCAGAATCTACATGAAAATCTTGGCACAGTGGCAGGTACTTGTAATCCCAGCTCTGGAAAGGCAGAGATGGGCAGATCTCGGGGACTCTCACTGGTCAACCAGCATATCCAATTGGTGAGCTGCAAGCCAATGAAAGAGACCTTTTCTCAGAAAACAGTGAGATGGTAACTGAGAAATGACACCTAAGGATATTCAGTGGCCTCCACATATGTACATACGTACACATGCACACGCACACATGATCACACACATGCCAACCTGTGCAAACACATATACACATACAAAAGATAGGTGCATAGATGGGTGGATGGGCATATGGGTGGATCGACAGACAAGCAGACAAAGAAGACCCAAAGGGCAGAGATTTAGCATCAAAAGGCCCAGATATCTCAATCCCAGCCCAAGTTCAATCCATAGGTTGGTAAGATCTCTTTCAGGTCTTCTCCCCCATTCCTGGAAAAGTGGCCAATGTGTTTAACGTCAGCCAGAAATTAACAGTGTGGTTCTAAGGCTGCCAGTCACAAGCATGGGTATGGCTACGTGGCCAGAGCCTAAGCATACATTTTCCAGGAAGCTTCGGCCAGTGCAGGTGAGGAGGAGGAGGACAGCCAGACGTGGATACCTTACTCAATAAATCCAATGTCTAGTATAATTACTGTGCGGCAGCTGCCTATGGGCTTCCCACTGTGTCTGCGCGAAGCAGCTCTCTACAGTGATCTCTGCAAGTCAAGTGCCAAGCAAGAAGAGAAATGGCTTCTGCTTCACGTCAAAGGCAGCAGACACAGGGGAGCATGCGATGCGTTCAGGTCACACAGGTGAGCCCTTGGGGTCCCTGTCTCCTTTATTTGTTATAGCATCTTTGCTTTGACAATAAATAAATACATGTGTGTATATTCCCTCCTAAATCTTTGAAACAATAAATGTGGCTATAAAAACCACGAGGGCATGCTTCCCTGTACATACTTTGGATGAATTGTCCCTACTTGGGTCTTTGAGAATGTGTATTCTGGCTGCATCTGGGTGGGAGGTCTTAATTCATTTTTTCATTTGGCGAGAGAGGGTGTCAGATGGAAGATGATCCTGGAGAAAACCACAGCAGATGCTGCAGCTTCTCGGCCATCATTAGGGGAACTCTCCATCCGTGGCTTCTATTAAATTTCTCATCAAAGTGCTGGTAATTTCCAACTCGCCGACAGAAACCACGTTTCAGAGAAGCCATATGAGAAGTGCTTCTCTGGAGAGAGCGATATGACAGCAAGCAGCCTTTGCCTATTCCCTGCCTGCCCTACGGAATCAAACTACACAGACATCCCCAGTTTCAGATCACACCTACTTGTGAGTAAGAAGCAGAAGGAAAGGAGAAATGAAAAACTTGAAAGTGACAGATTCCATAAGAAACTTCTGTGAGGCCACATCCACATCCAACCCACTGTGAGTGAGCTCCCTGAAGAGTACATCAATTCGGAGCCAGGGAGTGTAAGTACATGTTCTACTTCCACTTTCTGTTGTTGTGGTTAAAACAAAACAAACAAACAAACAAACAAGAAATACCACCACTGTGGCAAAAGCAACTAGGGAGAGAAAGGAGTTTATTTCAGCTTACGATTCTGGTCCTCATGCAGAAGTCAAAGTAAGAACTTCAGACAGCTAGTAACATCATACTCACAGTGAAGAATAGAAAGAATACACGCATGCATGCTTGTTTGCTTGTTTGTGTGTAGACTGATGTCTCCACACTTACACAGCTTAGACAGGATTCCCTGCCTAGGAAATGGTACTGCCCACAGTGGAGTTGAAACTTCCTACACCGATTAACACAAATGCCTACAGATATACCCACGAGCCAAACCAATGCACTCAATCCCTCCTCCATGAGACTCTCTTTCTAAGTAAGTATAGATTGTGTCACACCGAAGAGTAAAACTAACCAGGAATGGTACTCTCTGTAGGTCATCTCAGGAAAAGGCTGGGATGGGGCACCTGAGGCAAAGGACTAAGGAAATGGAAGCCTCTGTCAAAGAAACCAGAAACCCAGCACCAGGGAATTCCAGAACAATGGAGGGGAATCCCCAGTTGAATTCCATTTAGCAGCTTAGAAAGCAACCAGACCAGATCAGGGCAGAGAGAGGGCTGTGGGAGACAGAGAGAGGAGGAGAAAGGAGGGGGCCAAGGAGATTGTCTGACAGGTGGGGCTGAGTGGAAACTGCATCGAGAGGCATTCTAGAAAGCCTTGGAGAATACAGAGAGACTAAGAGAAAGATGTGGGGGGGGACGGGGAAAGAGAACATGAAGATTTTATTATTAGCAAGTTGAACAGAAAGAAAATGTAATCTTAGCCGCATAATCATCACATACTCCCTGGATCAGCAATAAACAGTATTTGCATAGCCGTAATAACAAGGCAAACAACAATAATTCCAGCAAAATGCAGAATTAGACCGTGGAGAGCACAGGGTGAAGAGAAAATGGGAGCACTGGAAAGTCAGAGGTAATTGCCTACATGTGAGAGGAGAGCGTCGGATGTCACCTAAGCGGGTCTTTCTGGGAGGAGCAGCAGGAAGAACTCAAAGGCAATAGATCTGGGCGGGCAGGACAGGTGCACAGAGGGGACAGTCTCTGCCCGCTGAGAGCAGTCTCCCCCCAGCTGCCAAAAGTCCCAAACCCAGAAGTGTATAACTTCATGGAAGATTAAAAACCATCTCAAAAACTTAAAATAGCTTTTATCTGTACTTTATTTGCTTTATATTGTGTGTGTATGTGTGTGAGTGTGAGTGTGTGTGTGTGTGTGTGTGTGTGTGTGTGTGTGTATACACCCACCACAGTAGGCATGTAGAGATTAGAGGACAACTTTAGGGCATTGGTTCTCTTCTTCCACCATGTGGGTTCTAAGGATGCAACTCAAGTTACTGGTCTTGGTAACAGGCACCTTTACCCACTGGACCATCTCTCCCTAGCTCTTTCCCTATACGTTAAAGATGCACTTTGATTTCCAATGGCATGAACTCCCTTACATGTTGGAAGGATGTGCTATTCAAACTGAGCAGGAACAGCAAGGCTTTCGATGAAACTGGTCCAGGCTTTTAAACCCATTGAAATCGGCTGGAAGGAGCCCCTCCGTTACACAGCTAGCCAATCAGAATGAGGCTGGAAAACCTCCTGGCTGGCACTCCTTCTACCCCCTCCACTCTGGCCTTTCCTTTTCTCAACTCAGCTATTTCCAAATTGAAAGAGTCGGATATAAGTGATATGGGTGAGTGGGAACACATTCCTTTAGTAGAAATGATTCAGGTTTGAGTTTATAGCCTTCATCATCTAGGTAGAAACAAAATCTCTCTCCAGTTCAAACCATCACAAGCAGAAAAGGAAAAACGTCTGTCTGTCTGTCTGTCTGCCTCTCTGATCCCTCTCTTCCTTCTTTTCCTCCTCCTCCTTGTCTTCCTCCTCCTCCCCTCCTCCCTCCCCCTCCCTCTCTCTTTCCCTCCTCCCTACTGCACCCCCTCTTATGTCTTTTCCTCTCCCATCCCACTTACTGTTCCGGGTCCAGCCAGATAAGATTATTATTATTCAGATTCACAAAATGTTTACATAAAAAATATCCCCAGCCTAAAGGTATTATACACCATCAGCACGGCTGGCAGCAATCTGATCTTGAAATAAATTTGTAGTACAAGCTTGTCTATCCCAATTGATTGGAAACAGGCGTGCGCTGCAATGTAGAAAAATCTAGATAATCCACGGTTATGTGCCCTCCGTTCCCCTGTGGAGGAGAGGGCTGGAAAGGTCACCCGGCCTGCTGAATGCACTGGTGTGAAGGTTTGTTCTGATTCTCCCAGGATACAATAACACAAGGCTGTTTGTATCGATTAAGAAAACGTGTGGACATTAACATTAATCAATTAGCAAAATGCCTATGTGGCACTGACGCTGGGCCATTCTGTGTAAATAATAGTTTTGACTTCAAGACTTGAGGATGGAAGCTATTCACCATTCGAGTCCCTGGGTGGCTTTCAGCAGCTGTCACTCAAAGGCTGTTACTAGGTTAGGTGGCCATCTTGCATAGCTAGATATCAGGGCCAGCTCTGAGCTGAACTCAAAGCCGTATGTGTAATAGTGACAAACGGACAATGACACTTGGCACCGTGCTAGCCCCCTCTCAATTCTTGTATGACCTGGTGTTGTCTTTTCTGTGCTGTATGTAGTTGGGGTGAGATCAGCGAACAGATGTAAGAAAGGAAAGCCCGAATGGTCTAGTCCCAGACCCTGAAGCTCTCCATCTTGACTGAAGATAGGGGAGCTCCCTTCCTGCAAACAAACATACTAGTTATTCCCAAGTGGCTTCTCCTCCTCACTTCTACGGACAATAAAGGCAAGGTTTTGAGATGCTGAGCATTTTGTTAATATAGGTGAAGGAGATTTGAACCCAAATCCACTTGTGACATTCAGGGCACCACTTTTGCCATGCACTGCTTCCTACATGACCTGAGTCCTGTCCTTGTACCTCGGCATCTTTGTGGTTCCCACAGGTCATGTGGCTGAGGTCACCTAGCTCAAGTGCTCTTCCTTAAATAGTCAGATGGTCTCGCTGAGAGTCTTCACCTGACATTCTCTCTCCGCAAATATCCGCATGGCCACTTCTTCACTCCCTCACTCCAGAATTCATGAATTCACTTCTCTATGTTGTCTGCCTTTGCCCATCTGCCTAAGACTCAACCACACGTCGTGTTTGTTTCTGGTCACACTGAGTTCGATTTGCTTCAGTTTGAGGAGCTGGGGGATGGGAGAACAGGAGGGACATGAGGCAGCTGGTCACACCAAGTCCACAGTCAGGGAACAGAGAGAGATGAAGGCTGATTTTCAGGAGGCTCCTCTCTATTTTATTCATCAAGGAACTATCACCTGCAGCCACGGGGCTGCCACAATCCTGATGAATCTTTCCACTTCAATTAAACATACAAACATCTTCACAATATAACACCCAGAGTGCGTTGCCATAGTTACTCTAAGGCTAGTCGGGGTAATACAGAAGTTAACCATTGCATTCCCTCTACTCCAAGCTCCAGTCTTCCGTCCCCTCCTCTGCTTTCTCCCTTGCCCCTTAATGTCTTCTAAATACTGTGTAACTTATTTACTGCACTCACAGTGTGTTGCCTGTTTCTCCTTGCTAGAGATAAGTTTCATGATCAAGGATTTTTGTCACTGATATTCACTGTGTGTCCTAAGCGCCTTAAAATAGACTGCATATAGTAAGTGCTAAACGCATCTTACTAAACAAATGCATAAGTACCTAGATAGCTAGATGGACAAGTATATGTCTGTGTATATGGATGGATGGATGGATGGATGGATGGATGGATAGATGATGGATGGATGATGGATGGATGGATGGATGGATGGATGATGGATGGATGGATGGATGGATGATGGATGGATGATGGATAGATGGATGGATGGATGATGGATGGATGGATGGATGGATGGATGGATGGATGATGGATGATGGATGGATAGATAAGTAAATAGATGAATAGATAACTGGATTGTTAAGTGTAGAAAGCCACATTCGCCATTACAAGATGGCGCCCATTTCCTGTGATGAGTCAGCGCTGTGCTGTTGTTTACTCCACTCCGCGCCCTACTGCGCATGCACATGCAGAGGTTTGGCAGGCCGCAGCTCAGTCCCAGAGCATGCTAATGAGGCATCATGGCATGCACCAATCAGGTAGAAACACGTCTAGCCTAGGCCTATTTAAGTAGCACCATTCCTTCTTTCTGGGTCTTTCGCCTCTGCAATCAACCCCGCAATAAACATCTGTGGAAGGATCCTGTTTGTCTCGTGTCCTTCTTGCTGGCGAGATAGACGCGACCGACAGTTGAGTGGACAGGTAGATAAATGATAGGAAAGTGGGTGGATAAAAAGGTCAGTGGATGGGTTGTTAGGTAGGTGGATGGATGAGTGAATCGATGGAT
Source organism: Apodemus agrarius (assembly GCA_964023405.1). Lineage (NCBI taxonomy): Eukaryota > Metazoa > Chordata > Mammalia > Rodentia > Muridae > Apodemus > Apodemus agrarius. The sequence goes on along the minus strand of OZ030009.1, from coordinate 13,214,153 downwards.
GGATGATGGGGAAGTGGGTGGGTAGATGGATGGATTGGTGGGTAGGTGGATAGATGCATAGACAGATAAATAGAGGAGTGGATTGAAGAGTAAATGGGTGGGTGGATGATAAGAATCCATCAGATGGGTAGATGGACAGACAGATGGATGGACAGATGAAATAGAGGGTGGGTAGATGAATGGGCTGATAAGTGGACAGGTGATAAATGAGTAGGAAGGTGGGCAGAGGTCAGATGGGTACATAGATGGAGAATTGGGCAGGTGGCTGGGTAGATGACTGGGCAGATACGTAGATGGAATAGGTGAGTAAGTGGGTACATAGGCAGGTGAGTGGGAAGGTGGATGGGCGGACAGAAGATAGAAAGATGGGTGGAGGAATGCACAGGTAGACAATAGGATGGGTTGACACCCGACAGGTAGATGAATGATAGATCAGTAGTTGGGTGGAAGTATGTGCTAGAGGATGGGTGTATAGATAGATGAATGGATAGATGGCGTGGAAGAACAGATGAACATCCCACATTCTTGAAGGATCTCCTCTGCAGGCTTCTTTCTCCCTGCAGCTCACATAGATGCTGGACTTCCAAGTCCTTCATTACGCAGTGGGTTTCTTGCCCCCCAGAACTTCAGAGTGTACACTCACAGGTCACACATGGTCTTCCCCAGCTCCAGGTCTTGTGAGCTCAGTGGAGAACAGCACACAGACTGATGTCTGGTGTAACAGTGATCCATTCACCCAGGCCCCAGGGTGCAGGCACAAATGGAAACCCAACTCAGCTACTCAGATGAAGGTTGGGAGGGAGCAGCTTCGCCAGTCCTCATTTCTCTACAATGCCAGTAGCTTGTCTCAGGCCAGGCTGTCACCAAGCCACGTTTGCCACCGCAACCTGGTGACTTGCTTCTATACCGTGGTTGGAAGGAGCTCGTGGAGGGGAAGGAACACTCATACATCGATGGCTTTTCCTCCTCTCCAGCCAAGCTGTGGCCCCTGCTTCAGTATCTAGGATATGCATCACAGGTCTCAGGAACTCCAAATTTTGTCTGTAGCCCCTCACTGACCAAATGAGCAGAGTTAGGACAGAGCAGAACACAAAAATAGCCTTGGACAAGAGGCAGTGTGGTGACTTCTCTGTGGTCTGGGCACCAGCAGGGGATCGATTTGGATGAGGCAGGAGGGGGAAGAGGAGAGATGGCGGGCATTCCTGTAAGCTGAAGGTCTAATAATAGCCACCTGGTCAAATGCATGTCCCCTGGGTTTTAACAAAGGCCTGCCACATAGTCATTCAAAGTAGGACCACAGCAAAGAATGTAGGGAGGGGTGTGACAAATGGCTTCTGATAGTATTGATAGGGGGAAAAAATAGGCTTTAAAAATGACCTAGAGTTTCTAATCTCATTTGTTGTTTAGAATCTAGATGTATGATAAAAATGGACCCCAGAAAACAACTACTACTTACCTCTGAAGGATGGGGGGCCTGGATCACTCAAACACCTCTTTTACTATGTTTTCTACAATGTGTCTAATTTTTCCTTAAAGAATCTAGCATTTCCTTTGCTAGTGTGAAGGAAAAGGAAAAAACAAACAAGAATGAACCCTTGTCTGTGCATGGAAAAGCAATACAATAATGAATGTGGGCAGAACACGGAGAGGTGCCCCTCAGCAGCAGCTGCCTGAATTAAAGCTGTCGGCAGCTGCACGCGGTGGTCTTGTTTCTCCTAACGCGAGCCTTAGCCTCCCTGTAACCGCCAAAGCCCTCCTGCGTCTCGCTTCTGAGGCCATGCCAGTTAACACACGCGCCCGTCTCCCTCTCAGCCTCGTCTGCTCCCAGCCCCTCTCACAATTCCACCTCTGTGTCTGGTCTCGTCCGTGTCTACTGTTAGCTCTGCCGCGGATGCTCCTGACGTCTACGATGTGCCTAGGAAACGTGTCTCCACGCTTCCCAACCCACAAAGGAATCCCCTAGGAAAGCCTTCTCCAGACTCTTGGAGATTCACCTCCAGCCAAAGCTGACCTCAGATACCCAAAGCTGAGAGATATTCCCAGGAAACGGTTTTGTGCTATCCAATGGAGGTTGTTTTGTCCCCCAAAGATGTACAAGAATAGAGAGACAATGCCAAAAATTCCAACCACGGTAACAAGAGACTTGGAGGGTTCCGGAGGGCCGTGAGAATAGGAAGAGGTTTCTTTTCCCCAAGTGCATCCTCACTTGGGTGGAGAGGGCATCACTTTCTACCGGGGGCCCCAAGGAGCAGTGGAGCACCCCTCGTCAGGAAGCGTCTTGTGATTTCCCGCATGATGAAAACCATACTCCTTTGCTCTTAAGGAGACAGTAGGTCTTCAAATGGTCTGCAGACCCCAGTCGTGACACAGCCTCACCCTGAAGCCACAGCCTGGCTCATCTCCTTGCAGCCAGCTGTCTTATGGCCTGCCAGCCCCTTTCATCAGCGCATGTGCTGTTGTGATAAGAACGGACAGGGGGATTCTGACTCCTGATATTACTGCAGAATAAGGAGAAGCTGGCTTGTGCCCGGAAAAGGGCGTGCCGGATGTGAAGGGGCCTGCTTTGCCTCCCATCCCTGGGCTTGGAGCTCAGGGCCCTCCCCATCCCCCTCACCTGTCCGTAAGTGCCATCTCTGTGCTCTGAAAGTCCAGTTGCCTTCAGGGATGAGCACCTCCATCATAGCCGAGTGAAGGAGGGTCTGTGAGCCTGCCTTCTCCCTTAAGTCTCAGGATTAGGCCAACGTCTCATCCACAGACTGACCCCACTATGCATTCTGATCTGGTGCTAAATGTACCTATGAGCCATCTGCCTTCCCCTGTGAGTGGTGTGTGTGTGTGTGTGTGTGTGTGTGTGTGTCTACGTGCCCATGTCTATGTGTGGTATATGTATGTGTGTCTGTGTTGTGATGTGTGTGTATATGTCTGTGTTTTGAGGTGTATTTCTGTCTATGCATAAGTAGGCCAGGGCTGTATTCTGGCTGTTTTCTTCTTTATGTGTCCGTCTGTCTATGCATAAGGGCTGGATGTTAGATGTCTTCTTCCTCAGTTGTTCTCTATCTAATTTTTTGAAACGGGGTCTGTCAAGGTTTCGGATCTATTGCTGTAATTTAAAAAGAAAAGCACCGTATCTAATAATCAAGAGAGGGGTGGTTATATTTTAGCTCACAACTCCAGGGTGCAGTGCATCATTTCGGGGACATCAGGGAAGCGGAGACTAAAGTTGCCAGTAATATCACATCCGTCGTTAAGAACAGAAAGTGAGAGCCTGCGTGCTTAGTGCTCAGACAGCCTTCTCGACACTGACACAGCCTGGGTCCAAAGCCGGGAAAATGTGGCCACCCGCTTTCAGGCTGGGTCTTCCCTCATCAGTCCAGGCTGTCAGCATAATCCCGCACAGATAGATAACCCCCAGGCCAATTCAATCTAGACAGCCCCTCACTGAAACGGCTCTTCCCGGTGATTCTAGATTGAGTCACAAAGGCAACTCAAACTAACCATCACAGTGTCTCTAACTGAACCGCGGTTCACCGACTCACTTAGGCTGGCTACTGAGCAGGACCAAGTCCTCCTGTCTCTGCCTCCTTGGTATTGGGGTTACGGTGCATTAATAGGGGTTCTGGCAGCTGAACTTGGACCCTCACGCCTACTTGGCCAGCACGTTACCCACGGCTCTATCTCCCCAGCGCCTCTGGGCACGCCTTCATTTTGCCTGTGATCATCTGTGGCATTCTGTGTATCATCTAGGGGAAACAAATGTTCAAACTCTCACCTCCAATACTCATGGCCTCGAGAATGTTCAAACTGGGCCCACTTCATTGGGGTGGAAATGGCAAACACTTTCTTCAGCAGCAAAACAAAGAACCAAATTTCCTGTGACCCAACCGGCACCTTTGAATCCCGCCCTTTGTTAAACACACCTCCCATGAGCATAATTAATCCAATTTAGCTCCTGAGAAAGAAATGACTTCCCTTAATGGTGCCATATTGGAATTAACCGATTCAACATTTAACCCATATTCTCTTGTGAGCAGTGCCACGCTGGAGTCTGTCTCCTGGGGACTCTGGAAAAGCCCTTTCAAAGACTCAGGGGCAGGGGAGGAAAATTTGAAAGATTTAGCTAAGAGAAAATATCACTAGTCTTCCTATATCCAGGGCGGCCTAGGGGCATGAGTGTTTCTTCTTCCTCAGCACTGGGCTCCAGGTCTAGCTTCGTGATATCACCTGCCACAGCCTGACTGATAAAATCAACACCCAAAGGAGCCTCTGTCTACTACTCTGGGAATAGAGTCACAGTCAGATGGTGTCTCAGGGAAGGCTATTCAGCGGTCAAAGATGCAGAATCAAAACCAACAGACCTGCTTCTCTTTCTTCCAGGCAGGGGATTTGAAAAGCACATTCGGATCTTAGATGATCCTGTCTGGCCTAGAGGGCAACCCCAACATGTAGCTTAGCTGAAGGAAAGGTGGGTCAACAGAGAGCCAGATGTAGTTTCCCAGCTTGCTTTGACTTTATAAATTTTGCAGCTCCCTCCCCTGTGAGTGAGAAGGGAAGAGAGGCGAAATCTCTCTGCCAAGTCAGGAATTCAATCCCGCTCCCTTTGCTCCGCACGGGCGGCTTCCTGAGGTCTCCCAGTGGCCACGGTGCAGGCGAACTGGACTTCACAAGTGCTGAGAGAGGAGGGGAGGGCCGGGTGTCTGAGAACTGCATGTCTACCCCACTACAAAGAAGGGGCAGGATGAGATGACACAAGCAGGTATCCCTCTGCCTCAGGCCACCTCCGAGGGGCTCTGCACAGCTCACGTTCTTCAGCAAGGCTCTGCCCATAGGCTGCCTTAGAATCTTGACACCAGGATGGATGGTTGGAACTCAGAATGTGGGTGAATGAGGAAGCAAGTCCTCAACACCTATGCCTGCATTGTATCCAGAAGCTTCCAACACCCCCCCCCACCGTCCCCCAGGGCCGTGGCTGGCACAAGCCTCCTGGCCTGACTCTGACACAGCAGCTTTACTTCCATAGGCTGACAATAAATCCATGCATTACCTGCGATTCTCACGGGCCGTCCCAGCCCACCCTTCCCTCTCTTCTTCCCATACCTGGCTGTTGTCAAACCATCAGCGGTGGCTTCTCTGCCTCCTTTGTCCTGTTTCACATAGCTCATCTCTTCCCGGCCGCAACAGCGGCGACAATGTCTTCTGAATAATGTGGGATCTCTCGTGAAGTTCCTCCAGTCATTCAACAAACATATGTGCCAGGTAGTGTGAGGCAGAGGAGAAACAGGAGTAGGACAGAGATGAGGGTGGGGGAGGGGCGGCGGGGAGCAGCATAACCCTTGTGGGGAGACTGCAGAGGGCTCCATGCTTCTAGGGCACAGGCAGCCAAGGAGCCAGGGGTGGCTTAGGAGTCAAGCCTCTGCAGTTCAAGGTCACCCTGCCCTTTTCTCAGGTTGTATGCCCTCAGAAGAACAGTGGAGGGTCCCATGAGATAAGCCCTGAGACCCACCAGACACTCCATCCACACACATAAAGTGTTGGCTCTACTGGAGAGATGGCTCGGCGGTTAAGAGCACTGACGGCTCTTCCAGAGGTCCTGAGTTCAGTTCCCAGCAACCACATGGTGGCTCACAACCATCTGTAATGAGATCCAATGCCCTCTGCTGGTGTGTGTCGGAAGACACAGCTATAGTGTATTTATATAAATAAAAATAAATAAATGATATTTAAAAAAAGAAAAAAGAAAATGTCAGCCTGTACCCTTATTCTCATCAAAAGCTAGACTAGGGGGTTAGATCAGCAATCCAAGTGCTCACCCTAGAAGCATGAGACCCAGAGTTCAACTCCAAGAACATATATAAAAACAGCTCATAGTGGCAGCAGACATTTGAAATCCCAGAGCTAAGGGAGTTGGAGACAGGAGGATTCCCTGGAGCTCACTGGCCAGCAAGCCTGGTTTAATCAGTGAGCCCCCAGGTCCCAGTGAGAAATTAGGTCTTAAAAGCAAGGTGGTCAGCTCTTGAGGAATGACACCTGAAGCTGTTTCTAGTGTTTTACACACACACACACACACACACACACACACACACGATCCCAGGATATGGTCCCTGATGTGCATCAGGCAGTCAGTGACATCTTAGGCAACCTCAGTTCTCAGATCAGTCAGTCCCACACCCTTCAGTTCTAAGAGGCAAAGGCGAGAGGTCGGCCATGTTCTGGAGGTGTTAGGGAGCCAGTGTGTGTGTCCTTGAAAGCACGACGGGGGCAGCACATGCTCCGAGGCTGGATGGGAGACGGTGGTATCAACAGATAGAAATGTACAGCTTCTCTGACAGCTGTGTACAGAGCAAACTGAAGTGGCTTAGAGTCGAGTATACCCTCCATGGGTTGATCTCAACTTGACAGTAGAGGGTTCTTGGGTGAGGTGAATGGGGCTGGAATGTTCTCCAGAACAGTAGAGATGAGAGAGTCTCTGGGTCAGCCGGCTTGAATATCAACCCTAATTGCTGCCTCGGCTCATGTGACCTTGATCAAGTCAGTCACCTGAACACTATGCCTCCGTTTCCTTGTCTATAGCGCAAAGATGCAAAGGCTATTACAGTGTCCCCGGGGCGGCACTGATGCTTAATTTGTTAACTTGTGGATTTGGAAGCATGTCCAACACATAGCCGTGTGCAATGACTATTGTTTACTGTCCCAGAAACATGAGGACCGTTACACAGACAGGAGAGCAGAAGCTGAAGAAGAGTCAGGAGTCTGGAAGAGGGGGATGATGTCTGGAGAGGTGAACCCAGGCAACATCAGGAGAGCCCTGACTATCAAGGACCACCAAATAGGAGAGACAAGGCAAAAAAAAAAAAAAAAAAAAAAAAAAAAAAAAAAAAAAAACTGGAAACAGACTTTGGCGATAAAAAGTTTGCCCTGATGCTTCACGCAGACGTAAGATGTCAAGACGGTTTTGTTAAACCAGGAGGTTTGACTTTTTAGATTTTTCTCCCAGCTGCAGGGACTCGACAACTCCACTCCTCGCGCCGCGATGCAGGCCAGAAGGCGAGCCCACTTCCTGTCAGTCAGAATGAGGCTGTCAGCTCCCACACCCTTGAAGCAGGGCTTCAAGAAACTTTGAGCATTTCTTAAGATAAAAGTAGCATGGAGGGAATCCGCCGCCACGGGGCCAGCACGACAACACGGGATGTGTTGCTATGACAACCTAACTCCCATTATTCTCAAATCCCGTGGTGGGGATCTAGCCAGCCACGGAACTGCATCCGGGCGCAAAGGGGCTTCCTGTCTTTTGTTTGTGGGAGGGAGCAGAGCCGTCCTAAAATGGATCTTTTCATTTTCCTCGATAATGAGACGAGACTAAAGCAACAACTTCCCCCGAGGGCTTCTGTACCAAAGAGCCCTGTTCTCCGTCTCCACGAGACAATGAGTTACCTCTGTAGTGGTTGCCACCAATGTCCCCACGAAGCATCCTTCTTCAGCGCGGCAAGCTGCACTGTAGGAATTAGCCCATGAATCCTCATGATTGGGGAAGAGGACAGAAATTATTTGTTCTGGGAATCCTGCCTGTGCTACTAGTCAACCATTTGCATAGAACTATAGGAATACAGTGCTTATGGAAGCAAGTCCCCTTCGTTATTTTTATTACACTTTTATTTCACTTATGTGGAAGTGTGAGTAGTGGGGGGGGGAGGGTTATGCCAGGATGAGTGTGCCAAGGTACATGTGTGGAAGTCGGAGGGCAAATTGTGAGAGTTGGTTTTCACCTGGAGATCAAAGTCGGGTTGTCAGGCTTGGCAGTGGCTGGCTGTACCCACTGAGCCATCTTGTCCTAAACTTTGTCATGCACACATTGTTTAAAAACACCTATCAGGGTACCCAAGTTCAGTCTGGTGGCCTGAATGCCCAGTAAGCATAGTGAATTATTATATGACCAGAAATTGTGTCTTCCAAATATTAGGTCTATGTCATGACACACCTCCTGGCTGCTGGAAGGTGTGCAACGGTGTCTTGATGTGCTGCGGTCTGACTTGGAAGCAGGAAGGTAGACTGTGTCTATCATCAAGAGAAACGGTGGTCATAAAGTAGATTAGAGATTTGTTCAAAGACATAAAGAAAATCGAGACCTTAAAATAAATACTCATTAAATGCTCACAGAGAGTGCCGGTCGCTAGGACAGGAGACACAGCTGCCGGGAAAGAAGGCTGTAACTCCCCTCTGCCTGCACCTGTAATGTGGCTTGTTCAGACTTGTTAGACTTACAAAGGCATTGTGTTTTAGCACCTCTTCTTAAATCCTTAGTAACTTGTGGTGTCCCGATGCTTTGGTCTGCCCATAAACTTCCGTCTGTCCAAGCAGGGCCGGGGGCCATGATAACTCAAGGAAAATTAGTTGGTTGGGCTGCTTGTGTGTGCTGTTTTTATTTTCCCTCTTTGACGTTCCAAGGCAGACATCTGGAAAACATGGACAGGAGCTAGTGTGTATGTGAGTGTGTATGTGTATGTGTTTATGTGTGTGTGTTTGTGTGTATGTGTGTGCATGTATCAGTGCACATGAACATCTGTATATGTATATGCAGAGGTCAGAGGGCAGCTTCCGCTGTCAGTCCCCAGATGCTGGCTGCCTTATTATTTTAAGACAGGGGTCTCTCATTGGCCAGGAACTTACCTAATAGGCTGAGGCGAGCCATTCAAAGAATATCCTCCTGACTCTATCTCCCCAGTACTGAAATTAAAAATATGTACCACCTTTGATGCTCTTCCAAAGGACCTGAGTTCAGATCCCAGCCACCCACATCAAATGACTCAAGACTAACTCCAGCTGCAAGAGATACAATGCCTTTTAGACTCTGGATAGCTGCAGGCACAAGCACACACACACACACACACACACACCACTAGATAGATAGATAGATAGATAGATAACAGGTAGACAGATACATACATACATTCGTACATGCATGCATTTTACATGGTTCTAGGGATCAAACTCAGGCCCTTCTGTTTTCAAGGCAAGCACTTGAGTACCCAAGCTTCCTTCCCCAGCTCGGGTGCTGACCTTTAAATGGGGCATTTTGACTTTGGAAGAATAAGTCCTTCTCTAGTGCCTTCTCTAAGGCTCTCCTCTTGTCAACAACACAAATGTGGAGTTTTGGTCTGAGAAACTTGTGAAAGTCCAAAAGATAAAGGGGGCTGGTCATGTTTCAGTCCCAAGCCAGCTGGGGTTGCGGGTGGCGAGTCCTCTGGCTCCGCCCACCATCACTACAGTCCTGATGCAGAGGCGGATGTAGGAGGCACTTTTTTTCATAACTACCGGCCTGGCTGCCAGAGCAGAGGGTGAAGAGTAACAACAGGACAAGTCTAAGCTTCCGAACGGTTCTGCTTTCATTTCCGGTTTCCCTTATACAATAAAAATACCTCCAAAAAAAAAGCAACTTAAAGAAGAAGAGGTTGATTCTGGCTCGTCGCTCAAGAGCATAATCAGGAAGCAGAGAGGGGTGGGTGCGCACTGCTGCATGGTCCCCTTTCTCCATTTAGACCCTTCAGGACCGACTCCGCCCACAGTGGGCGGGTCTTCCCGCCTGGATGAAGCTGACCAAGTTCATCTCCCACAGGCATGCCCTTGTCCCGGGTGATTCTAGATTCTGTCATGTTGGCCATTAACACTAACCATCATAAAGAACACAACTCTAAACAGGGGACCTCGAGCGACACTAAGCAGGTCCCTGACTCACACAATACAAAAGCTCTGAGCTGGATAATGTGTATAAATCTACGCCCATGCACTAACCTCGCCTCAGCTTTTCTTTCCTCTAGAATAAAGAAACAAACTGACTGGAGACCAGGCAGAGATCACCTATGTCTGTTTTCTAGACACGCATCATTACCATAAACAATTGTACCCCGACATATGGAGGAAGAGGCTAGTATGCGCTCGCAGTCTATGTGGAGTGCGAGGGCAGAGCTGCTCCAGTGAGGCTAGCGGGGTTCCCAGGGAGCTTAGCAGCCTGTGCACCGTTCTGGTGAGCAGCAGATATCAGCAACATAATCTCGTTGGAAGCAACCGATTTTCCCACCATCTCACCCAAGACAGAGGATAAAGAAAGACAAAAGTTGCCTTCTAACTGAAGGTCAGATTAACTGCCTGGCGTGCCTGGTTCTTTTCTATCGCTAGCCCTGTGCGGTCGCAGACGCCATTGAATAAAATGGATGGATGGATGGATGGATGAGTCACACACACTGTTATATTAACAGTCACCTCTTGCCTTTCCAATATTTTGGCTATGGTTTTTGTATTTCAAAAATCCAAACAGCTATAATTATAAGTTAACTATCTGACAAGACAGATGACGGTGGCCTGTAAAAACCAATTATTTTGACATTGATTATTTTCTACACGGGAGCAGAGTATCATAATTGTAGTTTGCAAAAAGGGATCGCCACCTTCTAGGATGCGCTCCTGATTTGGCTGGAGTTAATTAATGAGTGTTGTGGTGGGGGGCGGGGGAAGGTGAAGCCGACACACCGTTTAACATACAAATTAATTGACATGAAATAAATTAATACGTTTAATTTAAATGTTATTAATCTACCAAACAGAGAGAAACAGGCAAGGGGGCCTTCCGGATCCGTGGCATTGGCATCAGCTACAGGGATGTCACCCAGTTACCATGGCAACTGCCTCATTAGGCTTCCTGGGGAAGCTAGCACATAGCATGGGACTCAGGAACAGTGGGCAAAGGATTCCAGACATCAGAGAGAAAATCAGAAATGCCAACTAGAAGGAAGCTGTGCTTTGAGGGTGGAAGTGGGAAGAAGCTGTTTATCTATAGGTGACCTGGGACTCCAGCCTGCAGCCAAAGGGGGGGAAAAAAGAAGGAAGGAAAGAATGGATGGATGGATGAATTGATGGGAGGAAGGAAGGAAGGATGGGTGGATGGGTGGATGGATGGATGGATGGATGGATGGATGGGAGGAAGGATGGATGGATGGATGGATGGATGGATGGAAGGATGATGGACGGATGGGTGGATGGATGGATGGATGGATGGAAGGATGATGGATGGATGGGTGGATGGATGGAAGGGAGAAAGGGAGGGAGGGAGGGAGGAAAGAAGGGAGGGAGGAAGGAAGGAAGGAAGGTAAAGGACCATCCAGTATGTTTTTTAAGGTAACAGAGAAGCAGATCATCATACATCAAGGTGGTTTAGGGCGAGTGAGGAAATGATTCACTTAGTAAAGAGCTTGATCTGCAATCCCAGGCACCTGAGCTCAGATATGCAGCATCCACATAAAGAGCCAGATGCAGCAGTGAATGTCTACAATCCCAGCACTGGGGAGGCAGAGGTGGTGGCTCCCTGGAGCTCACTGGCCAGTCAACCAAGCTGAACTGGTAAGCTCCAGGTTCTGTGGGAGGCCCTGTCTCAAATAGCAGGCATAGGGGTTGGGGAGTTTTCTTAGCAGCTAAAACTGCTACCCAATGCAAGCCTTTCAACCCAAGCTCAGCCCCCAGATCCCACTGAAAGATCCAGCCGGAGTGGTGTGCATCTGTAATCCCAGCGTGCCCAATGCGTGCCCGAAGAGAAGGGGGGGGGCAGAACCAGCCAGAAGCCTTCGAGGCAGCTAGCCCTGAGTAGACTACCGGGTGTAGTCACAGAAACAAGAGAGACCCTCATGAGTCAGGAGGGAGCCAACACCTAAACATTGTCCTCTGCTTCTACTTATATGTCATGGAATCTGTGTCACATGCTCCCTCATACATACACAAAATACATAATTAAATAAGGGCAGAAAGTGACTGAAGAAGATACCCAACATCAATCAACCTCTGACCTTCACAAGTACACACACACACACACACACACACACACATACACACAAATACGTAATTCATGTCCCCAGCTGCCCACCCGATTATAGATTCTTTGCACATCTGTCCCTCCCCTCTGGAGCACACTTTCCTCCAAGCATACTTCATGCCTCAGTCTGGATGTCACCTGCCACATCCTGGCTGCTCTCAAGAACCTCGACAGCACCTAATGTGTCTTCTCAGAGCGACTGTGCTCCGTTGTGGTGTCGCGCAACAGCAGCTTCCCAGGAGCAGGCTCTGCTTGCCCCCAGCACCAGCAGCTGGGCAGCCCCACAGGCTTGTGAGGAACTCACGCGCTCAGCCCCTGGACTGGCACTGGCAGGGGAGAACCCGCAGCCCTTAAATGTGGAGGGCCAGGAGGAGCATCTACACAGTAAGGCTGAGATTTGCTGTTCTCCACCCGAGTCCTGAGAGCAGAGCAGAGGGCAGGGGCTGCACAAACACTTCTAAGTGCCACTTCCTCCTTATCGGGCCCTGCACAGGCGTCTGGGGACTGAGATGCAGCCAGGTAGCAAGAATGCGTGTGCCGGCAGTGGGACAGACTGCAGATCTCTAGTCAGTCGCTTGGTCTCTCAGGCCAATGCCTTAACCACTCTGTGGCATAGCGGTTGACATCGATAAAACAGGAGTAATGGGGGATGGAGAGATAATTTAGTGGTTATCACATTGGCTGCTCTTCCAAGGAACCCAAAATCTGGTTCCCAGCACCTGCCTCCTCCCAACCACCTATAATTCCAACTCCAGGGATCTGATACCCTCTTCTTCTGGCCTCAATGGGCACAAACACACACACACACACACACACACACACACACACAGCACGCACACGCACGCACGCACGCACGCACGCACACACGCACATGAAAATTAACTAGCTAACTAATTTAAAAAGAGCAGTAATCTTCCATCCATTTAGTAGGCATTTACTTGAATGTCTGCTCTGTTCCATTCATCACACAAACCCTCTTAAGTCATCCGTAAACTTAAACACAGAACTTCCTGACATCTAGTCCCGGGAATATGTAAAGCACTGTATGCAGGGAGGTTGGCCTGAGACATGGAGTTTTAATTCATCGTCATCCATACTCTCTGAGACACTCTTTCAACCCTTTTCCTGAGCACACACATATCTGCTCTGCTTCCCCAGAGTTGAGGTGGGGGTGGGGGGTCATGACTGTAGGCCACCTTGCTATTGTAAGCTAAAGGTAAATTCATCTAGGGGACAGAGTGAGAGTAGACACCATTTCCCATCAGAGTCAAGCTGAAGGGTCGACATAGCATAGCTTTAAATTTTCTTCACTGAAGACCATGAGATGGCTCAGTGGGAAAAGGTGCTTACCACCACACCCGAAAAGACATATATGTTCAATGCCCCAAAGTCACATGATAGAGAAAGAGAACTGATTCACACAAGTTGTCCTCTGACCTCCATGCATGTGCTGTGGCATGTATCCATGTACACACACACACACACACACACACACACACACACGGAATAAGGGTAATGTCAAAAGTATAGAGAAATTTATTGGCAAGCCAAGCAACCATTGATGCAGAGAGAGAGATGCAGAGAGATAAGAGCCTTTGCCCATCCGATAGAGCAGCTGTTAGCCATTTGACTGGGTCCATGTAATGAGAATAACACTAGATAAAATAAAAGATCAATTACTCAGCCATCCTCACCGCATTTCGCTGCTCAATAAACACATGTGGCGGCTTGCAACCGTGCTGAGCTCTAAACTCAGAATCCCAGGGCCTGAATGAAGAGACGGCTCAGGGGGTTAAGAGCACTGGCTGCTCTTCCCTAGGACGCCATACTCCTACAGTGAGGTGCAAGGTAGTCTGCAGTGTTCAGCAGAGAACAGAGACTGTCACCAACACCAACTATGTGAAGACAGGGACTAATACCTGTAGTTGTCCTCTGAACTCCATACATGTGCTGTGGTGAACACACATGCATGCGCACGCACACACACACATACACACACACACACACACACACACACACACAGCATGTGCATGCGTGCAGAACAATTAATCAATAACTTGACAACTGCCAAGGAGTCTGCAAGTTTGTTTAGCTGATTCTTCTTAGTCCTGCGTGCAAAGCCGAGCGATCTTGATATTTTTCAAAAAATTTTGTTATTAGCAAAATCTCCCATGATGCAGTGCTGCTTTCCTTAGCCATTACCTGATAACAGCTGTGTGAACTTTCATGGAACTAATTAATCATCATTTGCTTCCCCATGGCTGGGCGTTAGGGCTGGCTCTAACCTGCTACCGTTGATAAACAGGGAGGCATGGAGGACTGTTCTACACTGAGCTTTCTCTGGCTTATGCACCTAGAGGCTCTCTCTTGTCGGTACCATTTACAAGTCTTGCTTCAGCCAGGACATGCCTTCATTGCCGCAAACACGAAACCAACCAAGACTCCCTCCAGTGGGTCTTCTTGGAGGACTGGGGGCCACTTGTGTGAAATAAGGCTTTAAAATGTAGGGTTTTCCCCAAAACTTCCTAGAGTGTTTAGAAATCCTGCATTCCCCATTAGCTGCTGACAAAGTTGGAGCTCACTGTGATCAGTCAAAGGCTCCGGTGTCCTCGTGGTGACCTCCATCCGTTTATTGTCCATCCTCTTCCCCCTTGATTTCTCTGACTTTGGAGAGAGTTCCTCTGCAGAGAACCTCAGAGCAGGAGAGGTCTTGAAAGTCAGCCCTGTCTGCGGGACCAGCTCCGGGTGTGTGCATCACGGTCATCTTCTTCACTCTGTCCTCGGGACCTTTAGAGTTGGCTACCTGCCATTTGCTCTGCTCCGATGACTCCTTTAAAAGACGCTTTTCATTTTAGTCTCCTCTGCTTCCTCTCTGCAACCCCTCATAGGTCATTCTCTAAACAGGACTCGCTGGGAGAGGTGCCATAACCAAAGGGTAAGATCGCATGCACAGAAACAGACCGCTCAGCTCAGAATCCTGCCTGAGTCCCTCTTTTGGCGGTGTCACCCCAGGCAACATATTTGCAGGCCAGAGAAACACATATCCTCCTCTGTAGAATGCGCTGTGTGTAAGAATAAAGCTCCCACGGACCTCTGCAGCTGCTGTGGGTAACTTCATAGAAGAATGTAGACCTAGTAGGAGAGAAATTAGCATTGATGCTGCAGCTGGCGTAGCTTCTACCGAGGACCACGGAGAGTCAAAAAAAGTAGCCTATTTTAAAGAAGAGGAAAGGTCTGCAAATCTAGAGGGCTTACCCAACCTGCTTCTTCTAGCTTCATGGAAGAACGGGTTTATTTAGCTTACGTTTCCAGGTCTCGGGACATCACGGAGGGCAGTCAAGGTGGGAACACGAGGCAGAAACCTGAAGGCAGGCTCACTTGCTATTTTACGTGTATAACCTTCCTGCTGGCCAGAGAGCTCACAGCCAAGGAGGCACAGCAGGAACCCTGGAGGAACCCTGTTTGCTGGCCTGCTCCGTGTTCATGCTGAGCTAGGTCTCTATAGTGTTTTGAGTATGAAATGCTCCACATAGGCTTGGGTGTTTGAACACTTGGTCACCTGTTGGTGGCGCTGTTTGGAAAGGGTACTGGAAGGGTGCAGCCTTGCTGGTTGAAGACCTGATCTCTTGGCTTCCTGCTCCAGCCTCCTCTTTCAAAGCTTCTCCCACCATTATGGAATTCCTGTCTGGAACCATAAGCCAAAATAAACTCTCTCTTCCTTAAGTTGCTTTTGCTTGTGGCGTTTTTATCACACCAACAGAAAGTAACTAATACACTTTCTTCTAAGACCACCTGCCCAGGCTACGGTGCTCCCCATAGTAACATGGATTCTCTTATAGGAATTGACAAGACAGTCTCACACAGATATACTCACATGTTAATCTGATGGAGATAACTCCTCCATGTAGATTTTCCTCTCCGATGACTCTAGGCTGTGTCAAGCTGACAAAGCTAACAAGGATGCTTCTTGACAGCCAGCAAGAAAGTCTGTGGCTAGTTATGTCTCCACGAAGCTATGTGTCCTCCTGCCTCTCAAATCTAGACCACTGTACTTTTTACTGTATCATTGTTGTTGCTAACTGTTCGAGCCATTTGAAAGTTCATACCACAGTATCACTGAGAAAAAGAAGCAAAGGGGAAACCGTGTTTGTGCCACCAAGGAGGCTAACCCAAGGCCTTTGGTCTTCAAACACACACACACACACACACACACACACACACTGTATTGGAAACATGGCCTCATTTGCCATGTGGAATACACAGGGTTTGTTTTGTGCTTTCTGTAGACGAAAGCCCTTTACTACTGTAGGCGGTCTGAGGGACCTACTCCCTGTAGCAGGTCAGTCTTAACAGTGAAGACTGCTTCTGCTCATTGTCTCCTCGTGGTTTTCACAAGATTGCAACCTTCCAGCTCACACTTATACCATGCTTACAGCGGATTTGCAAAGGCAACATGATAAAAAAACATTTTAAACCTCTCAGATCAGATACAAACTAACACCACAATGGGGTTTAATGAACTAAGGGGGGGGGGGGGCTGGAAGGAGTGGAAAGAAGTCAATTTTTGTCGCAGAGGAGGAACAAGCCGGTAAGGGCATGTCACGCGCACACTACTACAGCTGTCCTAGCAAAGCCAATCCTGACCACACTCGACAAGATACAAAATCAATTCTGTGTTTACCAGGTGCCGTGCAGACGCATAGCAGATATCGATGCTTATCCAACATGGGACACATAGCTTCACTACATATGAGGAACCTTTATTAGAAGGAGGAGGAGGGGGGAGGAGGAGGAGAAAGAGAGAGAGAGAGGGAAGGAGGGAGCGGGAGGGAGGGAGGGAGGAGGAAGAAAGGAAGGAAGGAAGGAAGGAAGGAAGGAAGGAAGGAAGGAAGGAAGAAAAGAGAATATGTTTATTCAGTTCCCACTTCCTCCTGGAGAATATCGACCCCGGAGAAAACGATTTCCAGTTTGCATCTCACGAGTGCAAATACTTCCGAATTTCTATTTGCGATGCAGCGCTGGAGTGGGTTGGCTTTCCCCCACGGGACTGTGAAGAGACTGTCTCCCAAGCAGGCTTGAGCAGTAATGAGATGCTGACCGCCCCAGCACCTGCTCCAGCTTCTTCGATCAGATCGGTGCTCCTCGGAAATTTGACTTCCAGATTTTTGAAATAATGCCCTGGCATGTTCTGATCCTGCAGTTTTAAGGTAATGATTCCCCACACACAGTCAGCCTCGGGATTATCTAGGAAATTTAGGAAGACAAAGACCAGCACCCTTGCCCAAACTCGTGACCCTGGTTTTGTGGCGGGGTGGTGTCTTTCATTAGTTGTCAAGATAGATTTTCATTCATTCTGATTTAGTTACTTTTCTCATTGCTATAACAAAATATGTTAAGGGGAAAAAAAGGAGAAGCTTTCAGGGAGGAGGCTTTACTGGGGCTCACAGTGAGGATGCGGTCCATGGAGCCTGAGGGAACCGCACACACCTTTGGCAGCATGATCACGAGGCTGCGCGCTCATCCACCAGACGAACAGGAAACAGGAAGAGAACAGGAAGTGGGGCGGGGCTTTAAACCCAAGGCCCTCCCCCTAGCAGCCAACTTCTTCACTTAAGCCCCACTTTCCAAAGGTTCCACAACCTCACAAGACACTGCTCCCCAGCTAGGGCTGAACTGTTCACAGAATCATGGCTCGCAGTGGCTCTTGGTACATGTAGTCCAGCACTGTCCAGAATCCTGCTATCCTTCCTAACACTCGATGTAGCATCTTAACCGAGTGCCTAAACCTCGCCACCATCCGAGGACCACGTATTTAAACAAACCGTGATGCAGATGTTAGCAAATCGCCCATTTCATTGGCCAGCTCCTAGGGTCCTGGCAGTTGCTTACGTCATCATCGGTCACTGCCCAGTGCGTGCCAGGTGTGTGCTATGGATAAGGGTTCCGAGCAACCCCAAATCTCTCTGTCCCTGTGTCTCTGTCCATCATGTCTGTTAGTTCGGCTCTCTCTCCCTCCCTCCCTCCTTCCCTCCCCTCTCTTCCTCCCTTTCTCTGCCTTCTCTCCTGTCTCTCAAGTTCCCTCTCTCTGTCCACCTGCCTCCCTGCCTCCCTGCGTGTCTGCCTCTATCTCTCCTTCCTGTCCCCACCCCAAGATTTTCACTCCCCCCCCCCAATAAACCTCTTACACCAGATCTGTTACATGGCCTGATTCCTCCAGGTTACACCTTGGCATGGCCTGCCAAAGGTACTGAACCTCTCGCTCACATTTATTCTGTCAAGAACTTCTGCTCAAAGCTTCGTGTATACAGGGGTGCCTTAGAAATTTATTTCAATGTGAATACTGATCTTGGGTAAGACCCCATTCCCCATTCATAGCCTGGAGGAACAGACCCAGCTCTGAACAACAAAGCCCTTGCCCAGACATGGCTATTCAGTGGGATATTTGGCAGGGTTTGGAGTTTGGGGTTGCCATCGTGTCGTGGGTGGTGTCGGCTGTAGCATCTCAAGAGCAGATGCCAGGGATACTGCTTAGCATTCCACAGTACACAGAATGGGCCCCTGAGAGCAGCCCAACAAAGCCAAACCCCGTCAGAGTCTAAGCTGAGAACCCTCACCCTCACAGGCTCAGGGGAAGATGACAGTGTGGGATCCTGTCTCACAAAGACAACTTAAAATGACAAAGTCACCACCACATTACTGAGACGGAGAAAAAGTGCAAAATTATCATCCTGCGCAGAGCAGTGGCCGCCAGGGGGATCCGGATTTACACAGTATGAAGAGTGACTCAGGCAGCTGACCCCGGAGGCACCCACAGGAAAGAGGCATTAGCATCCCTACAAACACCCTGCTCTTTCCGGAATCTCAGAGGGCACTCTGAATTTTTTTTCCTCTCTTCTTATTCCGAGATTGCAAAATCATGGAGACCCACAGAGGGAAATACTCGGCTGGAAATCAGATTTCAAATCTCCCCCGTGTCCCAATTAATTAAAACTAAAATCTAAAGAAGGATGGGCATGGGAGCGTAAATTATCTCACCTTTCACGGATTATCTCCGGCGGGGGGGGGGGGGGCTAGGCCTGCACTGCCTATCCAATGCAACAGATTCAGGTTCCTTTGTTTAGTTGCAGGAGACCATCTGCTGGTCCCCTTGACATGTGTAGTATGTTTATTATGCCACCGGGGCTGGGTTCTTTAAACAATATTATGGAGAAATGGGGCTTCCTGGCCATCCTGTCGGAGATGAGAAGTGGGTTTGTCCTGCAGATCTGGGGAGACTTGGTTAGAGAGAGATGGGTTGACAAGGGACCATCCAGTCTAAGATGCTTCTAGAAGTGGCGCGTTAGATTCCACTCAAGCTGACTCTGCCGTAGGACAAGGGACAGGTGGCCATGACTTTGGGAACCTGGCATTCTTTGTCCTTGGCCCCCACCTTAGCAGGATAATCCATAGTTTATTAGTTACTGTTGGGACCCAGCCTCTCTCAGTCCCTACTTGTTACAGGGCCCTGGCTGGAATACCCCAGCCCCTTATCCTGAACTCTCCAGCCCAAAGAGCTGGGCTGCCCTTCCCCCAACTCTCCTTCCCTGTATAGCCCAACCATCTTGTTTACCTGGCCCTCTCATCTTCTGTCTTTTAAGCGTTCAGGCTGCTGGACCTGGTTCCCCTGCCTCTCCCATCTCCCCCCCTCCCCCTCCCCTTTCTCCTCACACTGTTCGGGGTCACGTCCACTCTGGACTGTCCTAGATGTCCCTGCCCCTGGTTACGCTTTCCCACATATCTATAATAAACTCTCTTCCTCCACCGTACATGGGAGCCGCTGCGTTCCTTTCCTTTCCTTTCCTTTTCCTTTTTCACTCAGTTACATTTTTCCATTGCTGTGACTGAAATACCTGATAAAAGCAACTTAATAAGCAAAGGAGTTGTGCTGTCTCACAGTTCCAGGCAGGGCAGCAGGATCTCGAGGCAGCTGGTGAGCTTGCTGCTCAGCCTTCTTTCTTCTTCTTACCCATTCCGGGACCCAGCCCACTGAACGGTGCCACCCACATTTAGGGCAGGTCCTCCCACTCAATTAACCTTATCTGGATAATCTCTCAGAGATATGCCTAGAGAACTATTTCTATGGTGATCCTAAATCCTATCAAGTTATTAACCAGGGTTATCCATTGTATGCAAAAAGGATTTCCCAGGGGCTAAACTTGCTTCTCAGGGGAAGGGTAACGTGATACTCTGTGATCAGAGTGGTGGCCAAGTACACCATCACAGAGGCCCTTTTGGGGGGAGAACTCTGCAGGAGAGTGCTATCAGCCAATCATGGTGCTGGGCGTGAGCTCCTGGCCTTTCCTGTCATCAGAGGAAGGTGGGTGTGGTGGAGGAACTGAGCCCGTGTGATCATGTTTATCTCCCCAAATGGACTGTGGGCACTGGGTGGGTGAAGGCCTGCGTTGTGTTCACTTTGAGATGAGCCCAGGTCCCACCTCAACAGGAGAACATTTCATGAATACGTAGCAATAATAGCTATGTCAACAAAAGAGAAGGGGATTACTGGGGCTGAGGTGGTACCTAGGATACAGACCCCAAATCCTAACGACCCAGGGAGGGCTTGTCATTGTTTCCCAAGCCTGGCGGTGCCTTCCCCTAACTTGGACACATTCCATTTCCTCATAGAGAACATACAGCTCTTAGGCAGGTTGGCCCAGATGAGCTGACCAGAGTCCCCTTGAACTTAACAATGAGTTTATAAACCAAATGGGTCCGACCGGTATACTGTTACTCTAGGGTTCAGACGACTCAGGCCCAAGCCCATTGTCCTGAGCAGATCAGCGAACCTTAAATCTAGATGTTGCTGGAAGTCTCTTTTGTTGGAGATGTGTGTCTGGTGAAAACGTCAGCAGCCTGGAGCTATCTTTACCATGGAGAACTTGCCCAAGGGTGGAGTTGGCACAGCTAGAGAGAAACTGAGCCCCGGAGGCATCGTTGAACCCCTGAAAACAGCCTCACCTGGCACCTGATCTGCCTCTCCGAAGACATCTACATAGATACACTAGTAACTCTCTTCCTAAACAGGTTGAGTTATGCTTATAATTCATAGATCCATGAGTAGTATACTACACTGGCTGGCTTTGTGCCAACTTGGCACAAGCTAGAGTCATCAGAGGAGAAGGACTCTCAGTTGAGGAGTTGCCTTCATGAGATCCAGCTGTAAGGCATTTTCTCAAATAGTGATGGAAGGAGAGGGGCTCAGCCCATTGTGGGTGGCCCATCCCGGGGCTAGTGGTCCTGCGTTCTATAAGAAAGCAGGTTGCTGGAGAGGTGGCTCAACGGTTAAGAGCACTGACTGCTCTTCCAGAGGTCCTGAGTTCAAATCCCAGCAAGCACATGGTGGCTCACGACCATCCGTAATGGGATCGGATGCCCTCTTCTGGTGTGTCTGAAGACAGCTGCAGTGTACTTACATATAATAAATAAATAAATCTTTAAAAAAGACAAAACAAACAAACAAAAAGAAAGAAAGAAAGCAGGCTGAGCAAGCTCTGGAGAGTAAGCCAATAAGCAGCACCCCTCCATGGCCTCTGCATCAGCTCCTGCCTCCAGGTTCCTGCCCTGCCTGAGTTCCTGTCCTGATTTTATTTGGTGAGGGATAGCAATATTGACGTGTAAATGCAATAAACCCTTTCTTCCCCAGCTTGCTTTTTGGTTGTGCTGCTTTGTTGCAGCAGTAGAAGCCCTAACTGAGACATATGCTCTCAGCACTATTCACTGAGGAGTCCCTACAGAGCCCCCAAATGGCGCAAATTCAACTCAGTTTCTACTCAGGGGCTACAGGCTAGCCAATCTCACCTCCAAGCAATATCAAAAGGAACCAGGTTGACACAGCCACAGCCACAAGACTGCACCAAGTACTCACACTGTCACTTAACGCTGGGAGAACGCCTGCTGTCGACTGACACACCATGTCACTAAGTATAACGGCTTGGCACATCCTCTCTCCTTTGCCATGAATTGATCGGCACTACAGCTAATGAAGTCAGATCAGATTTTTTTTAATTAAATCTGTTCTTTTATCCTGTGATGGGAAGATGACCCAGTGCTTAAGAGCACATACCATTCTTGCAGAGGACCTGAGTCCCATTCCCAGCACCCACAACTTCCTGGAAATCCAGCTCCGAGAAATCCAGCTCCGAGAGATATGATATGATGCCCTCTTCTGGCCTCTGTGGGTACTGCATGCATATGCACAAACCCCATGCAGAGCACGTGTGTGTGTGTGTGTGTGTGTGTGTGTGTGTGTATGTGTGTGTGTGTGTACATAATTTAAAATAAAATAAATCTTAGACAATAAAGTAGTATACTCTAACCACTGCCATTTTCTTTCACTGATACAGTTTGTTCCTTGGGCCAAACAAAACATTTAGAGCACACTATCCCTGTGAGATATAATCTAATATTTTGAAAACAAAACAAAAAGAAACAAACAAAACAGGGAACCATTAGAAGCCACAGTCCCATTAAACCAACATGCCATGTACATGACAAATAGTTGGGGGCTTGGGTTGGCTTTTCTTTTTTTCAAGCATCCAATATAGATTTTAAAATCACATTAAATTATGCAATGAATTTCTAACCAGTAAGTTTGAAAACATGGATTAAATTTCTTCTGACCTTTTGTTAGCCGGTGTTAATTACTTCTGTATAAGAAAGAACTCGGGAAGACTCAAATGCCACACGTGTGTAAGCTGCCAGGATGATCGCATTTAGCTGTTATTGTTAGCTCTACAATATCTCCCCCAAAGGGCGAGGGTCAAGTTTGCATTTGGAGGTTACTAATTGCTCTCTGGGCATGTGAGCCTCTGTTTTGCATGTCAGGAAATAGCACAGAAGAAAAACTTTGCATTGTTATGTCAGTTCACTCAGCTGTTAGGAACACTTGGTGATTTCGGAAAGGATCCAAGCTAGGGTCCCCAGCACCACCATCGGGTGACTCACAGTCACCTGTGACTTCAGCTCCAGGGATCTGGGACCCTCAGCCCTGTGTGTGGCACCTACACATGTGTGGCAGACACACTCTCATCAACACAGACTCGCACAAATAAATAAATAGATAGAAAAAAAACTAAGTTTTTTTTTAACTCTGAATTCATCAGTTGGGAGAAATTAACCCACCTACACTGAAGCAGAGCCCTCTATTCTCCTCAGATGAAGATTAAGCATCCAATGCCTGCGTGAAGACAGTTACTTCAAGTGACAGCCTCTGTCTGCGTGCATGCGCCTGCCTGCATGTGTGCCTGAGTGTGTGTGAGTGAGTGTGCTACCCAAGTCCCTCCCATAAGTGGAATTTCATCTCTTCTAGAGTTATCTGGCCACAGTGCATACTCAAAATGGAACCTGTCTAGGTTTGGAAGTCTTTAAGGAACATTGTCCCTAAGGCATTCATCTGAATGAAGCATTGAACCCTCCCCAATTTCACAATAGTCTAAGCATCTCATTTTGGTATTTAGAAGAAACCATCTTTCAAGCATCAGGGTCGAGGCCGGCCCGAATCAGACTGCTCAGTTCTGTTTAAAGACATTTTATTTGGGTTTATTTTGTTTGTTTTTTTGTTTTGTTTGTTTTTGTTTTCAGTCTTGGTAACTGGGCTACTCAGTCCAAATCTACTGGCATGTAAGAAAATAGATTTGTTTCTAAATGACTAGTGGAAAGAAAGATGAACCTATTTCCTTAAAAAGAAAAAAAAAAGAGGTGAGTGCCAAGAGCTGGCATGCCAACAAAGCACTCGCCCTGCAGACCTGAGTCTGATACCCAGAATCCAAGAGAGACGCCAGGCACGGGACATACAGTTTTGATCCCAGCAACCGTGAAACAGAAGATGAAACCCTGAGTTTGGCTCCGCAGCCAGCCTTGATTACCCAGAGAGTTCCAGGCCAGTGGAAGAAGGGTCTGTCTGTAAAACAGGATGGGGCTGGAGAGATGGGCCAGCAGTGATGAGCGTCTGCTGCTCTTGCAGAAGACTCAGGTACAGAGCCCAGCATCCACGTGACTACCTACAAATGCCTTTAGCTCTAGTTCTAGGGGAGCTGATGGCTTCCCCTGGCCTCCAGAGTATTCACTTGTGGAGGTGCAAGCAAAGCACTCCATATGCATAAAGTAAAATAGAAATAACTAAATCTTTTTATGAAAGTATACTGTGCCCAAGGAACTACATCAGGTCAACTTCTGGCCCCTCTCTAACACTCATGTGTGCAGGTGCTTGTGCACATGCATGTTAATTCACACATGCAAACATGTGTGTGCATTCGCATGCACCATTAAAAAAAACAACAACAAACCTTAGCCAGAGATAAGATCTAATCGAACTTAGTGCCTCTGTTTCCTCATCTGCCCATTGGAGATAACAACACGATCCCTTAGAAGCTCCAAAGACCAAGTTAATTCACGCAATGAATTTCAACCCGAGCCTGCAAACATCTCTCTACAAACATCAGCTGCTTATGACAAAGATCATCCTCCTGGCTTCTGCCCAACATCCAGGTGACCAGAGCTCAGCAACAGCAGGTGCGGCAGGTGGCTTGTGAGCAGACTTGGGAAAGGTGCCCAGCACCAATGTCCTCAAGTGTGAGAGCCCTGGAGGATGATAATCCTGCTTCGTTTAAGTTTGAAGTATGAAAACAGATACAGAAGGCTTCTCCGACGGTGGAAACCTTCCACGGTGTTCGGGCTGTTGCAAACGGCTTACTGTGGTCCTTACCACAGTAAAGGACTATCTAGACTATCTAGTGAAGGACAGTCTAGAAGGGCAGGAGGTGCAGTGAGCTTACCAGCTCCTCCAGACATAATACATATGCTCTGTGGTCAGACGAATTGGGCTTAAGAGTAACATCGGCAGGATGCTCTTGGGAGGGTCCCCCCTCCCCTCCACAAGCCTAAGAGAAGGCAGAGGGTCATGGTGCAGAACAGATGTGCGTGTCTGGAATACAGTATGCATGCAGTAGGCTGCCTCCTGCCTGTCCTGAAAAACAGACATGTCTGGTACTGAGATCACAGAAGTTCTTCTGGCTGCTTTCTGAATTCAAGCCGAAGTCAGAAAGTGAATGTTTAGACACATAGATTTGAGAGCCTAAATCCGTTGTAGATAACTAAGAATAAAATTAGACAGCAAATGATCGAAGGAGGGCTCTGCTGGGACAAGCCACGCAAGCCCGACCACCTGAGTTCAAATCCCTAGAACCTACGTTGTAAAAGTCACATCTGGTAGCATACGTTTATGATCCTACCACTTCTATGGTGAGGTGGAAGGTAGAGCCAGGCAAGTCCCCTGGAAGCTTTCTATCCATCCCTCTAATACCCCCGCCCCAGGGTCTCTGGTCATGTGGAGTGTTTCTCCTGAAGTCTCCAGGTCCTGGTATGATGGACAGAGATCACAGAGCCCTAGAACAAGAAGAACCAGACTCAAATTTTCATCAGCCACTTAAAAAAAAGTTGTTGGAGCTTGAGAAGAATACACCTGTCTAAAAACTTGATTCCATCTCTGGGAAAGGACAGGAGCACGGACCTCCCAGAAATACAGCGTTGATAAATTTTATTCAGAAGAGGAAATTGTGGTGGACCTTCTTTTTATGGTAGCTTTAAGCCCTTTTGGAACATCTTTGTTTTCTTTAGAATTCCCTATATGTTGGTCAGCTTTCTGTTACTATAAAAAAAAAAAACCCTGATATAATCAATTTATAGAGAAAGAAGGTTTGTGGTAGAATCACTACTGTTCCAGGTGGCTGCTTCCATTGCTTCTGGGTCTGTGGGCATCAGTCCATTCTGACCAGAGTTTGTAGCAAAGCAAATCCACTTACTGCATGGTTGGGATTCAAAAGACAAAGAGAGCCCGGCGTCCCCACGATCCCCTTCCAAAGACACCCCCCCCCCAGTGACCTAAAGACTGATCAGGAGGTCCTGTCTCTCAAAGGTCCCATCGTGTCCCTGTAGCACCACGCTGTGGACCAAGCTGTTAATGCTTGGGCCTTTGGGAGACATTCCTGAGGGTGAGCTATAGCACGCTGTAAGCCAAAAGAAGATGAAAGAGAACAAAGTCTCGGGGCCTCAAATTGCATTTTTCCCGCGGTTGGCACACACGCTTAATGTTGGCAACCAGTAGGAAAATATAATTATCATAATACATTTTCCCAAAGGTTGGTTTTCATATCTTCAAACTGCTTTAAAATGTGAATTTTTGTCCAAATCAAGAAATGACTTGAGGAGCGTTAAGAGAGAAAAAAAAAAAAAGGCAAAAGAGATTATGGTAAAATCAATATTAGCAAGAGTGAAATTGCAAGACTCGAGGCAATAAAAGCCTCCCTCCAGCCAGGAGCGAGAAGGCTCATTGTGAAATCATAACAAGTTGACTCGGGTTTCATCACAGAGGAAAAGGCTTGAGTGGCCAGATGATTCCCTCTCAACTCAAGAAGGCATCCGCACGTCACGCTCATCCGATCAGGGCAGTGGCGTTTTTGTCAATGTGATCTTACTAACTCGGGCAGATGCTCAGTATTTTTAAGAAGGACTTCGCC
Organism: Apodemus agrarius; assembly: GCA_964023405.1. Classification (NCBI taxonomy): domain Eukaryota; kingdom Metazoa; phylum Chordata; class Mammalia; order Rodentia; family Muridae; genus Apodemus; species Apodemus agrarius. Next base: position 13,187,750 of record OZ030009.1, on the reverse strand, counting down.
TTCTCACCTGCTCAGATTCTTCTCCAAGATGTCCCTTTTCATCCGGTGGCCCCATCCTGGTCCTTCCAGACTCTGGATGGCCACAGATACCTTTCCTTTTCATCCTCCCTCCTCCACCCTTTAAACAGTTTAGCAAACCTTCTTAAGGGCTAGAGAGACGCCCCAGCACTTAAGAGGAGCTGCAGCTCGGGAACAGGGCCAGAGTCCCTTTCTCGGCACCCACGTGGGGCAGCTCACAACCATCTGTGACCCCGGCCTAGGTGATAGAACACCCTCTTTTGGCCTCTACAGACGCATGCACATGCACTTGCGAACATTCACACATGCGAAATCTAAAAAAGAAAATATTAGAAAAAAGAAATATTAGACTTCAAGCTATAAGCCTGATTTGAGCACAGGCCAAAGACAGGACTCTCACTCTGGGTCTTCTGTACTGCACCCTCTCATGGATTCTGGTGAGATTGTCATCCACTAAGCATTGAGGCATCTGCCTCTTCTCAACTGGGGCTCCACTCAACTGGCTAGATGGTCTCTTTCACATCCACCATCTGACCAAGTTCTTGGGGTTTTTTTTTCTTGTGCATGTGCGTGTGTTTGTGTGTATGCACATGTACGTGCAGGGACATGTGGATGTAGAAGCCAGATGTCAGCATTAAGAGTCTTCCTCAGTCACTCTCCATATTATTTTTACAGCAGGGTCTCTCTGGGAACCTGGAACCCACCAATTCTGCTAGGCTGCTAGGGAGTATGCCTGGAGGTCCCTCTGCCTCTGCCTCCCCAGGGCTGGGATTTTAGGTGCATCCCACCACTCTTGGTTTTTACATGGTCCTGGGTATAGATCCCGGACCCCACACATACACTGCATGCACTGTACCCCCCGAGTCATCTTTCCAGACGTGACAGGAGACTCACTCCTCTCACCACTCAGCCATTGCTCAGGAAGATGATCTTTCACAATGACATTCCAGCATTATAGTGTGAATGGCCTTGGCGATTTCTCCAAAGACTGTGCCTGCGTGTCCCAGGATGAACAGCAAACCCCAGATCATGATAGCAGTTACAGGACATTGTCACTCCAGGGTAACGAGCTACTGACTCCCTGTGGGGGTCTTTAAAAGGGCAAACAGGAGCCAAGGAGGGATGCAGAGTCATCATGAAAAGACCTGAAGAGGCCCTGGCTCCGTTGGTGGAGCACGTGCCTAGCATGCACGGAGTCCTGAGTTCGATTCCCGGTGGGACACACCAGGCATCCCAGCACTCAGGAGGTGGAAGCAGGAGGAGCCAAGGTTGAGGTCACCCTCTGTTACACAGCAAGTTTGGCACTAGGTTGGGACACGTGAGAACTGGTCTTGAAGGAGTGGGGAGTAAGGGGGATAAAAAGCAGACAGTTGTTCCCCAATATTCGCAGGGGGGGGGTTGATTTCAGGACCTCTCCTCTGCCCCATGGCTACTAAAATTCTTGGATGTTCTAGTTCCGTATGTGATGTGGTATGGTATTTCACACAGTCTCTGACGGAAACCATCTCAGTGTCACAACATATAACCCGAATGCTACATGAGTAGCGGTTATACTGTTTAGAGAACAGTGGCAGAGATAAAGAGCCTGTGCCTTCGGCCAAACCGATCTGCCCTGGATATGCAAGGCACAAAAGTCCACACGGACTGATCAGCCGAGCCCCTGAGGCGACTTAACTGAAGGCAGCAGCCCCCAGAGTCTTCAGAGAGTGCCGCTGTGGATGTCACCCTTGGGTTAAAGGTGTCACATCCAAATACCATGTCACTGGACTGATACCAGGCTCATGAAAGGTCCTGACAACTCCAGCCAATGTCACGGTGATCTGGAAACTTCCAGAGAATCTGCTGTCAGGTCGAATCAGACACTGGAGTCCCCGGAGAGGATTTTTTTTTCAGAACGAGGCACTCACACTTAGCGGTGGCCCCTCAACCCAGACTCAACAAGGGAGGAGCTCTCCCGTTTGACCAGTGCACTGAAGAGTCAGGAGGGTCATGTGATGATGCTGTCATGTGAGTGTGAGATTGGTGGAAACCTGGGCCGGCAATCATTGCGTTTTTAGTCATTTGGTTCCAAAGTCTTCATGGTTGGTGCTCTTTTCTGGCTTTTATTCTACGACTGGGGGATGAGAATTTGATGCTATTATGGACAAGCGTTGACAGGTCCCCAGCACCTAAGCATTTCTGTGCTACCAAGTGTTCTTACAAGGTAAATAACCAAGTTAACAAATCAAAAAAGCCAAGTGTTGTGACTGAGGAAATAACCAAGCCGGCGAAATCGCTGGAGGCCGCTGGGCTAGGTCTGTTGTCGTCAATGTTTGTTTTTTTATGTGATTGTTTCCTCTCTAAACTTAGGTGTTCTTCAACGGGAAAAAAATAGCAAATAAAAATGCAGTTGATATACACAGCGGAATCATTTTCAGTCATAGAGAAGAATAAATCATTTGCAGACAAATGGGTGCAACTGGAAATGATCACATTAAGCAAATTTAGACAGTCTGAGGAAGACAAACAGCTCACGTTATCTCTCATCCGTAGGTCCTGGACTTTATGGATACATAAAATCATATGTGTATACATCAGAGGAAAGTAGAGACGAGGCTGTCTAGGAGAACAAAAGGATGACAGAAAGGGCAGGAGGGTGTGTGTGCTCAGAGTGCGTTATAAACCGTCAAAAACCTGCTTTACGTAATCGAGTATAGTAGGAATTAAATTTCAAAATACTTAAGTAGGTTTTCACCACCAGGCTTCCTTGCTCTGTGGTGAAACACGGACACTGACCATTGCACATAACACCTACACCTAACCTTGGTTTGGTTCCTATGTACTCAAAAACAACAACAACAATCTTGTGTATTTGAGAGGGTTCTATTTGGGTTTTTTTTGGGGGGGGTGGTTTTCGTTAGTTTGCTTTTTTTTTTTTTTTTTGAAAGTAGCATTTAGAGGGGGGAAGGTTAAACTACAGAGTTGCTACCGGGCTGATAAGAAGCTCTGTGTGCCCCACCCAGGGATGCATCCTATAGACAGGTACAAAACCCAGGCACTATTTTGGGTGCCCACAAGTGCTGGCTGACTGGAGCCAGTTACCGCTATCACCTGGGAGGCTCTCCTACTGCATGACAACAACAGATGGGGACACTCTCAGCCAGCCATTGAACTGAGCACAGGGTCCCCAGTGGGGGAGCTAGAGAAAGGACCCAAGGAGCTGAAGGGGTTTGCAATGCCACAGGAGGAACAACAATATGAGTCATCCAGTACTCCCAGGGACAAAACCATCAACCAAAGAGTACGCATGGAGTTACCCATGGCTCCAGGCACATCAGCAGCAGAGGGTGGCCTTGTTAGACCCCAAAGGGAGGAGAGGTCCTTGGTTCTGGAAAGACTTGATGCCATAGTGTAGAGGAATACCAGGACAGGGAAGCAGGGAAGGATTGATTGGTGAAGGAGAGATGGCTTATGGGATTTTCTTCAGGGGAAGGAGACACCAGGAAAGGGAACAACATTTGAAATATAAATAAAGAATATACCTATTAAAAAAAATAAAAAGTAAAAAATGAACCATAAAAAAAGAAGCTCTGTGTGTGTGTGTGTGTGTGTGTGTGTGTGTGTGTGTATACACCTCTGTGTCAGTGCAATTCAGCTGTCTTTCTCAATAAGAAGTTGTGTGTATGTGTGTATATGTGTGTGCTATGTGTATATGTGCGCGTGTATGTGTATATATGTGTGTGCTCTGTGTGTGTGTATATGTGTGTGCTATGTGTGTGTGCGTGTGTATGTGTGTATATGTGTGTGCTCTGTGTGTGTGTGTGTATGTGTACGCATTCCCCTGTACCAGTGCAATTCAGCTGTCTTCCTCAATTATTTCTGCATCCCATTTTTAAAAAAAAAAGTCTCGCTGGGCAGTGGTGGCGCACACCTTTAATCTAAGCACTTGGGAGGCAGAGGCAGGTGGATTTCTGAGTTCAAGGCCAGCCTGGTCTACAGAGTGAGTTCCAGGCCAGCCAGAGCTACACAGAGAAACCCTGTATTGAAAAAACAAAAACAACAAAACAAAAAAAAAAGTCTCTCGTTAAACATGGGACGCTCCTGGTTCCATTAGACTCTCAGCAAGCCTCTGCTGTCTACCTGTGTCTGCCATGTGGTACCAGGCCTGGCCTTTTATGAGGGTGACGGGTATCTAATCCCAGATTGTCACGTTGCACAAGCCTTTTACCCACTGAGCCTTGTCCTCAGCTCCTGATAAAGAATCTTAAACCCACATAATTAAATAAAATCTTAAAGACTTGGAGCTGCACGTTCTGAGAAGCAAAGGCCCCAGTATGAACCAAGGAGTGTAGCCACCATGTTCAACCACAGGCAGGAAGTCCCACACCGATGAAAACCTAGGATAGAACCCGAGGTACCACAGCCAGGATGCTGATCTCTGTGAACCGAGAACTCTCCTCTGTGACACACGCACTGCCATCTCCCCTTTGGCCACCCCCACCTTAACAGCAATGGTGAAATGTAAGAGTCTAATAATTACAATCCATAGTTGGAAAAATCGGTTTGTTGTTGTTGTTGTTGTTGTTGTTGTTGTTGTTGTTTGGGTTTTTTTTTTTTTTTTCGAGACAGTGTTTCTCCATGTAGCCCTGGCTGTCCTGGAACTCACTCTGTAGACCAGGCTGGCATCGAACTCAGAAATCTGCCTGCCTCTGCCTCTGCCTCCCAAGTGCTGGGATTACAGGCATGGAAAAATCGGTTTTCATGGGGCACTAGACAGATACACAGGAGACTCCAACAGACTCTGACCCTCAGTCTCACAGCCTGAATTCATTTGGGGCCAGTGTTAAATGGGGTTGACCCTGATTTTTTTAAGGTTGGCCTAGTAAATAAGATTTGGGTATTGTGATGGTTTGTACATGCTCGGCCCAGGGAGTGGCAGGATTAGAAGGTGTGGCCCTGTTGAAGTAGGCGTGTCACTGAGAGTGTGGGTTATAAGTTTCTCATTCTATCTGCCTGGAGGCCAGTATTATGTTAACAGCCTTCACATGAAGATGTAGAACCTTCAGCTCCTCCTGCTCCATGCCTGCCTAGATGAAGCCATGTTCCTGTCTTGAAAATGGACTGAACCTCTGAACCTGCAAGCCAGCCCCAATTAAATGTCATCCTTTATAAGACTTGCTTTGGTCATGGTGTCTGTTCACAGCAGTAAAACCCTAACTAAGACAGGTGTGCTTCTTGGTGTGTATACAGAGTTGCCATAACAGTTCACTCCAGTGCCACCAGATGTGTGTACCTTTGCTGAATGTTTCCAAAAGAATGACAAAGAGAACGAGTCCTGTTTATCCTTAATAAGATGAGACACGGTCTTTCTGCAAGGTGCAGCAGGCAGGTGTGCTCCTTACAACTTCCAGGCAAAGCCAACCTCGTGAAGAGCAATAATTCTATGATCAGATCCTTGTAAACATGTTCTAGAGCTATAGGAACATCTGGTGGGTGAATCACCTACATGAACATCTGGCAGGAGAAGGAGCTGGGAAAAAGTTTCCCAATGAGCTGTGAAACATCTAGCATCACCATCTGTCTGTCCATCAAGTCCTCAGAGCCTCACTTGGTCAGTGTGAGAGGCCAGCAGTCACCCACATTTCCAAACACCCTGAGAAGGTAGACCTTCTCCAGGTGGAAGTCCTTCTCTCAGAGAATATAGTGGGTGTGGCCTAATGCTGTTTGTACTCTTATGTTAATTTGGGTCCCCAAAATTGTTAGTGTGAGAGTCTGCACAGCCACGCATAAGACACTGAGGGACCCTGCCCCCAATCAGTTCTGATTGGTCAATAAAGATACCAGCAGCCAATGGCTGGGCAGGGCAGACAGAGGCGGGACTTTAGGATTCCCCACCCACACACACTGAACTTGGGACCAAGAGGAAGGAGGAAGAAAGAGATCCACCATGCTGGGAGAGTGTAGAGGACAGGGAGACAGAGCCAACATGTGAAGGAGCCAAGAGTGTGGCCCAAAGGGTGACCCAACTGGGTTCAGGGCAGCCAAGACAGAATACAGAATTTAGTAAGTGACAATTTGGGATTATCAGTGGGAGGTAGATTAACTGCTAGGAGGTTAGGAAGTGGCCCAGCTATTTCGCTAATTAAGGTATATTAAAATATAAAGGCTGTGTGTGTGTCTTTCATTTGGTAACCCAGAACATTGGGACGGGCAGCAGGAACACGCCGCTGGGATTTATTTTTAATATTTAATTCAACAAGAGACGGGTGTGAAGTGGAAATGAAAGGTTCTTTGGGAAGTCAGTTGTGTTAGGTGTTTTGCTGGAACTGCAGGCATAAATTTTTCCAACCTACTTTAATGACGTTCAACCTCCCCTCTAGCCCACCATCCACCAGAGGCAATGGAAGAGAAAAGTTATTCGGACCCAGGGGAAGTAGACCAGTGTGGGAACAGTGCTTTGGGGTTGAGACCAATCTTCGCTGTCAGGATATCAGTTCAGTCCAGTAGCAGACACCAAATACACCAAATACCAACCAGCAGCTGTAGTCCAGTCCTGTCCGCAGACACCACACACGAACCAGCAAGGGCAATTCAATCTATAAGAAACCGCAAGGCTCACCAACCAGCCCCAGACTGTGGAAGCTGCAGGATCCTCACAAGAAGTTCTTTGGCAAGCTTCTTTCCATGGTGTCACCACAAGTGGAGGTCAGTAACAGAAGGTGAACCAATACGCACCCACCATTCGTGAAGAATAGAGAGGCAGAGCAAAACCAACGGAGGCTCCAGCTCCCACTGTCTGCGGGGTCATATTTATATTTTTTTCCGAACACCGTGTGTCTTTTTACATGCTTGACATAGCAAAGCATCCTTTCACCTGTGTGCCCCAGCAAAACATCATTTGACATAACTGACATTGCAAAGGAACTAGAAGTTTCTACTTCAGGATACATTGGCTAGTCACCATCTACGGTGACCAGCCATTGGCTAGTGGCTGTCAACTTGACAGGATGTAGAATCACCCAGGGTCCTACCTCCAGACTTATCTGGGACGGAGTTCCTAAGCTAGGTTAACTGAGGTGGGGAAACCCAGATGAATGCTGAGATCCAGACTTGAATCCAAGTCTGGTGTGGCCAGACTACAAACCAGAGTTCTTCCTGCTTCCTAACTGAATCCATTGTAACGAGCTGCCTCAAGTTTCTGCCACACCCTCATCACCTTGAAGGACGACACCCTCAAACTAACTGTGAACTAAAGCAGTTTTGATTGGGCATTCTGCCACAGCACTAAGCAAAATACCTAATAGACCACGCAACCATAGGTGTTTGCAGACACATGGGACCACAAATTCTAGCGTGCCTCCAAAAGGACTGGGAAGAGAGTGGATACTCTCTCTTGGCTGCACGCCACAGCACGCCTCCTGTATTTCCCCTGACACTGTACTTGCACGCCATGATTGTGAGCTCTTCCATAGAGAAATTCTGACACTTTTTTTTTTTTTTTTTGGTTTTTCGAGACAGGGTTTCTCTGTATAGCCCTGGCTGTCCTGGAACTCACTCTGTAGACCAGGCTGGCCTCGAACTCAGAAATCTGCCTGCCTCTGCCTCCCAAATGCTGGGATTAAAGGTGTGTGCCACCACGCCTGGCCAAATCTGACACTTTTGACTGCCCATCCTCCCTCCGCCCATGGGAAAGGCACTGTGTGTGTCCCCAGAGGTACAGCTATATTGGGGACAGAGAGGTCATGGAGTGGACAGAGCAGACTTTCTGTGTTTGGCTCCTGACTTAATGGTTGTGTGAGCCCCAACAAGACACTTTCCCTCTCTGGGCCTAGATGTTTATATATGAGAGTGAAAATGTGGATTATCATATATGCTATGGTGGCTAATGAAAAAAAAAACTGAGGAGAACCAAGCGGGAGAGATGGCTCAGTGCTTAAGAGCACTCACTGGCTTCTCTTCCAGTGACTCCAGGCTCAACTCCCAGCATACACCTAGCAGCTCAGAACTGTCTAACTCCAGTTCTAGAGGATCCAACATCCTCATACAGACATGCATACAGACAAAACACCAATGCACAGAAAATAAAAATAAATAAATAAATGTAAAAGGAAAAGAAAACATAAAAAATAACAGGTGCTGGTATGGATGTGGAGAGACAGAAACCCAGTTACTTTTGAGGGAATTCACTGGGAATAAAATGTGCAATGGTCTCTTGAAAAAAAATTCATAGCCAGAACTATTATTCTATTATTATGCATCCTAGTGATTCTAGCTCTAGATTTATACCTACAAAAATTGGAAATGGAGTCACTAAGACATGTGTAAGCATGTGCTTACAGCAGTAGTACTCCACAAAAGCAAAGGTGTGACCAGAATCTCAAGTGTCTGCATCAAGAGGAATGGGTCAGCAAGAATGGTTCACACCATGGAATATTATTCACCCTGGAAAAAGAAGGAAGCTCTGGCTCATGCTATATGGAACATGGATGAATCCCAAGCACACTGGGCCCAGTGAAACCAGTGTCCACCAAGATGAACAGTGTGTGATCCACCAATAGGAGATAGTGACGTCAAGATCACAGAGCAAAATGGTGATGCCCAGGAAGGAGGATGTGGGACACGGGAGTTAACTGTTCAATAATACAGGGTTTTGGTTTTATATAAACAAACAAAAATATGTTCAAGGATGGTTGGTGATCCCTGTGTGACACTGCCACCTCACTGCAGACACTGTGACCTGACACTGCAGGCCCTATGACCTCGCCTGCAGGTGTTGTGACATGGTCCTGCATGCACTGTGACCTGGCCCTGAGGACTCTGTGTCCTGACCTGACCTTGTAGGTACTGTGAGCTGGTCGTGAGGGCACTTTGACCTCACTTGACTCCGAGGCCATTGTGACCCTATCTGACCTCACCAAACTATGTGCTTCCAATGATTGACACGGTGGGCCTTGTTATTCGTTTCCATGGTGCCTAAGAATGGGCTCCTGGGTGTTCTGAAGCTCCTTTGTGATCCCATAACTCGGGAGACTGAGGCCAGAACATCCTGAGTTCAAAGCTAGCTTAGATATATAACAAGATAGTCTATCCAAAAATAAATATTTTCAGTGGCACAACATGTGCCTTGTACGCACAGGACCTGGGTTCATCTCCAGCGTGAAAATAAACTTGAATTAATATGTATAAAGTATGGTGGTTTGAATAGGTTTGGCCTTTATAGACTCATTTATTTGAATGCTTGACCCACAGGGAGTGACACTATTTGGAGGTGTGGCCTTGTGTGGCCTTTTTGAGGAAGTGTGTCACTGTGGGGGTGGGCTTTGAGGGCTCCCGGTGCTCAGGCTCCGCCCAGCACAAAAGAGACAGTCTCTTTCTGGTTGCCTTCAGATCAAGATATAGAACTCTGACTTCTTCTCCAGCACCATGCCTGCCTGAATGCTGCCATCTTCCACCATGATGGTAATGGATTGAACCCATAAAACTAAAAGCCGGCTTTAATTAACTGTCCTTTATAAAAGTTGCCTTGATCATGGTGTCTCTTCACAGCACTGAAACCCTAAGACATAAGGCCCTTAGATTAGTGTCTGGCTCTGGCTCTGCTAGAACCACTAACATCATCAACACCTTCATTCCCGACCACCAATCAGAGGCAAATTTGTAAAAGCAATGAAGGGGCTGATTGGCCAAGCCTGAGGATCTGAGTTTGATCCCTGGGGTCCACATACAGAAGGAAAGAACCAGCACCTACACATTTTACTCTGACCTCCACATGCATGCACATACATGACACATACGCACCCACACTAAGTACATGTAAAAATAAGTGTACAAAATCAAAGTAATAGCGTTGTAGGCTAACATGTGCACACATGGTTATGTCTTTTCCTGCTATCCCAATAAAAATGTTATTGTTCCTCATGACTGAACTCATTTCTGACACTGTGTTTCCTATATGCGGTTCTGAGTTTGACACACATTAGCCGTAAAAGACATGTAGATCCTGTGGTCACGGAGAAGCACTGGGAAACATGGTAATGTCAGCACGTAGAGTTGTCTCTTCAGAGGGAGCCGTGCATGAGCTGTTTTCTACCCAGGAAGCTGAGAGTTGACACAGGTAATAGCCTGGGACCTTCCAGCGTCTGTATGGCCAGGTCATACCCAATGCTTCCCCAGACCCTTAACATGAGACTGTTTTCTTGCTTAATCTACAGGACCCATCTTTACAGATGTCACTTGTCCTTTTGAAAGACTTCCAGTGTGGCCCTATCTTAAGCACATGGGACTGACTGAGTTCATTACCACCAGGAAAGGTTTTTCCAAATTGTGCCGAGCTTAAGTATACCTGAAATAAATTACTCGAGGTCAGACCCTCAAAGTCAAAACCGATACTAGCTACAGAATCATGCTCAACAGCACCGTCTTTTTATCTCTTGTGGATAAATTCTCTGCTGTTCGTGGAAGTCACACACACACACACACACACACACACACACACACACACACAATTAGCTACTTATAAATAGGCGTTTAATATGGTTTGGTGGTGCATGAAATCAGAAGGGGCTGTAAAACCCCATTGTGCTCCTGTTTGAAGAAACACACACTCTTTTGCCCCCTCCGTGGTATCGCAAGCCACAGAACCACGCCAACACCAGCAGCATAGCCTGCACCTCCAAAACCGTGAGGTAAATAAACCTCCCGCTCTTCAAAAGTGGCCTGAGTCGGATGTTCCATTACAGTGACAGAAAGCTAAGTAAGACGTTTCCAACGTGCTTGGTTGGTGTGTTCCATGGATAGACGGACTGAACAAATTCCCCTCTCCTGGAATCCTGGGAGGTCTCCTTTCGGTACTGTGATGGCAAAGGTCACCACGTACAGACTCACTGCTCATCCCTAGATCTCCTTTGATCAAACGTTATAGCATTACAGAACACGGAAGTTGGTGCCAGCCTGGTGCCCTGGAGACACTAATGTATGGGAAATTGCTCCCCTGGGGCCGGAACTCACAGAAGTTCTTTTTTCTGCCTCAGATGCATTTGGGCACTGGAGGCAGAAATTTGCATGACTGACGCAAATTTCAGGTCAGCACGTGAGCATTGAGCAGGGAGGTCAGGAGCGGCATGCCTTGACCCCTCTACGAGAAGTCAGGGAGGTCACCATGTCAATTACCTCTCACGAAACTGGACACCCAACACGACATTCAATTTACAATCATTAATATTTATCAGATAGGAGATTCCGAGAGACAAAACAGTGTAAACTCTCTTGTTACAGAAGAAGAAGCCACATCAGCATCGTGAGTGGAATCGGGATTCGGACACCGGACATAGGTACCTGGAACAGCACACCCCTCCCCCACGCCCTCACCCGCAGTCAAAGATCATCAGAGAAGGGGCCTCGAAAGGTTGATAAGCAAGAATGGGACCAACGAGACGGTTCAGGAAGTAAAAACAGTTTCCACCAAGACCTGGATTCTATCTGCAGGAAGTGGAAGGGGAGAACAGACTCCAGCAGGTTTTCCTCTAACCTCCACAGGTGTACTGTGGGCATACCAGAGCCTGTGCGCGCATATACAAAATAAATTAGATAAATATATCAACAAATAATAAACGAGGCGGTAAATTGAGCTGAAGCCCCGCTTGTCCTCGGCTAACGGTAGATTCCTGGGTGTGTACACAGTGCGCTCGGGTTTTTAGCTTAATGCAGTTAACTATTTCCATTTTCTTTTTTTAAGGGAATGCGTGCGTTCGGGTATAACACTGTACGAAACCACATAAATCCTCCGGGAACATCTTGATGGTTTTTCGTGGAGCGAATGCATCCCCAGAGCTAGCGTTAGTCACATGGCACAGACCTTTCCCTTCCTCTAAGGGTCCCCCATCTGCCGTGCCCTCTGCCAAGTCAGCCTGGCCTCTCCTCAGAGCCCCTGCCCTGCTGCCGTCCACCTGTCTGTCCTGCTGCCGTCCGCCTGTCTGTGGCCTTCAGCTCTTCAAAGTCTCTCGTCCAAAAACGACAGTTGACTTCAGCATCCTCCTTGAGCGCCCAACCACAAACCCTTCCAGGGCAGATGTTTTTTATCTTATTTTATTCCATTTGCTTATCACGGGGCTGGGCAAGGAAGCCAGGGTGTCACGCGTGGTAGGCAGACGCTCTATGACTGACCTATAGACACACCCTCCCAGCGTCTGGCTGTCCGGTGTTTCTGTTGAATATGGAATGTGTCAGTATTCCCAGAGGGGAATTCTGGGATGAGAGAGGAAGTTCTAGGTCACAATGTAGGATATGCTTAACATCCATCAGGACCAGTTTTCTGAAAACAACAGTTATGATTTCCGTTTCCTTTTTTTTTTTTTTTTTGAGGTTGCATGTTTGTTCAAATATCACTCTAAGCCGTGTGTGACTCTCTCCTTCCTCCCACAGTCTTCGTGTTAAGAGTCCACCCCCTCCACGTTAGCCCCGGTGGTGTGGGCATCCTTCAGGACCCACAATGGTCCAGATTTGTGCCTGCCTGATTCCTAATGAGGCTGAACATTCTGCGTGGCTTTTCGTGCTGGCTATGTAAATGATATTTTCTTTTGTGCCTGATTGCTGAAGCCCTTTGTCCCTTTCCCCATGAAGCTGTCTGCCTTCCCGGAGTCTTTTCATGCGGTAACAATGGGCCCTTTGTCAGACACACACATTTCAGGTATTTTCTTTCATTCTCAAGTCTACCTCCTCACGCCTTTCCTGTCCGTTAGAGAACAGTGGCTCTCCGTTTTAATGTAATCCATTGTGGCCTCTCCTTCCTCCTCAGAGCTTCACGGGTCCCGTGTCAAACAGAGCTGAGCACCTGACCCCATCCGCAAGCTGTTCTTGACATTTTTCTTCCAAAACTATATGCTGCTTTGCTCTAGTTCTGGGTTTGTTCTTCCTCGTTTTGCAGTTAGGTCTACAATCTGTCCGTCATCTTTGTTCTAAATGGATGTCAAGTGGCCCAGTAGCATGTAAGGAAATAAAAAAGATTTCATTTCACCACCACGAGGCACTGTCACCTCACCAAGCAAGGTGGATATGTTTCTAATATCACTTTGGATTTTGGCTTTGTCGATAGTAGATTGCTATTACGGATGATAATGATGATGTTATTGTTGTCGATGATGATGATGGTGGTGGTGGTGGTGATGGTGTAACAGGATCTAACCACGTATCCCTGGCTGGCCTGCAACTCCTTATACTTATCGGCTTCCCCTGAGCTCATGGAGATCCCTCTGCCTCCCCAGTACTGGAACAAGAAGGCCACGGCTACCACACTTGGCAATTTTACGAGATCTTAATAGGTGTTGGTACCTAGGGGTGAAAGTCCCATTTTTTAAAAGGGCATCTTGACTAGTCTTATGCTTTTTGCATTTCCACAAATGCTACTGTAAAAAAAAATGTTTGTTTAAGCTTTAATTTCTGTTTATGATCACCAGCCTATAAAATGAATTTCTGCATCCTGTCCTATACCTAGTAACCTTCCAATGTTGCCTATTAGTTTTAATAATTTGAGGGCAGAGCCTGTTAGACTTTTACATAAATCATATGTACCAGAGACCTGTAACATTATCAGGTCTTTCCCCAATCTTCTTTTCTTGCTTTCATGCACTGTCTAAGGTTTCCCTGCAGTGATGACAAAGGAAATCTGCATTCTGGGTCTTGAAAGAAAACATTTTCAACATATTACCACGAAGGTCTTTTGCAATAGGCTTATTTTTATTTGATTAAATTAATTATTAGAATGGTCTTTCCAAAAGAAACTGCAACAGGTTTCTTCCTCTTTAAAGATGTTTAATTTTATGGGGAACCCCCCCTCCCCATAAATTTCATGCTCTTAGCTCTCTGACCCTCCACTTTGATCCCTTTAGAGCCTGCTGTACCCCCATCCACCAGAATCCCTCCATCCGTGTTCAGAGTACCCCATCCCACCGCTACACACCCCTGGAAAGCATCTTACAAGGGCCAGTTTACCCACCCTTATTAAACCTCCGAGCCTTCTGTTTAAGCACAAGCTCCACAGTGGCCTCTCCTGATCACTACCCTTCAGAACAGGCCAGGCTAATCCGGTATATACAGCCATGGAACATGTATCTGCCCTTCCTTTATGACTTGATTCCACCAGACCCACTCCTCTGAGCTGCTTTTTGTCAGGATATTTTATCACACCAACAAAATGGGAACAGCAAACCTAGTTTGGTCACCTACTTTGCTAAACAGACAGCCGTGTGCAGGCCCTGTCGGTTACCACAGCTCAGGACCTGACACGGGAGTTAGAATACTATCATTACTTGATACAGATCTGGTCAATGAACAGTCTGAGAGTCTGTGGAGATGGCTCAGTGGTGAAGCCCTTGCTGCACCCACATGAGGGCCAGGGCTCAGATCTCCAGAGCCCTGTTGCTGCAGGTGCTGCGGATGGAGACAGAGAATCCACGGAACAAGCAGCGCTAACCACATAGAAAGCTCTGGATTTTGGCTGAGAGACAGTGAGTGCTTGAGTCAATATAATGAAAGGACAATGCAGGATGATTCCCAACACCAACCACGGGCCTCCATGCATGCATGCACACACACATACATGCATGCCTATACCCACACAGGGACCCCTACACCCATGCAAAATGCCTACAAACACAATCGCACACCATGCTCAGAGACAAAATAATAAACAAAGGTCAATTTAACAATTACCAACCAATTTGCATAGAAAAAATGTCAGATTGCCCTGAAGATTGGGGAAGATGGCTGGCCAAGTCCTTGTCATACAAGAAGAAGAACGTAAGTTTGGTCTCCTGAACCAATTTTAAAGTCCAGGTACTGTGGCTTGCACTTGTAAGCCAAGTGCTGGGGAGGTAGAGATGGAAAATTCCTGGAGTTTCCTGGCCAGCCAGCTTACTTATCAAGTTCCAAGTCAATGGGAGAGAGAAAACCGGATGGTCTTGGGGAACCACACTGGAGGATGACCTCTGACCCCCACATATATATGTACACGGGTGCACATGCACCTCCCCAACAAAAACATATGAAATGGACAATTGCACAGAGAAGAGATTGTCTGTTTCTATAAAAAATATTCACTTAGTCTCTAAGATAAATTTTAAATAGTTTAGTGTCAACCAATGTTTATTTGAAAGTAAAGGTTCATTTGCAGATATGATATTCAGAGACAGGGTCTCAAGGCCTCCAGGAGTCATGACTGAGCCTTGAGGTAAGAGAACATTAAAAAGGGGCAGTGCAGGGCTCAAGACAGCTCCCTGCTTAAGGGTGCTTATGGCTCTTACGTGGGACCTGAGTTTCATTCCCCACACCCACCTCAGATGGCTTACGACTCTCTTACTCCAGCTCTGGGACTGGAGGGGGGGGGTCCAATCATTGATCTTCTGATCTTTGTAGCTACATGCTCAGAAACACACATAGGCATACAAAACAGGTTCTAAAAAAGATTTTAAAAGTACATTGTATCAAAGACAATGTGGGGAATACATCCTATCTGAGAAAATGTGAATGAGGCCTTAAAGGGAGGACATCCCTGTAAAAGCTGAAGTTTTACTAAGAGGGACAGTTTAAAGTCCCTCTTAGATTAGAGAGCTAGTTACCATGGACAACATGATGTCAGAGGCCCAAAGAGGAGGAGGAGGAGGAGGAGGAGGAGGAGGAGGAGGAGGAGGAGGAGGAGGAAAGGAAAGAAGGAAGGAAGGAAGGAAGGAAGGAAGGAAGGAAGGAAGGAAGGAAGGAAAGAAGGAAAAGAGTAGAAGGAGAGGAGAAGGAGGAAGAGGAGAAGGAGGAGAAAGGGGAGGGGGAGGAGGGGGAGGAGGGGAAGGAGGGAAGAGGGAGGAGGGGGAGGAGGAGGTCCCTTCAAAGAAACCTCCGGAACAAAGGACCACATCTGACTTTTATATCCTTTCCTGGGTGGTGGAAAGGTCCACCCCAGGGTTTAGTTCTATATACTGCATGGGACAAGGAGCAGGTGCTGGATAGAAATGCAATTAGGAGACCTTTAGGAGCCCTTAGGAGTGCAACCTTGTAAACCCTTTGTCCCAGAAAGAAAGCTGCACAGTGCAGAACTGATTTCTTTGGTCTGTGCTGAGAAGGGCCCATGTCTTACAAGGGCTCACGCCCCTGATCTAAGAATTTCTAGACTGACTGGTACAGCCAATCAATTAAAAGGTTTTATCAGCTTTCAAAAATAAATCTTCATTTTTATTTATTTTTCTCTCGAACAATACATTCCAGCTTTAGTTTCCTCTCTCTCCTCTCCTCCCAAACCCTCTCCCTGACCTCCCCTCTCTCCTAATCTCCTCCTCCCATTTCTCTTCAGAAAAGGGCAGGCCTCCTGGGGCTTATCCAGCTGCAATAAAACTAGGCACCTCCCCTCATATTAAGGCTGAATGAGGTGACCCAGGGGGAGAAAATGGGTCCCTAAAGCAGGCAGAAGAGGCAAAGACAGCTATTGCTCCCACTGTTACGAGTCCCACAAGAGGACCAAGCGACACAACCAGAACATATAGTCAGTGGGCTGTCATCAGACCCATGCAGGATCCCTGATTGCTGGGTCAGTCTCTGTGAGCCTCCATGAGCTCAGATTAGCTAATTCTGTGGGGTTTCTTGGCACCTTTGGCCACTATAATCCTTCCCCTCCCTCTTTTGCAGGATTCCCCGAGCTCTGCCTAATATTTGGCTGTGGGTCTCTGCGTCTGTTTCTGTCAGGTACTGAATGGAGCTTCTCTGATGATGATGATTATGCCAGGCTCCTGTCTACGAGAATAACAGAATAACATTAAGAATTATTTCATTGACTCCCCCACCCCCACCCCACCCTCCACCCCCCCACACACACACCAGCACCCCCTCCTGCTCAAGTTTGGTTTCCATCCTAGATATCTGGGCTATTCAGCCTCTGGTTCCTGACCCTCCAGGCAGTATCAGGGGTGGAATCCCCCACGTGGCGTGGATCTCGAGATGGACCAGTTATTGGTTGGCTACTGCGCTGATTTCTCTTCCCCTTGTGCCCCCAACACATCTCTCAGGCAGGACAAATCGTAGGTTGAAGGTTTTGATGGCTGGTTTGGTGTCCCAATCCCTCCACTGGTAGTCTTGCCTGGTTACAGATGGCCAGCTCAGGTTCTGAATATGGCATTATTGGGAGTCTTTGCTAGGGTCACCCTCGTGGATTCCTGGGAGTGTTCATTGCACTAGGCTCCTACCTTGCCCTGAAGTCCCCAACGATGTGCCCTGAGAGCCCTGGTACGCTCTCCCTCCCCGCCCATCCCTTCTGCTCCCTTGCCACAGGCCTCTGATCCACCCACAATATCTATTCCATTTCTCCTTCCCAGGGAGAGGGAGATTCATATGTTCCCCTTTGAGCCCTCCGAGTTACTTAGCCCCTCTGGATCTATAGATTATAGCATGATTATTCTTTACTTTACAACTAATATCCACTCATAAGTAGATATGTACCATACCATGTTTGTCTTTCTGGGTTTAAGTTACCTCACTCAGGATGATTTTTTTTTTGGTCTAGTTCTATCCATTTGCCTGCAAATTCCATGATGCTAATTTTTAAGCAGCTGAGTAATATTCCATTCTTTGGCTGAGGAATGTAGCGGCTGGTATCTTCTTGCTAATTGTGTTACGCAAAAAACCTGTTTGCAGTGTCCAGCATGCAAGCTAAAGGAACCCTACCACCAGCTGGATCTGTTTGGCAATAAAGAATTTGCCATACAGCCGATGACTGGGCAAAGAGAGACAGGGTGGGACGCTTATAGATGCACAGCTAAGACTAGGGGAGGAGAAAAGGGGAATTTCCATGACTCGGGGGAGAGAGAGACAGAACAGATTTAGACCTGCAGAGGAGAGGAGTGAAGGAATAGCGGACCCCAGAAGGGCTGTTCAGAAGCATCTTGAGCAGCTTGAACCTTTTTTTCCCCCAAGATAGGGTTTCTCTGTGTAGCCCTGGCTGTTCTGGAACTCACCCTGTAGACCAAGCTGGTCTCAAACTAAGAAATCTGCCTGCCTCTGCCTCCCAAGTACTGGGATTAAAGGCGTGCGCCACCACCGCCAGGCACCAATGAACTTTACAGAATGTAAAAGGACAGCAAAGTTGAAAGTAGATTTAGAAGGTGTTGATCCAGGAGTACCAGCGTATTGGCCGAAGGGCGTACTTAGCCTCGGGAACCTTAGAAGTGCCCAACCACTGAGCTAGTAAGGCGTGTTAAAAATAAGCTAGTGTGTGCGTGTGTGTGTGTGTGTGTGTGTGTGTGTGTGTGTGTGAGAGAGAGAGAGAGAGAGAGAGAGAGAGAGAGAGAGAGACATCTGGGCTGTTTCCAGTTTCTGGCTATTGTGAATAAAGCTGCTATGAACAAGGCTGAGCAACTGTCCTTATGGTAGGATGAAGTGTCCTTTGGGTGTGTGCCCAGGAGTGATTCAGCAGAGTCTTGAGGTAGGTCAATTTCCAGTTTTCTGAGAAACCACCATATTGATTTCCAAAGTGGCTGTTCAAGTAGTGTGTGCTCCCACCAGCAATGGAGGAGTTGTGCCTCTGCCCCACATCCTTGCCAGCGGGAGCTGTCACATGTGCCTTTGATCTTAGTCGTTCTGACATATGTAAGATGGAATCTGAGTCATTTTGATTTGCATTTCTCTGATAGCAAAAAGATGTCGAACATTTTCTTTAAGTGTTTCTCGGCCATTTGAGATTCCTCTGTCAAGAATTCTCTGTTTAAACCTGCAACCCATTTGTTAATTGTATTATTCGGTTCGTTGATGTCTAGTCTCTTGAGTCCTTCATATATTATAGAAATCCGTCATCTTTCAGATGTGGGGTTGGTGAAGATCTTTCCCATTCTGTAGGCTGCTGTTTTATTCTAGTGACACTACCATTTGCCTTCTAAAATCTTTTGAGTTTCACCGGCTGTTACTAATTGCCAGTTTTAGTGCTTAAGCTATTGGTGTTCTGTTCAGGAAGTTCTCTTCTGTGCCTATGTGTTCAAGACTGCTCCCCAAGTTTCTCTTCTATCAGGTTCAGTGTATCTGATTTTATGTGGAGGTCTTTGGGCCACTTGGACTTGAATTTTGTGCAGATAAATACGGATCTATTTGCATTCTTCTACATGGCATCCACCATTAGACCTGTACCATTTGATGAAGCTTTTTTCTTTTTTCCATTGTATAATTCTGGCTTCTTTGTTTAAAAAAAAATCAGCAGTCCATAGGTGTGTGGATTAACATTTGGGTCTTCAATTCAATTCCATTGATCAACCTGTCTTTGGTTTGGTTTTTATGCCAACACCATGCAGTTTTTAATCACTATTTTTCTGTAGGACAGCTTGAAGTCGGGGGCGGAGATACCTTTGGAAGTTCTTTTATTGTACAGGATTCTTTTAGTTATCCTGAAATCCTTTCCATGTGTAGTCGAGCATTGTTCTTTGAAGGTCTGTAAAGTATTGTGTTGGAATTTGGGTGGGGATCGTGTTCAGTCCGTAGATTGCTTTTGGCAAGGTGGCCATTTTTACTATACTAATCCTCCCAGCCCATGAGCATAGGAGATCTTTCGGTCTTCTGATACCTTCTTCAATTTCTTTCTTCAAAGGCTTGTAGTTTTGGTCATACAGGTCTTTCACTTACTTGGTTAGAGCTGCACCAAGATATTTTACATTTTGTGGCTATTGTAAAGGGCAGTGTTTCCCTGCTCTCTTTCTCAGACCACTTGTTATTTGTATACAGAAGGATACTGACTTTTTTTTCCAGTAAATGTTGTATTCAGCCACTTTGCTGAAGGAGCTCCCTGGTCAAATATTTTGGGTCCCTTATGTCAGTTTCTTTCCCAAACCAACCCACAAGCTGCTTTTCTTTATCTAGCAGAACTGATTGCATTTCTCCTCTCTCTACGCCAACTGTGCAGGCCACATACGTTACAAACCCCCTTTCTCCCATCCAGGGTTCCCCTCACTTTGAGACCCAGGCTAATAGAACAGCCCTTTTCTGCAACATTCCCAGTCAGGAAACACAAGGCAAGCCAAGCCTCGGCTTTAGCATGACACAAGTTATTTCCACCCACAGGTCATGTAACCAAGCCTGGCTCACTTGGGCAAAAAAGCCAAAAAAGAAAGGACCAGGGACAGACACCCAGGCCAGCAGTTACACATCTGAACACTGGGGTTTCAGCTCTGGGAGTGGATAACAAAGAAGATGTAAACTCAAGAAGACAAAATGAGAACCACTTTACTTAGAGAAGCTACATGGGGACAGCCACCCTCAGCCATTTCTGAGTCCTTGCAGAAGTCCAGAGGAGAGGAGGGATTTTCCCCCTTCCCTGCAGAATATCCAGAAACACATTCAGCACCACACCTGACAGGAAGTAGCTTCAGAGAAGAAACTGCTCATCCTCCAATATCTCCTGCTCAGTACCCGCCCAAGAGCTCAGAGACCTTCCTTTTATCTTCTTGGTCACTTTTTCTCTAATCAAGAGAACTCTGGGAGCTACAGACCAGTAAGCAGCTCTGTCCTAAGGCGGGGCGACAGGGCTAAGGGCAGCCAGAATTCAGCAGGAACCTTCTAGAAAAAGACTCGGTCAAGGTGGGGAGGCAGGAGAATTGCTGCAAGCTTGTAGTCAGCCTGGGAAGAGAAGGACCCACAAGGGCTACACAGCAAAAGAGCCATCAAAGAAGTAAAATAAAATAAGATAGTTCAGGCTCCTCAGACCTGCTGCCTTCAGGAAATGGTCCTCCCTTCCCCATGGCTCATGGCTTATGGGGAGAGAGGGTCTTTGAAGAGATCAAGGCAGGCCAACAGGAGACAGGAGCAAAGATGTGTGGGTTTAGAGACTCCCAGTTTCCAGCTTTGTAAATGGGAGAGGTGACTTGGGAAGTCAATTCAGAGAGTTCTTTTGGTGGTAGATAGATAGATAGATAGATAGATAGATAGATAGATAGATAGATAGATAGATAAAGGGCCACAAATTCAGCAACATTCATGAATTTTTTCTACTATATACTGCTGTGCGCTGTTTAGAAAAGTTGAAAGACATAGTGAAACAGCCGAGGAACCTATGGTCTAGTAGGGTGAAAACAGCCATTGTGTGTATGCACATGCATATGCATGTGTGTGGCCGGAGGTCAGAGAGCAACACTAAGTGTCATTTTCCATTTTCCTCTGCCTAGTTGAAACAAATAGCACCTCCTACTGTACCTGAAGCTTCCCTATTTGGCTAAACTGGCTGACCAGCAAGCCACAGGGACCCTCTTGACTCTGTCTCTAGAGCTGGGAGGAAAGGCTCCCCACCATGCCCAGCCTTTTTATGCAAGTGGTAGGGACTGGACTCAGTGCCAAGATGGACAAGGCTTACTGACTGAGTTCTCTCCTCAGTTCCAGAGCTTGGGTGATTTCCCATCCAGCCTGGGACAGTTTGGGAGTTGCTATAGAGCTTATTTCAGATAGAAGGTAGAAAAATGTGACCTGGGGTTAAATCTAGCTAGCTGGTAGTGATCGAGGGGTTGGAGGTGGAGAGATGGCGGGAAGAGTGAGACAGGGAGCCCTGGGAACAAGGTACACTGGAGTTTGATGGGTGTGTGAATGGGTGGAGAGATATGGGGATGGTTGGATGGACGGATGAGTGGATGAATTGAAGGTTAAGTGGATAGACAATGGATGAATTAGTGATTAAGTCAGCTGAGTGAATAGATGCTTTGGTAAGAGAACAGATGGGTGGATTGATGAATGGGTAGATGGATGAAAGGAAGAAAAGATGGATGGATTGATAGATGGATGGATATGTGGATGAATGAATGGATGGATGGATGGATGGATGAATAGATGGATAGATGGACGGATGGATGGATGGATGGATGGATGAATAGATGGATGGATGATGGATGGATGGATGGATGGTGGATCTATGATGGATGGATGGATGGCTATGTGGATGGATGGATGGATGGATGGATGGATGGATGGATGGCTATGAGGATGGATGGAGGATAAAGTAGATAGACTAGATGAATTAGTGGTTAAGTGGGCTGGGTGAATAGATACATTGATAAAAGGATGGATAGGTGGATGGATGGATATTAGGAGGAATGGAGGAGTGTATGGATGGGTAGGTAGGCACATGAATGGATGGATAGATGGGTGAATGAGTGGGTGGGTGGCTGTGTGGGTGTCTGATGCCCTGGGAGAAACAAAGAGCAAGTGAGAAGCACAGTGTCAACACGGTGGTAGGCCCAGAAGGAACGTTTGATTTAAATGGTCCCACAATCCCTGGGCAAATCACCAACTGCACCTTCATGTCATCAAACTCCATACATAAGTGAGGGAAGGAAGAGCTGGCCCCCGAGAAGGCAGAGAAAGCAAACAGTTTTCTCCACAAGAGACGCAAGAAGGCTCCTGTTTCTGAGATGACAAGTTGTAGTCGCCTAACACAGGATCGGACCCTCTCGCTCCAATGGCTTTCCAATCCTGCAGGCTTGTCGTGTACAGAGCCCGACGCCACAGCTAGCCTCTGACATCACCTAAGCACAAGGGTTTGCTTCCTGCAGTGGTGTGCCGAGGGAGCCATCTCCTGCCACCCTGAAGCATTATGCTTTCAGGACACTGGGAGTCAGTCCCTTGGTGGAATGATTACTATAAATTAAATTATAGAAACTTGCAACTTAATCCTATTAAGGACAAAGTTAATAAGTGCCCAAATATATCCTCTACCAATTATTTTACTGTGTTTTACCATCATCATCGCTCTCAAGTAATTTACATCCATTTCATTTGTGTGGGGGGAAATACTGTGTTTCCTAAGTCCACGTACAGTATAGTCACATTGGTACTTTGTAATTACACCATAAGAATATTTACATTGTGCAGCTGGGCATCGTAGGAAGCCTCTGTAATCTCAGCACCTAGTTGATAGAGGCAAGAGGATCAGGGATTCAAGGTCAACTTTGGCTTTGTGCATTTGAGGCCAGCTGCATTAGAAGAGACCCTGTTTCAAAACAAAACAAAAGGCATCAGGTGTAATGCCATACTCCATAATGCTAGCGCTTAGGATGCTGAGGCAGTAGAATTGCCCCATTAGAGGCTAATAAAAGCATGTAGTAAGTTCTATGGTGGTCTAGGATACACAACAAACCCTCTAATTGCTTTGAGGCTTCTAGGGTATGGGACACATGAAGGAGGAATATGGTGAGACAAAACTGATAATGTCATGGTCAGGAAGCTCGATGGGTGGATCATGGCATGGGTGAATTAACATTTGGGTGAGTATGTAGGTGGGTAGGCAGACAGATGAGTGGCTAGATGTGTAGGGAGATGGGTAGATGGGATGGGTAGGTGGGTAGGTGGGTGGATAGATGGATAGATGAAGAATGAGTGGGTGGGTAGATGAATGGATGGATGGGTGGATGGATGGATGGGTGAATGGGTGGGTGGATGGATGGATGGATGGATGGATGGATGGATGGATAGATGAATGGATGGATGGGTGAATGGGTGAATGGATGGGTGGGTGGATGGATGGATAGATAGATGGATGGATGGATAGACGGACGGATGGATGGGTAGATGAATGGATGGATGGGTGAATGGGTGGATGGATGGATGGATGGATGGATGGATGGATGGATGGATGGGAACATGAATGGATGGATGGGTGAATGGGTGGATGGATGGATGGATGGATGGATGGATGGATGGATGGATGGATGGGAACATGAATGGATGGATGGGTGAATGGGTGGATGGGTGGATGGGTGGATGGGTGGATGGATGGATGGATGGATGGATGGATGGATGGATGGGTAGATGAATGGATGGCTGGGATTGTAGATGGGTGGTTGGGTAGATGGATCTACACAGCTGAGGAGATACATGGTAGGTGAAAGAATGAATGGGTGGGTTGATGGATGGGCTGGATAGGTGGGACGTAGACAGATGTGAATGGCCTATAGCATTCTAATGTCTTAACTTGAATTCATTCATTCCTGTACTCACTTATACCAGGGTAGTCTATGGTTTCAACCTCTCCTTAGTCAACATTTTGTGCTGCAGGCATTGTACTCAGCTTGGTCCCAGGCAGTATTTGTTTCTCTGTTTCCTCCTAAGGAGTGACAAACTTGTTAGGCAGGAGGTTAGCTCTAAGAGGGACTGGCCAACAGCCTTTCCACAACAGCCTTTCCTGCTTAAGGCCCTGAAATATAGTGCAGAGATGATGGTGTGGTTCCACTAGGAGTCAAGAAGAAAAACAGGTGTGTAGTGCTCTCTCCAAATCAGGAGGGGAAAAAAAGCCAATATATGGTAGTGGTCTCTAGCTGGGTCAGTTTGAACTTCATCCCCAGGGATGCATGTAAAGGGAGCGGGCACCCTCTTTACAACAGACTGAATCCTGGGTAATAAGGCCTTCTAAGGAAAGCATGCTTTGTGTCTGAAAGTGCTTCCTCTGGGGACGGAGGGATAATGGAGGGAGTCACAGGGAAGGGGGACATAATCCCCAGGCTTTCTAAGACCAGTGTGACTGCTATTCAGCCAGGCACGCCTCTTTTCCACGCCCACCTCAATTAAACTCTTGACTGCTTACTCTAATATTGTTTCCAGATGGTCCTTCTCTTTCAGGGCTGCTGCTGGGACAGAGACCCCGGGGGAATGTGGACTTGCCTGGGGCACAGTCAGTGGACTGCAGAAGGAGGAGCTCTGTGCAGCTTCAGAAGCCCGTTGGGTGGTTCTTTGTCCAATCTCTTCCCTCTTTACCTCCCCGATCCCGGAAACACAGGATGTCCTAGCAAGGTCGCCTCTGCGAGGGAGGCCGGAGTCTGGGTGCTCAGAGCAGACTGTTGAGCAGCTCTTTGGGTCATGATGAGCCAGAAGTAGAACCTTATGAAGCTCAGCCACGCGGACCCTGCTGCCGTGTGCTGCGTGGCTCCCCTGTCTACCCTGAGGAGGACACAGGCACGTGTGCCTGGTGTTCTCTGCTGAAGTGCGAGTGATTTGGCCATATGTTCTCCTTATCCACATAAAATAACCATTCCTTTCTGTTTGCAGTCTTGACGATATTGACCCACAGTGTCTCATGGGTGGAAGTCCACCAGTTGAGCACCAAGCCCTCTTCTTTAGAAAGAAATTTCACTACCAGTGGGGGCAGTGGCTCCTGAGACACCATGGGAGAGCACTTTCTATACCATCGAGGGGGGCAGCGCTCCTCTCCTGCCTTCCTAGCTGGTCCTGTGGAGGCAGCTGACCGTCTGACTGTGGGTGGTTTAATGTTCTCAGATGTTGAAAGTGAAAACAGAGAACCCTCTATCACGGGCTTCCTCAACACAGTAGCAAAACTGCTGGGGACATAGTCAGTGTCTGGGGCGCTGCCTGGGTATGAGAGGCCAGTGGCTGCCCCTTCTTCCTCAACAGTGACACTCTCTCTTCTCAGTACATTTGTTTCTCCAAGCTTCCATCTCCAGCCTTCTGCAAGCCAGTATACATTTCTAGAACATTCCTTTGCAGCTGGAGTTGACTGGAGTTGGCTTCTATTGTTTTCAGCCGAGATTCCTCACATACAGCCCCTAGTCTGTGTGGCAGTGGACGGTGCTACCAGTCAGAAGAAATGGTAAGGCTAGAGAAAGTTCAGAACCCCAATAAATCTCATAATTGAGAACAGCAGGAGTTGGAACTAGTTCCCTGTCAGGTTCCTACCCTAGAGCAAGACACCGCAACACCCCGCTAAGAGGACCAGGACAACCAGTCATGTAGCATAAAAACCTAGAGTTCTCCACGCTCATGAGGTATCTACATAGGCCCTGGGTGTCTAGCCGATGAGCTTCCTTTCCTGGACATCCCTTCCTGCAAAAGGTATTTAATCTCTGGTTCACCCTGAGTAAGAACCAGATGCGTCCTCACCCGCCATGAATAAAACAGTTTGGACAAGAAAGAACAGTCTTCTTCATCATGGTTCCCAGTGGTATCTGGGTACACAGGAGTTTGGGAACCACAGCCTCTGTCCCAGCCCCAACTGTTTTCACCCATGCAGGCAGCATTTGACACCCCAGCATCGAGGGAGAAATGCAGAAGGACACTCTTCTGACCCTGAATCTTTACATCCAGCACAAAGTGGGTGAGAACAAAGGAACGGAGGCTCATCGCGAACAACCCCTGTAACTCAGACAGACATCAGGGCCTACAAAACTCCGTCCCCCAAGCCGTGCTTCCTGCTGGTTTTCAACAGCTCACTGGCCAACAACACTTCACAAGATACTTTCCTTGGTTCAAAGGCAACAGTTGTTCACCGCGGCAAAGGAGAGGATGCAGGAAAAAAGAAAGCCGTGAAAACTGTAATTATCCCTTGTCTTAGTCAGCGTTCTATGGCTGTGAAGACTCGAGGATCACGGCAACTCATAATTGGGACCACTGAGCTAGGGCTTGCTCCCAGGTTCAGAGGGCTGGTTCATCATCATCATGGTGGGCACCACGGCAGCGTGTAGGCAGGCATGGTGGGCTGGGTAGCTGAAAGTTATGTATCTGGCAGCAGGAAGAGCTACAGACACTGGACCTGGCTTGAGCATTTCAAACCCCAAAGCCCACCCTCAGTGATGCACTGCCTCCCAAAAGGCCACGCCTACTCCAACAAGACCACGCCTCCTAATCCTTGTCAATAGAACCACTCCCCAAAGACCAAGCATTCAAAGCTATGAGCTTACGGTGGTCATTCCTATTCAAACCTCCACACTTCTAATTATGTCACACCAGGAATACACACACACACACTGTACAACCAGAGAGAGCCCACCTGTCGTATTTTCCACAGATTGCCTATTTAATGCAAATTTTTAAATAAAAATTCTTCCTAGCTTTCCTGGTCAATTAATTCAAGGAGAGGCCCCCAAGACACATAATTTCTTCCAGCGTTTCCAAAAACAAAAGCAAAAAAAAAAAAAAAAAAACAAAAAACAAAAAACAAAACAAAAAAAAACCGGAAGAAGCTTTGAATTGAGAAGTGTAAAGAATTTCCTCCCCCTCCCACCCCATCTGTCCCTATGACTTCAACCTCACACAGCGCTTTAAGTGATGATAAGGCCCAAACGTGAATGTGTGACCTTTGAAATGGAGAGCAAGGGGCATTGTTCTGGCGGGGAAGGGTTGAAAACTCAATTAGCATGCTTAGATATTAGGAGGAGGGCGGGGTTGCATAACGGGCAGGGGGGGGGGAGTGTGTGCAGGGCCACCTCACTGCCCACTGTTGACTGAGGCCATGGCTCTCCCTGATCCCAGAGCTTGCCAACTTGGCTAATCTAGATGGCTGGCTTGATCCTGGGATCCTCTGTCCCTGCCTCTCCAGCAGTGGGATTATGGATAACCACTATATACACGCATTTCCAAACTCCGGTCCTCTTATTTGCGTGACGGGCACTGCATCCACTGAGCCTCCTCGGCACCTTGCTTTATTTTCTTGCCTTTTTTTTTTTTTAGATGGGAGTCTCACCTCGTAGCCCAGACTGGCCTCACACTCACAGCTGAGAAAAACACAGAACAGGCCTGAGCAGAACTCGACCCTCCTCTCCCTCCTTCCCTCCCAGACTCAGGCGCCAGCCTGACTGAAGTCCCTCTAGGCCTTGAGTTTTGGGCCATTTTCAACTGCAATCAATCAGTGACTAATGAGTTCTCTCATTTTCCCCCTCGCGTGAGGGAAACGAGCGTTAAAGTACCAGTCTAGAATCTGGCCACGCGGGAGCTCCACCCTCCACCTCTTTGTGTGGCTTCACTTAACCAAAGCTGTTTTCTCCCGCGACCGTGGCAGGCATCTGAGAAAGCCCCACCCCCTACCGTGGACCAGGAATGCCCAGGCCCGCATCATCACTGCCCATTCCCGACTGTGGCGTGGTACAGCTTCTCCCGCGGTCTGCCTAGTCGTCGTCACTCGTGGTCACCGCACACTTTCATGTGGATGGATCCTCTTGGAGCAGGAACCACCAGGCTTAGCTGCCCCGACCTCCCCTGCCCCTCCCCCTGGGGATGAAAGCTCTACAGCCAGCTGCAAATACGACCTCTTGTTTTGTCACCGGTTCAAGTGCACGGAGGCTCCCCGCGGCTCCGCATGTCCCCATGGTTCACCTCTGTCCTGTTTCTTGGAGGCAGTCTACACAGCGCCACCTTGGTGGGTTTAAACCAGCAGCAGATTCTTTGATGCTGCCCCTGCTGCTGGCAAGGGAGCTTTAAGCTTGCCCCCTCTTTGAACCTGGGCAGGTTTGAGACTTGTATGAACCAGCAGACCATATTTAGGCAAAATGACACTACAGGACTTGTAAGGCCACCCCTGAATTTTTATAGGGGTTCTTGAGATTGAACTGAGGACCCAGCACTTTTGAGGAAGGGATTTGACCAGCTGAGCCACCGTACCACACCCCCACTGAGCCTTAACTCTTTTTATTTTTAAATATAGCAACTCACTTTTGTTCATACTGAGTCTGCTTTCTTAGTGACACTTCTCCAGTTTTTTTCCTGGATGAATAAGCCGCTATTACGTTGAAGTCCGTGTTTGAAGATCCCAACGTTGTGATGACTCATGGATACCTTTTTCTTGTAATTTTCAGTCATTTTGGTCCTTTTCCTGATATGTGCGGCAATTTGCTGAATGCTAGACATTGTAAATCTAAGAAATCATCCAGGTTCTAGCTCGAACAGTTGAAACATTTCCCCAACCTTTTAGCCAAGGGGCAAATGTATGATCCTAGCATCAGGGAGGTAGGGCCAGCGATTCTTGGGGCAGCCTGGTGAGCCAGCCTAGCTCCCAGAGTGTCAGGCTGGCAAAGGACCCATCATCTAAGTGAAAGGTGCTTGGTGAATGGCTCTCAGGTTGTCAGGTTGCTCGGCGTTTAAGAGCACTTACTCTTCTCCCAGAGGTCCTGAGTTCAAATCTCAGCAACCACATGGTGGCTCACAACCATCTCTAGTGAGGTCTGGTGCCCTCTTCTGGCCTGCAGGTATACAGGCAGGCAGAAAGCTATATGCTGTATACATAAATATTTTTTAAAAAAACAGTGTGTGTGTGTGTGTGTGTGTGTGTGTGTGTGTGCGCGCGCGTGCGCAGTACCCACAGAGATCAGAGGGGCGTCAGATCCATGGAGCTGGAATTATAGGCATTTGTGACCTCCCCGTATAGGTGCTGGGATCTGAACTCCATTTTAAGTGTGAGAAACTGAGGCACAAAGTGTTGAGATTAGTTCACGCCCCTCTCTGATCCTCAGCAACAACAGCCTGCCTTTCTGAGGTTGGGAGCCGATGAATAATTCATGAGACAGGAAGGCTCTCGGCTCAACCCAACCTTGGCTCCATCGCCCCACAGCCCTACAGAGATGAAGAAAAAATATTTTCCTTGTGCAGTCAGTGTGGTTCCGAGAGAGGGGATTCGGTTGGTAAGATGCCGTTTAAACGCATGCATTTCTCTGGCCAGCACCGCACTTAGAGCGGAAGGCGACGCCTAATAGAGGAGAGATTCTTTAATCTCTCCTCCTCGCGCTGACTTCCTAAATCTGAAACACACACCGCTTGCCTCTAACATATCCCGGAGGATCGGTGGATGCTGCCACAGGTTCACCTCTTCTTAAGTGTCTGTCCTTTCCAGAAGCATCTGTTATCGACTGTAATGGCGTGAGTCAGAACAAGCACATTGATATTCGTGTAGATATAACTGTCTCTTCCACAGGTGTCCCTGCACAATGTACGATTGCCTAATGAACCCTTAAGATAAAATGCTGCCAATGAGAACCAAGTTTGCGTCCCCTATAAAGAAAATGAACCCCATCAGGCTGGCAAACAGGAGCGGCAGCATCCTCGATATTTTTTAATGTGATGGCTTTCTTACTGCAGTTTCTGCAGGGGAATAATATATAGAGAAACGATGTTTCTCTTTTGTGATTACATTACCATATGGAGTAATTTTTCGTGACAGGGAGGTCATTCCACGGGATGAGTTCTACCACAGTGAGATGGAAGCCCGGTTCCGTGACAGCCAAGGACAGATTGACTTATTAAAATCATTACATTACAGATTTTTTTTTTTATATTAGTCTGCTTGCATTTGCTCTCCGGGAAGATTAAAAGCACGGGCGCGTCTGAAGAGCCCATCAGGAAACGGGGAAGGTAGAATTAGACAGAACGGTCATTATCACAAATGTGGAAATCATCTGGAAAGCTGGATTCGAGAGGGCAACGGTAAGGAGTCTCCTGAGCACAGAATTTAGAGAGCAGACTGGATAGGAGGGGTGAGCGTCAGGGTGGGGGAACCAGCCTCGTAGGATGAATAGCCGAATGTTTAGGAAAATCTCCCAGGCATGTGAACTTACGGCAAGCTTTGATGCTTTGAACAAAGTCAGCTATCCTGGACCATAAAAGGGAGAGCGCGCGCGGGGGGGGGGGGGGAGGGGGAAGCTGGCTCAACACCAGAGGGAGCCCCAAGCACCCCCTTTACTTTTTTCCAAAACCCCTATTCAAGGGTTGGGTTTGATGCATTCACTCATTCACTCATTCATTCATTCACTCAATCACTGAGCAAACTTTTGCTGACTCTGTCCATATGCAAGGACCAGAAAAGGATCAACAGTGTGTTTTGTGTTCTCAAACAGTCCCTGATCTGATAGGAGAGATGGGTAAGTGTGATACTGAGAGAAATGCCCTAGAAGGGGTGGTCATGTTCATTCCATCCACCAATGCTTAACGAGGGTCTACTGTGCCCTGAACTCTGTGTGCAGCACTGGGAGAGGAGAGGTCTGTGGGGTATCTGGAGTTTTAGAGGGGCAGATGCAGGGTAAACAAGGTGGACACTGTGGTTCAGCTTGCAAAGTCAGGGCAGCAGGAAGTCCCCCTCATAGTCCGGATCTGCACATACGGCTCTGATTGCAGAGGGGAGCCTGGAGCCTGGGAGGATCATCCCCAAGCCAATGGGATCTCAGGCTCCATCGTGACTGGGAGGTGCTTTGAGCACAGGTGCTTGTCATAGGCTGGTGTGGATGTTGGTATAACAATGATGGGGTCTAAACAGGGGTCTCGACCCACCATGTATATGATCAGAAGGCACCTGGTACCTCTTCCTGCTTTCAACAAATGGCAGGAAGTGGCCAGACATAATCAGCACACACACACACACACACACACACACACACACACACACGGAGTACTGGAGGGACGCCTCAACTGGGAAAGTGCCTGCTGCGTGAGCGTGAGGACCTAAGTTTGGATCCTCATCATCAGAGAGAGAGAGAGAGAGAGAGAGAGAGAGAGAGAGAGAGAGAGAGAGGAGAGAGGAGAGAGAGAGAGATGCATTTGTTCATGCCTGCCATTCCAGAACTTAGAAGGCAGACAAGAGAGACAGGAGGTTGCATGTCACTAGCCAGCAAGTCTGGCCCCTCACCCTTTAATGCCAGGTTTATGCCAGGTTCAGTGAGAGACCCTATCTTAAAGGGTGAGGTGACGGGCCAAAAAGTGGCTCAGTGAGTTAAGGGGTTTGGTGCCAAGCTTGAAGACCAGAGTTCAATCCCCCAGGGACCCATGGTGGAAGAAGAGTACTGCTTTCCTCAAGTTTCCCTCTGACCTCCACAGAGAGAGAGAGACAGACAGACAGAGAGACAGAGACCAGGAATGGGAAGCCGACTCAGCCACTGCCCCCAAGCAGACCGCCTGCCACCTGCTCTACATTGCGGTTCCCTCTTGCAAAACTCTAAGGGCGGAGTGCCTGCCTCTCTCATCCCCGTGAGGCCCAAAGCTAGCACAGTGCCTGCAACACAGAAGGTGGTCGATAAATAGACATTAACTGTTGACAGAGATGTAAATGAGCAGAGCAGTGGTGAGAATCGGTTTGGAGATTCCTCTAAAAGGCGAAAGAAACAGAACTGCCAGGTTGGGGGGGGGGGTTGTAATGCAGTCGACAGCGTGTTGGCTGAGCATGCAAGGGCTGAGGAGCCCTAGGACCCATTCCTAGCACCCGCAGAAACCTGGTCTGGTCCTGTGCGAGCCTTCAAACCTGCCGAGCGGGAGGAGGAATTGAGAGGCTTAAAAGCTCGTGCCCCAGTGGATGGTCTCACACCCGTGCACACACCTGTGGGTGTCACAAAAGGGATATGAGGGCGTGAAGCTGGGAGCTGGGTGTGGGAGTACGGACCATAGCTGGAGAGGGGAGATGGGAGGGGGATATGATATTTCATTGTGTGCACGTATGAAATTCTCAAACAATATTTTTAAATAGATGCTTGCCTACCCATCAAGTCACAGACCAGTCTGGAACACATCCACACACTAAGGACTACCTAGGTCCCCGCAATCCTTCCGTGTGTGCATCCAAAAGAAAAGAAGCCTGTGTGTCACAGAATCCTCATGTCCCCTCCAGCCCTGTCCTCGACAGCCAAGATTCAGAACCGGCCTAAGGATGCGGCCTCGGATACACAGATGAGGGAAGGTTGTATGGGCACACAAGAGAAATTCCCTCAGCCCTTCAAAGGAATGAAACCCCATCATTTGCAACACTGAGGACTGGACCCGCCTGAGGACACTGCCCTAAGGGACATAAGCCGGGTGTGGACCTCATGACCTCATGACACAGGTGAAATGTTAAAAAAATAAAAAAACAAACAAACAAAAACAACCTTCAAATTCATCGAAATCAAGAGCAGAAAAGAGGCGTTGCCTGTGGGATCAAAAGAGAGCAGGAGGGCCCAAGGGGCTGTCGTGATGCAAGAAATTCCAGTTAGAGTGGAGGAGCCTTTGAGGTAGACAGTACAATGTGATGTCTACTGTTAATAGTGAACAACACCATGCGTGTGTATCAAAAGTGCTAAGAGGGAGGGTTTGAAATCTTCACACCACAAAAAGGAAAATAAAGCATAATTATGGGAGGTGATATTTTAATTAGCATAATTTAATTATTCTATAACACAGGTGTACAGAAACACAACAGATACAATTATCAGTAACCAATAAAGGCTAAAATGCAAATACTTAAGTAAATGTGTAATGAATGGCCAGATGGTGCTGTTGGGTTAAGAAAAGTGACCTGACAAATGCTCTAGTGCAATTGTTCTCAACCTATGGGTCATGACCCCTAGGGGTGGGGGGGATGTCAAATAACCCTTTCACA
The DNA here is from genome assembly GCA_964023405.1 of Apodemus agrarius. Taxonomy (NCBI): domain Eukaryota; kingdom Metazoa; phylum Chordata; class Mammalia; order Rodentia; family Muridae; genus Apodemus; species Apodemus agrarius. The sequence continues at coordinate 13,154,647 of OZ030009.1, read as the reverse complement.
GAGTCACCTAAGACCACTCTCCATATCAGATATTTACATTATGGTTCATAATGGTAGCAAAATTGCAGTTATGAATTGGCAATGGAAATAATTTCTATGGTTGGGGTCACCACGCCACGAGGAACTGTATTAAAGGGCTGTAGCATTAGGCTGTGTCACTGCTTTATAGCCAATGTCAGCAGTGGGGACAGGAAGGTGTGGACAAAGTTAACATGCTGGTCTGGGATTGCTCCAACCCTAGTTACTTTCATTGCTACTTTGTAACTGTGATTCTGCTACTGTTACGAATCCTAATGGAAATATCTGTTTTCTGAAAGGGGTTGAGACCCACAGGTTGAGAATTGCTGGTCTAGATAATCTAGGGTGCTGTGAAGGTTTATATATGCTCCTCACAGGGAGTGGCACTATTAGGAGGTGTGGCCTTGTTGGAGGAAGTGGGTCACTGTGGGGATGGGCTTGGAGATCTTCCTCCTAGATGCCTGAGCATGCCCGGTCTGTTCCTGGCTTCCTTCAGATGAAGATCTAGAATTCTCAGCTCCTCCTGTACCATGCCTGCCTGGATGCCGCCATGCTTCTGCCTTGATGACAATGGACTGAACCTCTGACCCTGTAAGCCAGCCCCAATTCAATGTTGTCCTTATAAGACTTGCCTTGGGCCGGACGTGGTGGCTCACGCCTGTAATCCCAGCACTTGGGAGGCAGAGGCAGGCAGATTTCTGGAGTTCAAGGCCAGCCTGGTCTACAGAGTGAGTTCCAGGACATCCAGGACTACACAGAGAAACCCTGTCTCGAAAAAACAAAAACAAAACAAAACAAAACAAAACAAAACAAAGACTTGCCTTGGTCATGGTGTCTGTTCATAGCAGTAAAACCCTATCTAAGACAGGCGCCATCTTCATCTCAGATCCTTAATAACAGCAACAAAGACCCCCTTCTCCTTCTCCAAATACAGTCACAGCCCTAGGCTCTGTGACACAACTGAGCTTAATGAGGTGGGCTCAGCCCTTGGTATTTTCCAGATAGGATGCTATGAACTGGTAATTTGTCAAAGGACTCTTCAGTGAGCATCTCAAGTCACATCAATTACTGGAATTCTGGAATGTTCTTTTAAGAATATGGTCCTGAGCTGAAGAGATGGCTCAGCCATTTAAAAAGAAAAGAAAGGCTAACTCACCACTAAAACAGGGTCTCACTCAACTGTCCATACTGGCCTTGAACTCCTAGGCTTGAGCAATATTCCTACTCAGCCTCCTGAGTAGCTGAGACTGTAGGTGTTTGCCACCATGCCCAGCTTACTAGAATGCTCTATTTCCCTTCTGTGTGTGTTTTGTCTACTCTGAAGTAGCACGTGATAAGCATCTCCAATGGCATGGAAGTCAGGATGCGTGAAACGCTCCCAGGTAAGACAAAACTAAAAACTCCCAAAACATCTAGTGGACCTGGGTCCTGAAGTGGAAAAGCACAGTATGACTTGGTGTGGAAACTGAGGCACGCCGAGAGTGACTGACAGGTCGCCTCGGGCCCATGTTGAGATGCCTCTGAAATGTGGTGGGGCTACTGTACCAGAAGTCCCAGGTTTGGATCCCAGTCGTGTTCCCTTGGAGCCGTAACTATAGGCTCTGTGTACGGACTGGTTCTAGTTACAGTCTCAGCCCTGTGACACGCGGAAGCTTACACGATACAACAGAGGAAGAAAAGCTGACTTCAAAATGGCGTGCGGTTCCAGTATTTATATTCTCATACTCATCCCCGTCCTCTCTCCTCACATGATCCAGACTAGCCTTGAACTCGTAGCCAAGGATGACCTTGAATGAACTGAGTCTCCAGCCTCCATCTCCCAAGTGCTGGGAATACAGGTGTGCGCCATCGTACATACCCGGTTATGCAGCATTGGAGGTGGAACCCAGGGCCTCATTCAGGGCCAGCAAGCACTCTCCCCAATGACCTACATCCCGATCCTTGATTCTCTTTAACAACTGGGTCATTGTATTTTTGTATGGCCACAGAGCATGCCCGAGCTAGCCTGGTAAAAGGACAGTAGGGACGTCTGGAGATCTGAGTTGCTCTCTAGGCTGATTGCCCCATGTCAGATACCAATAGCCAATATGGCAACATGGGAGGGTCAGTGCGGAGAAGAACCTCCCTGCTGGACCCGTCTAAGTCTCTCTCCATAGGGAGCTGAGTAAGCGTGTACCGCGCCATGCCTGTAAAGGCACAGTGGTTTTACCGTGACAGATAACTGATGCGTAAAATATGTCACTCTTCTCCGTTAACAGGATCTAAGTCACAATTCGAATCAGTCGCTGCTATTTCCAGTTGTCATTGCTCTGTGAGTGAGAGGCGCTTTATGCCTGAGAGTCTTTCCTTCGTGATTGAGTATTTTGATTGGCTTAGACAGAATCGGCAACCCCGGGAGACCCGGGATGACATATTGTAGGTACAGATTAGGTGCAGCAGGTGTGGAGGCGCTGAGAGTGGGGCGGAGCCCCGTGGCTTCTGTCCCTCCAGGAAAGCTATGTTAGGGCTGGGTATGGGGGACTGGGGAGGTGGCTCTGTTTTGTAAAGTGTTTGCTCTTCAAGCATGAGACCTGAGTTCAGATTCCCATGATTCAAATTAAAAAAAAAAAAAAAAGGCACAGACGTATACTCTGTAGTCACAGCACTGGTGAGAGAGAGAGGCAGGTGTGTCCCTGATAGTCACTGGCCAGCCCCTCTAGACTGTCAGTGAGCTCCAGGTGCAGTGAGAAAACCTGTATTAATCAATCAATAAATCAATCGATCAATCGGTTAATCAATAAATAAGTAAATAAGTGGAGGGAGATTGAGGAAAACATCTGGCATTAACCTCTAGTTTCCATATGGAGTTCACACGCTTCTGGGCACATACCACATTACACACACCAAGAGTCGACACAAAATCACCTTAAAGGGTCATATCATTCATGCCCCTGCCGTTAAGCTGCACATTACCAGTTCCATCACAGACCGACCTTAGCAGAGTCCCCTACCTTATTCTCCACTTAGGCCCCAGGAGTCACACTCTAAGAGCCCAGCAGTATGGTCATGGGCATGGGATTCTACAGCATCCCGTCCCACCCCCACCCCCAGCCCCACACCCAGCCCCAGCCTCCTCCCACCCCAGTCCCACCCCAGCCCAGCCCCGCCCCCAGCCCCGCCCCGCCCCCACCCCGCCTTGGAGCAAAAATAACAATAGCATGTGCTTCTGGCTCTGTCATTGGACCCGTGAGGTGGGGGCACACTCACTGAGGTGCTTATCTCTAGCCACCCCAACAACGGTGGTTCCCACCCACCCTGTCAGCGCTCCTCACAAATATTTAAAGCCCGCTTCAGTCGCCGACGGGCTTCGCTTTCTGCCATCGCAGAGAGATCGGAAGCAGATGGCGTACGGAATATTCCTTCTGCTTAAAACTAAAAATACGATTATTTGGCCTTTCAGCCTTTTTTTTTTCTTTCTTTCTTTTTCTAGATAAAGCATTCTCTAGGAGTCTGGGGTGCGAGAGGGGGACACACAGGGGCGTGAATGCACTCAGTCCACTGTTCCTACGAAGCAAGCTTCCATCATCTGAAGCCATCTCCCCCTCCTTCTGTGTGTCTTTAGGGAAGCTACTTAACTACTCTCAGCCATGCTTTCTACTGCTACAAGGCTAGCTGCTTCCCCTCATAGGATCCTTTGAAGAAGTAATTGGCATCGCTATTATTGGCCTCCATTTCTGAGTCCAAAAGACAGTCTAGAGTTCCGGAATTACATGAATCCCATTCAAAGACAATCATCTTGTGGCATTATAGCTTTGGGCATCCATCCCAGTCTCCCTCTCTCCCCCAGGTAAAAGCTGACACCCTGTGGGACTCGGTGGGTGGGATCCGAGCCAAGGTTAGAAGGACATAAGTTCCGGGAATGCTGGGGACAATGGTGTACAGTTCCCAAGAAAGGAGCAGGTTCGACACATTCACTGCTGGCCAGGAGGACGGTGGGACGGACAGACGGATGGGGGGGAGGGGGCATGAGCAGAGAGACGGACAACGAGGGCCCCCGGGGCAGGACAGGGTAAGATCTGCTCAGGTTGCTGAGGAAGGTGGGGACGCTAGGGGGCGACAGAGCTGAGGAAAGACAAGAGCGGAAGTGCTGAGGAGGCTTGTGGGGTCAAAGGTGCACAAACAGAAGTACAGCGAACCCCAGCCTTGTACAGATCTGAGCGGTTACTCTCCACCCTGTCAATCAATGCCCCTCGCTAATATGCAAAGCCTTGCGAAAGGTGACTGCAATCAGGTATTGAGAAAGGGCCGATTGGGGCGGTGGTGGCGCAGGCCTTTAATCCCAGCACTTGGGAGGCAGAGGCAGGCAGATTTCTGAGTTGGGGGCCAGCCTGGTCTACAGAGTGAGTTCTAGGACAGCCAGGGCTACACAGAGAAACCCTGTCGAGAGAGAGAGAGAGAGAGAGAGAGAGAGAGAGAGAGAGAGAGGAATGCTGACCGACTTTTGAAGGAAGAGCCAGCAGGACTCTTATCATAGGATATGGACCTGGACAGGACACGAGGGCTCTAGGAGGCCACCAAGGGTAGTGGCCTGAGTGTCAGTATTAACACATGAGGACTCAGCCATTCCACTGACTTCCTCTCCCGACTCTACCTGCCTCTCTTCCTCTCCTGGTCCCCTCTCTGGTGACAGCATCTACTAACAGCTGTTTCCCGATGCTTCCGAGGCCCCTGAATTTGTTTTCTCAATCACGAATTTCCCAATTTGATGCAGCTGATATTTACATACTCAGTTGCCGTCTGACTCCCCGTGGGAATTGGAGGAGCACCGTTACAAACCACAACTGTGTGGCCAGAACAGCTCTGGAGGCTGCAAGTTCAAGAGCTGGGTGTCAAGTTTAGTCACTTCTGAGGGCGGGGAGGAAGAACCTCTCCCAGGGTACCTGGGGTCCACTGGCAATGGCTGCCCACCCCACCCCCACCCCACCCCACCCCACCCCCGCAGTCTATACAGTTATCTGTGCTTCCCACTTTACATGGCTTCTCCCTGGGTTCATGTTTGTGACTAAATGCCCTCCTTCCCTTTTTAAGACCTTTATTGTGGGCAAGTGGACCGTGCCACCAGACAGAAGATCTGGTAAGACTGCAGCAGCCTCAAGACCTCAGGAATCCTCATGGTTGAGAACAGCAGGTGTTGGAACCAGCTCTCAGCCAGGCTTTCCACCTGTTCTGGAACGTGTAACCATGACACCCCACGGAGAGGACCATGACAACCCGTCACACAGGGACAACACCGAAAGTCCTTCCCCGTGCAAATAAAGCATCCCTAACCTCTCAGACTGACCCAATGGGATGCATCTACCCCTGGATCCCACCTTACCCCCAAAAATGTTTGTGAGGCCACCGTCCAAGGCCACCATCCACCCGGAATATAAGTGCACAAGTGTTTTCACCAAGGATCGTCTCAGGGTGGTTGCTTTATTAAACTGCACCACTTTGGGGAAGAGTTTTCTCTGCTGAAGTGTTCCCCGTTCTTCGCCGGACTGAAGCTCCGCCCAGCAGCCCCACCCCCACCCCCACCCCCGCAGCTGGTAGCTGAAGAAATCCGGCTGCCTGCCCAGCCCCGGCTTCCCTTCAGACCTCTGTAATACTTCGGCCATTCCAAGCCAGGCCAGAGCCCCTAGGAACCTTTTAAACTGGCAAGGCTCGGGATCCCTACTTTACACCCTGTCTCCCCTGAGCACAGAGCCCGAGAATTTACCTTTGTGTGCACACATGCTCATGTATATTCTTGCAATGTCTGTGTATGCACACATGAGCATTTATCTGCGAGTGTGTGAGTGCATTCATGTGTGTGTGTGTGTGTGTGTGTGTGTGAGAGAGAGAGAGAGAGAGAGAGAGAGAGAGAGAGAGAGAGAGAGAGAGCCTTTGGTAAGGCCATCCTTTCCCACCTTGTTTGAGGCGGGGTCTCTGTTGTTTTTCTTGGACTAAGGCCAGAGCATCTGACATTCCCCGCCTGTCATCCCTACCCAAGGGGCACTGGGATCTTGGGCCTTACTCTACTTCCTCCAGTCTTTGGGTATGTCTGGGGATTCGAACTCAGTTCTCATGCTTACACAGCAAGCTCTTTTCCCACTGATGCATCTTCCCAGCCCTCCTCCTCCCTTAAGGATATTATTAATAGTCCCGTGTGAGGCTATTAATAGCCTCATCTTAACTTAAATAATTGGATCTGCCATGATCCTCTTTTTCAAATAAGCTTGTGTTCTGAAGTCCTTGGCATTTCAACTCTGATACATGACTTTTCCAGGGCCACATGCCAATCCATGTCTTCCCTGTAGAACGGTGTGTTCTCAGCCTGTGTGTTACAACCCCTTTGGGG
>OZ030009.1:13130771-13143271 GCA_964023405.1 Apodemus agrarius | reverse complement strand
GGGTGAGAGACAGGAGTGGGAGGAGAGCGGAGCCAGAGCAGACAGAGCAAAAAGGTTGAGGGGGGAGAGAAGTGGGGTACAGGGAAAGCTGGCTCTGCCTCGGGGTTAAGCACAGCCTTACCTAAGGGCCCGGTAACAGCCAAGAGAAGGCACAGAGGCTGCTCAGCTACTCCCGGCCTTCTTTCTCCTGTCCTCTACCTCCCCCTGCTGGACTCCAGGCGCAATAACCACCGTTAATCCAGAAAGACGCAGCTCCGCAGGCTTGAGCTTGGAAAGCCTCAGGAATGAAGAACGCAGTGCGGTTCCTAAGGCCCCAATCAATGCAGAGTGGGCACAGAGAATTAAAAAGACACTAAAGAATAATGTAATTCCAGTTCTAGAGCTCCAGACAATGAGGTACTGTGCTTGGCCTGAGGGTGGGGTAATCAAGGCCTAGCTCCTGTTCTACTGACGAGGTGCATCCCTCCCACGTCGATAGTCCTCCACGACGCCCCTGAGCATCAGCATTACACAGAGCACGGTCTCAGGAGGAAGGCATCTTGAGGGAGCACGGCCAGAGCGATGCCCAGTTGCATCTTCATGGTGCAAGATAGTGAGGGCCCCATCAGTACCCCTAAGGGCTCAGCAGGTCAGTCCTTCTAAAGCAGCAAGCATTACACTGGCCATCATAGCGAAAACCACCATCCACCTCCAGCTGGTGAGCACCAAACATGTTGGGAGCATGGAGATTCATACTTCCATTCTGCCTAGCCTCAGTCAGCCCCAGAAGATTCATGTTCCACACTGTCCAAGGAACAGAACATTGTTTCACTCACCACAGGATGATGGCTCCATAATCCCACTGAGCTGAAATTACTTTAAGTTAAAAAAAATGTATCGTCTGGGCATAACCCACCAAACATTGTAAGTTAGCCCAATTCACCTTCAACATGCTGAGAACTCTGTAGATCACACAGGTGAGCAAGCCCGTGGTACACAAGATGTGTATGTATGCTCCAGAGAGTTCACGTGTGTACAGATGTTCACGCACATGTATGCACATGTGTGCACATGTGTGCATATAGTGGCCAGGGGTCAGCTTTAGATGTTGTTCTTAAGGGACCAATCCATGTCATTTTAGGGAGTTTTATTATGATTTATTATTATTATTATTATTATTATTATTATTATTATTATTATTGTGTGTGTGTGTGTGTGTGTGTGTGTGTGTGTGTGTGTGATCGCCTAGAACTGGGGTTACAGGTAGTTGTGAGCTGCTATGTGGGAGCTAGAATTGAACCCTGGTCTTCGAGAAGACCAGCCAGTGTTCTGAATCACTGAACCATCTCTATAGCACCTTCTATTATTCTTTTAATATCCACTTCATTTATTTCTTCCATGATCTTTATTATTTCTTTCTATCTACCGATTTGGGGTTTAACTTGTTCTGCTTAATCTAGGACCTTGAGATAAAGTATTAAGTTGTTTCTTTAGAATCTGGCTTTTTAGACGTTTATTTAACGTACGTGTGTGTGTGCATATGCACACATGCACCCATGTGCCCTCTCATGCACACATGCCATGCTGTACATGTAGAGATCCAAGGACAGCCTGAAAGAGTCAGTTGGCTCTCTGCCTCCATCTGTGGGTCCTAAGAATTGAACTCAGGCCACCAAGGCTTGGCTGCAAGTGCCTTTACCCTCTGAGCCATCTCGCTGGCCCGAACATTTTTTTATTTTTTAACATAATCACTCGTAGTTATACTTTCCCTTTTCTGAACTCCCTTTGCTGTAAGCTAACCATTCTGATAAGCTGTTTTCATTTTTTGTTTTATCCCAGGAATTCTTCCAATTCCTCCCTGATTTTGCCAATGACTCTATTAATCATTCAATCATGTAGTGGTTAGTATCCATGTATAAGGAGTGTCTGTTACTACTGATTTTGAGGGATGGGGAGTTTGTTTTGGTTGGTTGGTTTTGTTTGTGGTTTTTGGAGGTGTTTTTATGCCAAGGCTGTGCTCCATTCAATGTTCTGTGGCCAGCTGCGTGTGTATTTCACAGCTACTGGGTAAAATATCCTGTAGACGATCTGTGACTGCATTAGATCTATAGTGCAATTTAAGTGAAAGAGTTTTTAGCCTGAATGATCTATTTGAGTTGGAATCCCACACGGTGATATCCAGACATATTTGTCCCTTTACTTCCAACAGTGCTGTTTCGTGAGATTGATCTTCTCAATGTTCGTTGCATGCATATTTAAAATAGTGACATCTTCTCAAGGGGCTCTCCCTTTATAAACAAGCAGTGGCTACGATTATCTCTGGTTAATTTTGTCTGCAGTTTACACTGCCAGGTCTGAGGGTTGCACCGCCTGGTTGTTTTTAACTCGGCATCTTGACTTCACCGGTTCACAGCTGTCTGTGTGTGCCTTTGCCTGTGAGGTGTGTTCTCTCACAAAGGATGAGCACTTTGGCCTTGTCTTGCTCTTCTCCTGGGTTTTGTTTACCCAGTCTGCTACTCTGTATCGCTATGTTGCTTATGGAGAGGGTTCCTGCAATCCCATTGGCCATTTTTTCAGGGTTGGTTCAAACACTTTATTCTAATCTATTCAAACTAGACCCCTAGTCTACAGTCTTGGATATGATCAAGTATTTCCTAATTCTCATTTATCCATTGATTCTTTCCCACAGAACCTATTCCTGCCTACGTTGCCCTGGCTGAGATAACTGCTGATCACAGGCTGCTCTACTTAGCACTTGCTTGACGAGGTCTTTGTTTCCTTATAAATCTTTAAAGATCACTGGATATAAGCACCTCAGTCGGCAATTATTGACTTTCAAGGCTTACAATATATCGCTGCACGAATTTCCAGCTTTTAAGGTTTCCTGGTGTTACTCTGATGAGCTTTCCTTCTATCTTCGAACCGTCTTTGTTCTGCAGTCTTGGCATTCTAAGTCTGTGTTGTAGAGTTCATGTCTGTCTGTCTGTCTGTCTGTCTGGGGTCCTAATGGGTAATATGCTTGCCTGTCTGTTTCTTCCCCAGACTTGAGAACTTTGCTGCTATAATTCAATGAGTAGGGTTGCTATGCATTTAGTTTTCATCTCAACTCATACTGGCTCCTTGGGTTGTGTTATAGTGTATGCACTCCCACTTCAGTCTCCTCAGTAACCCAGTAACACACTCGCACACAATTGCATCTGGCCCAACCAAAATAGCTTTTAATTTATTTGGTTATAGGCTATTAATTATATAATAGATAGCAGTTGATGGATGATGTATTTTTGCCTTGGGGATCATGCAATCTAAGCACATGTTCTACTATTGAGTCACGTACTTATTCTACTATTAAGTCACATCCCCAGCCCTTCTGTAATAACTTAAAATTAATTTAAAGGTTATCGAAGAGTGAACAACCCTCATCAGTACTGTATGAGCACATGTCAAATTGTACCAAGCTCTGTGGTCAATTAGCTCATCCGACTCTCACGTTAGGAAACGAATATTCTTATCCCACTTTACTGATGAGAAAGAGACAACCCCAAGAGGTTAATCAATCCATTCAAGGCTGTGCAGGCAGCATGCGACAGGACCGGGATTAGAACCCAGGTGTCTGATTCCAAAGCCACATATACTGTCTCGTCTGCTACATTCAAAGGGTCAGAGCAGAAACCTTTAAGTCCAGAAATGGGGGAGGGGAGGAAAGAGAAGAGAAAATGAAGGGGACATGAGATGCTTCATGCAGGAAAATCTCCAAAGCATGGATAGAATTTTAAGAGAGAGGAGAGGAGATAAGCAGCTGGTATTTACTTAGAAAATGTTATAATCACTCACATAATAGACTCAGCCGTCAGAAGCCAGAGGCACTGCCGTCAACACACCATCCAGCACAAAAGGACCAGTGTGCTGACGATGTGCCTGGCCCGGCTGGGAGGAGATGTGATCCTCTTGGACGCATCATTCGTGCAAGGAATGACCAAGAACGTGGGTGACAACATCCCTGGGGAATTCTATCCTCCAAACCACTTCTCGGTGCCTGCTACCCTGCCCAGACCAAGCAGAACGCTCTAGAAAATGAAGGAGATAGAAAATAAAAGATCATACTCCTCCTTAGCCCCCTTCTTTCCTCCCTCGCTCCAGCTTCCAAGCTGTTTTAAAAGAAGGTTGAAGAGATGGCTCAGCAGTTAAGAGCACTGACTGCTCTTCTGAAGGTCCTGAGTTCAAATCCTAGTAACCACATGTTGACTCACAACTGTCCCTAATGAGATCTGACACCCTCTTCTGGGGTGTCTGAAGACAGCTACAGTGTACTTATGTATAATAATAAATAAATCTTTTTAAAAAAAGGTTGATTCTCTTGAGAATAGCCCAAGTCTATTTCAGACAGTTGACAGGTTCCTCCTAGATTTGGATATCCCTGTCTATCTGACCCACCAAATCCCACTTCTAAAGACCATTTCTCTATTTGTTTTTAAATCTCTCTCTCTTTCTCTCTCTATGTATGTATGTGTGTGCATGTGTGTGTTCTGTGTGCATGTGTGTGTGTGTGTGTGTGCATGTGTGTGTGTGTGTGTGTGCATGTGTGTGTTCTGTGTGTGTGTATGTGTTTCACACATGTTGGGGGTGTCAAAGGATAAACTATAGGAGTCACTTCCCCCAGGGATTAAACTCTGGCCATCAGACTTGGCACTGAAGTTTTACACACCGAGACACCTCACTGGCCTTAAGGACCTTTGAGAATCTTTTTTCTTTGTTTTGTGGAGCCAGAGGTCTCACTATGTAGCCAAGGCTAATCTCAAATTCATAGTATGGAAGTGCTAGGATTAGAGACACGCAGTGCCAGGCCTGGCATTTAAGGGATCTTTAAAACAGCCGTGCAGACCTGGTCAGGCCCCTGCTTCCTTTAATCCAGTGGTTCTCAACCCTCCCAACACCGAGACCCTTTAATACGCTTCCTCTCGCTGTGGTAACCCCACCCCCACCGTAAGATTGTTTAGATGCTTCCTCAAAACTGTAATTTTGCTACTCTTATGAATCGTAATATAAATATCCGATGTGCAGAATAACCTAAAATACGGATATGTAGCTCCCAAAGGGGTCGAGACCCACAGGTTGAGATTGCTGCTTTCATATCTTGTGATGGGCTAGGAACATGTCTCCACAGGTGAAGGAGCTCGTGTGCGAGCCTGAGGACCCAGGTTGAATCCTCCGGATACACATGGTAGGAAAAAAAACCAACTTTCAAAAGTTGTTGCCTGACCTCTGCATGCATGTCATTACATGTATGTATACACACACACAGACACACATATACATGCACACACATGCTAAACAAATAAATACAATTTAGAGAGTTTTCGAATATCTTGCTGACATTGGGCTTAAACACTACCTTCTATTGTACACTGCAATCTACAAGTCTCTGCACAGGTTTGTCTGTTTGACTGTAGCTACAACAAGCCCACAACAGTCCACATACACAAACATTCTCTCCCCACCCCCCCACTTTCACTGTACCTGCCCCTCCGAATCCTCCTAGAGCCTCCGTTCACATTCTCGTGCCAGTGAGAATTGCACCCCCATCTCTGCACCTCAGTCTTCTCATCTAGACAATGGGTGCATCAGTGGAGACAGGAGCAGGCACAGATGCTGAGTGCACGAGGACCCTAGGTGGCCTCGTAGCTCTTCTCCCAGATTTCCCCCCAATGCTGTTCAAGTGGCTCAGCCTTCTAAGAAAGTGGCTTGCTCACACTCGGTGACACAATCAGCTCTGTCAAGGCGTGCCTCTGAGGCTCCCACAATGGCTGCCTCCTCTGATTCTTGCCCTCACTGCACATTTCTCCTGCACACGCTTCTGTAGTCCCACCTGGCTCCTCCTTGATGTCCCCCAAGTGCCCCCCAGGGCCTTTGCACTTGCTGTCATGGCCATTACCCAAAAATCCACATGGCTTCCTTCTCCAAAACCCTAAGATCCTCTTCTAAGTGTGGGGCACAGCAGGACAGACATATCTCCCTTGTGTCAGTCACTCCAACATAGACATTTTTATCACAAGTTCGGACCAAGTTATCATCAGGAGTGTTGAGAAGAGACAGGACAGGGAGTCCTAACTTACACCATTGAAGGTATGAACTGAAGCTTCCTGTGTATTGTCAGGCCTCGGAGGAGTTAGCAACAAAGACCTCTCACACACGCCCAGCCACTGGCCAACACCTGCAAGTCCATATGTGGAGAGACACCTTTCCAGGTGTACTCAAGGGCTCAGAAAGACCCAGGGCAGCCCTGAGAGGAGTCCGGCGGACCTGAGAAACTGTCTGAACTGCTATTGGTCAGAGAGGCAGCCACACTACTGTGCTATGAACACCAGAGGGCAGTGTAGCTTCACGGAGCGTTTTGAAGACCCTGCTTAAGGGTCTGAGTTTGTTTCTGCTAACTGGGAAGAGGTCCCTCAGAAGAACCTGGGAGAGGGGGCTGACTCCAGTGTTGCCAGGATATAGCTATAGACACAAGCTCAAACAGACACACACACACACACACACACACACACACACACACCACGTACACATAACATGCAGAGCTTACATCAATCAGGTGACCTGGACTAAAGCCCCCCACTTCACCCACCCATGTAACTCTGAGCAAAGCTCTCTGCCTCAGTTTCCCCCTCTGTTCTCCTTGAAGAGAGTTCATGAGAACTAACTGATTTCAGTCCAGGGGATGGGCAGAGGGAACGTGCTTGGCACACATAGGAAGCCTGCGTCAATACCTCGGAATCCCGTCTACCCGCAGGCAGTGCAAAGTGACACTGAAGAATTAGCAGTGAGGTGTAAATGAGAAATGTCGCCTATAGGCTCATGTGTATAAACACTGAGTCCCCAGATAGTGGTGCTGTAATGGAAGGTTCTGGAACCTTAATGAAGTGTGTCACTAGCGCCTTGAAGTTACAGCCTGGACCCACTTCCTGCCTGTCCTCTGCTTTCTGACTAGAGGCGTGAAGTGACCAGTTACCTCACATACCTGCCACCATGACAGATTACATCCCCTCTAGCTGTAGCCAAAAGAGGCCTTTCCCCATTTAAATTAATGTTTGTCAGGTATTTGATCCCAGTTTTTTTTTTTTCTTTTAACTGACTAATGCATGAAGTGTGTCATCAAGGGGTTGGCGTCCTGGCAGTCTCATTCATATTCATTTGTTTTTTATTTTGTTTGACATGTCTGGGTTCTTTGCCTGCATGCATGGCTGTGCACCACATGCGTGCAGGAACCCAGAGGAGGGCGCTGGATCTGGAGTTACAGAGGGTCGTAGGCTGTCATGTGGATGCTGGGAATCGAACCAAGGTCCTCTGGAAGATCAACTAGTGCGCTTAACCACGGAGTCATCTCTCCAGCTCCACAGGTGAGAGGGACAATCAAGATTAACCATCACATGCAGGAAACCAAGCAGGGTGCCTGCAGCTCAGGAAGAGGCTCCTGTGGCATACTGACACACATAGGTAGGTAGATAGGGGCTGGAGAGATAGCTCAGCGGTTAAGAGCACTGTCTGCTCTTCCAGAGGACCTGAGTTCAATTCCCAGCAACCACATGGTGGCTCACAACCATCTGTGATGTGATCTGAAGCCCTCTTCTGGTGTCTGAAGACAGCTACAGTGTACTTACGTGCATAAAATAAATCTTTAGCTAGATAGATATCTAGATAAATAGGTAGATATCTAGATGGGTAGATATCTAAATAGATATCTGGATAGATGCATGCATGCATACATGCATATGAAATAAATGAATGAATGAATGAATGAATGAATGTAAATCCTCAAGAGAAAGCCAACTTCTGTCATCTAGCACAGAGACAGCCAGCATTTCACAGCCAGATAACCCAGGAAGGAGGTAATGTTTAAACAGAGTGGAGAAACGAGTAGAGATAAGCTGTGTACGCAAAATATGAGGCCAGGGAGCTCTCAAATGTACCTCAAGGGTCCTAGAGATATAAAACATAAGCAGGAAAGAAACAAAGGAAAGAAGGTGCCAGAGAAAAGCCAAAAGAGAACCGAGAGAAACCCCACAATCTCCGACGGCTGACACATCCTATACCAGTGACTAAACATACAAGTTCACATACGTGCAGTTTTACATTCTTTGTGTGTTCATATGTGTGTGGATGTGTGTGCTTGTATGCTCACGCACCTGTGCATTGAGGCCAAAGGTCAATCTTGGCTGTCATTCCTCAGGCACTATCCACTATCAGTAAGAGTTTTAAGCCAGGGTCTCTCACGGAACCTGGCGTTTGCCAAGCAGGCTGGCCTGGCTGGCCGGCAAGCCCTGGGAATCCGCCTGTCTCTAGTCTCCAGCTCTGGGAAGAGAAATCACCCTGCCTGGGTGTTTTACATTGGTTCTGAGTGGAACTCATCTTCACGCTGGCACAGCAAGCATTTTACCAACCGAGTCATCTCCTGAGTCCCAATTTTACATTTCCCTGACAGCTGCTTACAGGATAATAAAGAGACAGAAAGGGTTTGTTTCAATAACAGATTTTAATAAGGCATTTCCCAAATATTTCGATTTCAACACACGATCAAGCAAATCAAAACACTGAGATGTCTTCTATTTCTCCGGTGCCTTAGAAACATGGTGTGTAGCTGGGATTGGTGGCACAGGCCTATGAAACCAGATACTCAGGAGGTCTGTAAATCCTAAGCTTTCTCCTGCTAGAGGGAAGGTGAAGGCTGGCCTCAGCAAATTAGTGAGACCCTGATCAAGGCAAAAGGCAAAACATGGACTGGAATGTGGGTGGCCAAGTGGCAGTGTTCACTTAACACATCTGAAGCCCTAGACTCCAAGGTAGGAGAAATACGGGCTGGCCCAACACACAATTCTTCAATAAACTCCTGAAGGCAAGGCTGTTGAGGTGACTCAGAAGTTGAATGTTCAGACTCTTGAAGAGGACTCAGTTCCCAGCAATCACAAGAGGTGGCTTCCAACCACCTGTAGCTCCAGGTCCAGGGGATCTGATGCCCTCTTCTGGTCTCCACAGGCACTGCACTCACATACACATAATTTAAAAGACAACAAACCTTTTTAAAAACAATTTAATTTGTGGAAACAGACACACATTTCCAAATACAATAGCTCACTCTAAAGGCAAAATTAAAGTTTTAGAAGCTTCCAAAAGAGAAGAAGAAGGGTTCCCAGCAAGGAAACAAGACTCATATTGAGATCAGACTTGCTGGCCCAGGACATCCTTACCTGCCAGGGCTGTGAGTGACTGGGAATCAGTCTGCTCGACAGTCTCGTCCTTTTGAGGTAAGCATTGAATTTGGACATGAGCTCGCACTCAGTTCATCCTGGGGTCCTTTCAAAGTACACACAAGAGCCTTCTCCAACATTGGCCTTGGCCTGTAGTCACACTTGACTCACGGGGCTTCAAGCACCCAACCGGCTAAAACAGCACCAGCTTTGAGATGTGAAGATGCCTTCAGGCTGAAGCAGGCATCTCCAGTCTGCAGCCCATGCAGGATGCTTGTGTTTAACCGCATACAGCCAAAGAAAACTATGGAAGCCTTTGAGTGCAAGGTCAATGACTTACTTTAAAACGTTATAAATTAGGGGGAAGATATCTCAGGCAGTAGTTTGCCTCACAAACATGAGGATTGAGGACAGTGGCGGCACACGCCTTTAATCCCAGCACTTGGGAGGCAGAGGCAGGCGGATTTCTGAGTTCGAGACCAGCCTGGTCTACAGAGTGAGTTCCAGGACAGCCAGGGCTACACAGAGAAACCCTGTCTCAAAAACAAACAAACAAAAACAACATCATGAAGACTTAAGTTTGAGACCCCAGATACCACGCGGTAGCACACTCCTGTAACCCCAGCACTGGAGAGACAGCCTAACTTGCCTAGTGACTTCCAACCAATCAGAGAGCCTGTTTCAGAAAGCAAGGGGAGCAGCTCCTGAGAAACAACTGCTGAGTTTGACCTTTGGCTTCCACATGCACATGCACACAAACTTGCACACACAAACATATACATATATACGTACATGCATACCTACATATGTGCACAGACAAGTGCATGTGTGCGTGCACACATATATACATACGCACACAAACAGATGAACATCCAGAGACATGCCCACATGCATACAAAGTGCACACACACATATACTTACATACACACAGACATGTTGCGGGACATATTAAAAGAATAGCAAGTTCCCACACTATACCCAGCTACTCTCCGCCTGGCAGTCTCGCCTCCTCTAGCTAGCCCCAGCCAGCCGTCTTCCCTTCTCCAGTTCCCCTGCCTCAGTGCCTTCTCAGCCATAAAGCCCCTGTGGTCGGCGGTCCCAAATTCCAGTAACCCAGTAAGTCAAAACTCTTGAGGCTTATAATGAATCAGTCATATTTGTATAACAATAAATTCTCAACTCACAAGATGCCCACACAACAATTTCAGAGTCAATTGATAATGATACAAGCTGCCCACCTAGATTAGACAAGTTATCCCAATCATTCTAGCCTCATTATGTTCATAGATCCCTGTGGCTGTTTAAGGCCACTCAGAATCTGGATGGTCTTCCTCCCACTCTGTCTCCCTCCTCCCCCTCTTCCTGTCTCCTCCGTCTCCATCTCTGCCTCCCTTTTCCCTGTCCAATTGCAGGCTTCTTGTTGTATTGATATTTAGTGTGATTGGACAGGGAAAATTCTGCTACACAAACATGATCACATGTACACATAATGAGAAATGCTGAGGACTTTGTGACTGAGGTTGTTTGTTTTGTTTCTGTGGCTCAATCATGTGGTTTTGAGTATGTGGCTTTGTGGATGACAACGTGGTACTGTAATATCAAAAGGTTGGAGATATTTGCAGTCTCTCTGGCCCCTGGAAGTGGCCGTGACCTCCATGTCCAGCACACGTGGGGTGAGAGGACAGGCGATCTCTTCCCAAGAGTAATAGCAGTGGACTGGAGTCTCCTGAGCCAACTGCCTGTGGCATTCTGGAAGCTTCTCTCTGCTCCTCGACCACCAGCCCCCTGTTCTGTGGTCTCACTGAATCCCCTCAGCACAGGCATCTCACTACTCCAGAGAGACAGCCTCATGTATCTATCACTGTGCGACTGGCTATTGGACACCTTTCCATTGAGCTGAAACTGGGTCTCTGTGTCGCAGGATCAAAGAATGGCATGATCAGAGTGAAAACTTGCCACCAACGCCAGCTCTGTGCCCTCATTTTGGAAACCGGGCAGTGGGGTTCCAAAGGAAAGCAGGCTCTGCAGGTTACACTCACAGTTTCAACACAGCACACATCACGGGTACTCCAGCCTTGCAATGCATGCGAGCATGCGCACGTGTGCACACACACACACACACACACACACACACACAATAATAATATCAAAGTAAAAAACTGTCAATTTAAGAAGAGTTGGAGGAGACATGGGAGGGGCCTGGAGGGAGGGAAAGGGGAAGTGAAATAATTATATTTTAATTTAAAAATTGTGCTTACCTTCTTTGGATTTTTTTGTTTGTTTGTTTGTTTGTTTGTTTTCGAGACAGGGTTTCTCTGTGTAACCCTGGCTGTTCTGGAACTCACTCTGTAGACCAGGCTGGCCTCGAACTCAGAAATCCGCCTGTCTCTGCCTCCCAGAGTGCTGGGATTACAGGCGTGTGCCACCACCGCCCGGCTATTTTTCTTTTTTCTTTTTCTTTTTTTTTTTTTTGTTTGTTTTTTGTTTTTTGGTTTTTTTGTTTGTTTGTTTGTTTGTTTGTTTGTTTTGGTTTGGTTTGGTTTGGTTTTTTGGAGACAGGGTTTCTCTGTGTAGTCCTGGCTATCCTGGAACTCGCTCTGTAGACCAGGCTGGCCTCAAACTCAGAAATCCGCCTGCCTCTGCCTCCCAAGTGCTGGGATTAAAGGTGTGCGCCACCACGCCCAGCATGCTTACTTTCTAAAATAGATAATAATAATGAAGCAAAAGGACAATTGTGCTGTCATATGATAAACTGCATGTATCCAGGTATAATTTTTCTTTAAATTGGGGTGGGATACGATCACTACATCATGGTTCAGAGCCAGCTTCATAGGATAAAGCCTACAGGGCTGACAGGCCCCATGAGGGGAATGGGAGGGCTATTTCTCCCAGAAGGCATACTCCCAGCTGCGCACCCTGCTTCCCTCAGTTGACAGGGCCAGCACTGGACATTTGGGGTGTAAGAAAGGAAAGAGGGGTTAGCTCCCCCACCCTGAGTGGCTGCCAGGGTCCTCGCTTCTAACTCAGCTCCAACTTGATCCCACTGCTGTCAGGATTCAGGGAAGCCACAGTGCGGCTGCCAGGCCCGCCAGCCACCCAGCACTCCTCCTGCGCACCCACTACCCTCAGCAGCCGCCCACACACACGCCGAGTCAGGCAAGCTGGGTCTTACAGTTCAGATGGCGTCTGCCCGGACTCAGCTGTAGGGAATGTCATGGGTAGCACCCTGACCGGTGCCTTCAGTGGGGGAAACTCAGACCCACCCAGCAGGCCCCTGCCTGCCCT
>OZ030009.1:13118271-13125771 GCA_964023405.1 Apodemus agrarius | reverse complement strand
CTGTCGGATGTGGAGTTGGTGAAGATCTTTTCCCACTTTGTTGGTTGCCGTTTTGTCCTTCTGACAGTGTCCTTTGCTTTGCAGAAACTTTGTAATTTTATGAGGTCCCATTTGTCGATTCTTGATCTTAGAGCATAAGCTATTGGTGTTCTGTTCAGGAACTTTTCCCCTGTGCCCAAGTCCTCCAGGGTCTTCCCAAGTTTCTTTTCTAATAGTTTCAGTGTGTCTGGTTTTATGTGGAGGTCCTTGATCCACTTGGAGTTGATCTTAGTGCAAAGAGATAAGATTGGATCAATTCGCATTCTTCTGCATGTTGACTTCCAGTTGAACCAGCACCATTTGTTAAAAAGGCTATCTTTATTCCACCGGATGGTTGTGGCTCCTTTATCAAAGATCAAGTGACCATAAGTCTGTGGGTTAACCTCTGGGTCTTCAATCCTGTTCCATTGATCTGCTTGCCTGTTGCTATACCAATACCATGCAGTTTTTAACACAATTGCTCTGTAGTACTGCTTGAGGTCAGGGATATTGATTCCCCCAGAAGTCCTTTTATTGTTGAGAATAGTTTTAGCTATCCTGGGTTTTTTGTTGCTCCAGATGAATTTGAGAATTGCTCTTTCTAGATCTATGAAGAATTGAGTTGGGATTTTGATGGGGATCGCATTGAATCTGTATATTGCTTTTGGCAAGATGGCCATTTTTACTATATTGATCCTGCCAATCCAGGAGCAAGAAATATTTTTCCATCTTCTGAGGTCTTCTTCGATTTCTTTCTTCAAGGACTTGAAGTTCCTGTTGTACAGATCTTTCGCTTGTTTGGTTAGAGTTACGCCAAGATACTTTATGTTGTTTGTGGCTATTGTGAAGGGTGTTATTTCCCTAATTTCTTTCTCTGCCTGCTTGTCCTTTGAGTACAAGAAGGCCACTGACTTGCTTGAGTTAATTTTATAACCTGCCACTTTGCTGAAGTTGTTTATCAGCTGTAGAAGTTCTCTGGTGGAGTTTTTTGGGTCGCTTAGGTAAACTATCATATCGTCTGCAAATAATGATAGTTTCACTTCTTCCTTTCCAATTTGTATCCCTTTGACTTCCTTATGTTGTCTAATTGCTCTTGCTAGAACTTCAAGTACTATATTGAAAAGATATGGAGAGAGAGGGCAGCCTTGTCTAGTCCCTGATTTTAGTGGGAATGCTTCAAGTTTCTCTCCATTTATTTTGATGTTGGCTACTGGTTTGCTGTAGATTGCTTTTACTATGTTTAGGTATGGGCCTTGAATTCCTGCTCTTTCCAAGACTTTTAGCATGAAAGGATGCTGAATTTTGTCGAATGCTTTTTCAGCATCTAATGAGATGACCATGTGGTTTTTTTCTTTCAGTTTGTTTATGTAGTGGATTACATTGATGGATTTCCGTATATTGAACCATCCCTGCATCCCTGGGATGAAGCCTACTTGATCATGGTGGATGATCGTTTTGATGTGCTCTTGGATTCGGTTAGCAAGAATTTTATTTAGTATTTTTGCATCTATATTCATAAGAGAAATTGGCCTGTAGTTCTCTTTCTTTGTTGGATCTTTTTGTGGTTTAGGTATTAGCGTAATTGTGGCTTCGAAGAATGAGTTGGGCAGTGTCCCTTCTGTCTCTATTTTGTGGAATAGTTTGGAGAGTATTGGTGTTAAGTCTTCTTTGAAGGTCTGGTAGAATTCTGCACTAAAACCATCTGGTCCCGTACTTTTTTTGGTTGGGAGGCTTTCTATAACCCCTTCTATTTCTTTAGGGGTTATGGGACTATTTAGCTGATCTACTTGATGCTGATTTAATTTTGGTATTTGATATCTGTCTAGGAAATTGTCCATTTCCTCCAGGTTCTCCAGTTGTTTTGAGTATAGACCTTTGTAGTAGGATCTGATGATGTTTTGAATTTCCTCAGTTTCTGTTGTTATGTCTCCCTTTTCATTTCTAATTTTGTTAATTTGTATACTGTCTCTGTGTCCTTTGGTTAGTCTGGCTAAGGGTTTATCTATCTTGTTGATTTTCTCAAAGAACCAGCTCCTGGTCTTGTTGATTCTTTGTATGGTTCTCTTTGTTTCTATTTGATTGATTTCAGCCCTGAGTTTGATGATTTCTTGTCATCAAGGTATTCCATGACAAAACCAAATTTGCACGATATCTTTCCACAAATCCAGCCCTACAAAGGATAATAGGGGGAAAACACCAAGACAAGGACGGAAACTACACCCGGGAAGAAGCAAGATAGAAACCTCCTCTCATCAAACCCAAAAGAAGGTAACCTCTCAAATATAAAAAATAAATAAAATAAATAAATATAATTTCAAAAATGTCTGGAGGAAATAATTACTATTCCTTAATATCTCTTAACATCAATGGACTCAATTCCCCAATAAAAAGACATAGATTAACAGACTGGATACGGAAACAGGACCCTACATTTTGCTGCATACAGGAAACACATCTCAGTGTCAAAGACAAACACTGCCTTAGAGTAAAAGGCTGGAAGACAATTTTACAAGCAAATGGTCTCAGGAAACAAGCTGGAGTAGCCATTCTAATATCAGATAAAATTGACTTCCAACCTAAAATCATCAAAAGAGACTCAGAAGGTCACTTCTTGCTGGCCAAAGGAAAAATCCACCAAGAAGAGCTCTCAATACTGAACATCTATGCTCCAAATGCAAGGGCAGCCTCATTCGTAAAAGAAACCTTACTAAAGCTTAAAGCACACATTACACCTAACACAATAATTGTGGGTGACTTCAACACTCCACTCTCCTCAATGGACCGATCAGGAAAGCAGAAACTAAACAGGGACACAGTGAAACTAATTGAAACTCTGGACCAATTGGATTTAACAGATATATATAGGACATTTCATCCTAAAGCTAAAGAATATACCTTTTTCTCAGCTCCACATGGGACCTTCTCCAAAATAGACCATATAATTGGTCACAAGACAGATGTCAACAAATACAAGAAGATCGAGCTAATCCCATGCCTTCTATCAGATCACCATGGAGTAAGAGTGGTCTTCAATAACAACAAAAACAACAGAAAGCCCACATACACATGGAAACTGAACAATACTCTACTCAATGACACCTTGGTCAAGGAAGAAATAAAAAAAGAAATCAAAGACTTTTTAGAATTCAATGAAAATGAAGGTACAACCTACCCAAATCTATGGGACACAATGAAAGCAGTGCTAAGAGGAAAACTCATAGCTCTAAGTGCATCCAAAAAGAAACTGGAGAGAGCATATACTAGCAGCTTAATGGCACACCTTAAAGCCCTGGAAGAAAAACAAGTTAATTCACCCAGGAGCATGATCTAACTTTGATTGACTTTGTGTAAAGCTTTATGATGAAGACTTTATTCCTGCAACCTTTGAGAGTATAAGAATTCAAAGGCCGTGGAGATGTCTCTGTGCTTGCCTTGCAAGTGCGAAGACCCGCGTTTGATCCCCAGAATCCACATTCAAAAAGCCAGACCTGATCTGGAGAGCAACCCGGTTGTTAAGAGTACAGACTGCTCTTCCAGAGGAAGCAAGTCCAGTTCCCAGCACCCATATCAGCCACCTATAACCCAGCTCCAAAGGATCAAACACATCTGGCCTCCACTGACATACACACACACACACACACACACACACACACACACACACGTGGATATACACAATTTAAGATAAACCTTACCCAGAAAAAAAATCTGGGCATGTTGATCACTTTTCCGTTGCTGTGATAAAAACACCATGGCCAAAAGAAATGTATATAAGGAAGTGTATTTTGGCTTCTGGTTATATAGGGAGAGTCCATAAGGACAGGGCAGGCGTGGCAGCCTGGAGTGAGAAGCTACGAGATCACACCTAAAAAAACGCAAACACTAAGCAGGAAGAGTGAGCCGGAAGAGAGGCGAGGCTATAAATTCTCAAAGCCCACTCCCAGAGACATACTTCCTTCATCGCGGCTATGCCGTCTCCCCATAACCTCCCCCGAATAGTCCCGCTAAGTGGGAATCAAGGGTTAAATACCTGAGCCTCCTGGGGACATCTCTCGCTCATGTCACCACACCGGGGCGTGGTAACCTGCACTTGTAATCCTAGCACTAAGAAGGGAGAGATCCAGCGATCCCTGGCTAGCCCACTGAGAATATTTGGCAAGACTCAAGACATTGAGAGAGCCTAACTGCAAAACTAAGATCGACGGCGCCCGAGGAAACGCACCCAAGGATGCTCTCTGGCCACCACATGTATGTGCACACATGTACACATGTGCGGGGAAACACACACAAAAATGTGCATCAAGCTTCATGGTTTGGGGAACTGTCCAAGATGTCTATGGAATACTGATTCAACAGATGTGTTAAGAATTCATTAGTCTCTGGATGGTCTTTCCTCCAGTCTCTGCTCCACACTGTCTTTGTATCTCCTCCCATGGTTATTTTGTTCCCCCTGCTAAGAAGGACCAAAGTACCCATACTTTGGTCTTCCTTCTTCTTGAGCTTCATTTGGTCTGTGAGTTGTATCTTGGGTATTCCGAGCTTTTAGGCTAATATCCACTTATCAGCAAGTGCATACCATGTGTGGTCTTTGTGATTGGGTTACCTCACTCAGGATGATATTTTCTAGTTCCATCCATTTGCCTAAGAATTTCATGAAGTCATTGTTTTTAATAGCTGAGTAGTATTCCATTGTGTAAATGTACCTCATTTTTCTGTACCCATTCCTCTGTTGAGGGACATATAGGTTCTTTCCAGATTCTGGCTATTATAAATAAGGCTGCTATGAACATAGTGGAGCATGTGTCCTTATTGCATATTGGAGAATCTTCTGGGTATATGCCCAGGAATGGTATAGCTGGGTCCTCTGGTAATGTCCAATTTTCTGAGGAATCACCAAACTGATTTCCAAAGTAGTTGTACCAGCTTGCAATCCAATCTCACCAGCAGTGAAGGAGTGTTCCTCTTTCTCTACATCCTTGCCAAAACCTGCTGTCCCTTGAGTTTGATCTTCTGGGGATCCATTCCATATACAGTCACTAAACGCAGACACTACTGTGGATGCCAACAAGTGCTTGCTGACAGGAACCTGATATAGCTGTCTCCTGAAAGGCTCTGCCAGTACCTGACAAATACAGAGGTGGATGCTCTCAGTCAACCATTGGACTGAGCACAGGGTCTCCAATGGAGGAGCTAGAGAAAGGACCTGAGGAGCTGAAGGAGCTTGTAGCCCCATAGGAGGAACAACAATATGAACCAACCAGTACCCCAGAGCTCCCAGGTACCAAACCACCAACCAAAGAGTACACGTGGAGGGACCCATGGCTCCAGCGACATATGTAGCAGAGGATGGCCTTGTTGGACATCAAAGGGAGAGGAGGCCCTTAGTCCTGAGAAGGCTCTATACCCCAGTATAGGGAAATGCCAGGACAGGAAAGCAGGAGTGGATGGGTTTGTGAGCAGGGGGAGGGAGGATTGATAGAGGGTTTTTGGAGGGGAAACTAGGAAAGGGGATAACATTTGAAATGTAAATAAAGAAAATATCTAATAAAACAAAAGAATTCATTAGACATTAGGTATCATCTAGGGCTCCCAGGAGAGACAGACAGATGGTGGTGTCAAAAATGGTCGTGCTTACTCTCCAGACTTTTCCTATTTTCTACAGCAAGTTCAGAGCACAATTGTCACTGCCAATCGCTGCATTGATTGGCAGATGCTGGAGTTCGTGGTCTCCTGATCCTCAGAACTGCTCCTTCGACTGCATTTTATAGATAGGAGGAGCAAAAAGAAGTCATTTGTCAAGTGCTGCAAAAAAAAAAAAAATGAGAGCCCTATTTTGGATCCCAGGAAGATGGGCTTCCAAATCTGGACTCAGCGCCATCTCTGAGCATCATGTGATTGATGAAACTAGTCAGCTGTGGGGGATTTTCATCAATAATAAAACAGTAAGCAGAGGAGAATGGTACTGAAGTTACCACTTGGCTGATGTGCCCAAAATGTATGTGCCTCTTGATGGGGAAACATCAGAAACTGCTGAACAGGGAAAACACAGAAAAGCTAACTCAGGGTTTATTCAAAAATAGGTGTGCTTCACCAAGCTGACTGACACTCCTGAGGACTCAGGGGCCCAGACTCCCCGACCACAGCCATCTGGCCCTTCTTGGAGCCCCTAACAACACATCACTGCAGTCTTCCGGGAGTCAGGCAGTGAAGTTCCCAGCAGATGGTCAATAAAGCAAACACGGGGTCCAGCAGGGATGGTGACTGTGAACCAAACCTTTGCCTCCTCCTCCACGCAGCAGCTCCTGTCAGAACCAGCATCCTGGTTCCCAAAAATCTTATATCAGACCCACTGAAGACCTAAGGTTAAATCTAGCCCCTCCACCTGGCCACACTCATATGCTATACCACCAAGGGGGCGTGTCCCTTTAAAATACCCTCCTAAAATCCATGTAGGTGATGGCCACCTTCAGATAGCTTGGTGTAGTGGTAAACACCTCTGATTTGACTACTTGGGAAACTGAGTCAGAAGAATCACAAGTTCCAGGCCAGACTGGGTTCCTCATGAAGAGCCTCTCTCAAGCAGTATTCTGCTGTGATTGTAGACTCATTCTTTTTTGTTTGTTTGTTTGTTTGTTTGTTTGTTTTGTTTTGTTTTGTTTTTCGAGACAGGGTTTTTCTGTGTAGTCCTGGCTGTCCTGGAACTCACTCTGTAGACCAGGCTGGCCTCAAACTCAGAAATCCATCTGCCTCTGCCTCCCAAGTGCTGGGATTACAGGTGTGTGCCACCACGCCAGCTTTGTAGACTCATTCTTGTCCTGTCATTTATTGCTGTATCTAGGACGTTAGTTGGGACATCTGTGACTTGTTGCTGTGAGTTTGAGGAACATCCGGGTCAGGTGACAGAATACATACTGCCTCTGTGATCCAGACTTTGGGAACTCTTCTCCTGGGGAAATGTAAACCAATCTCTCCCTTATGGGGCACCAAATGATAAACTAAAGCACAATCCCACTGTCTTAGTTAGGGTTTTACTGCTGTGAACGGACACCATGATCTAAGGCCAGTCTTACACATGACAACATTTAATTGGGAATGGCTTACAGGTTCAGAGGTTTAGTCTATTGTCATCAAGGCACAAACATGGCAGCATTCAGGCAGGTGTGGTGCAGGAGGAGCTGAGGGTTCTACATCCTTATCCAAAGGAAGCCAGGAACAGACTGGACATGCTCAGGCATCTAGGAGGAAGATCTCCAAGCCCATCCCCACAGGGACACACTTCCTCCAACAAGGCCACACCTTCTAATAGTGCCCCTCCCTGGGACGAGCATGTAGAAGGCATCATACCCACCAAAGCCAAACTTGGTGAAACCAATGAGTTTCTGAAGCTTGTTGAAGAACATGGGGGAGGGTTACTTACAGGAGTGCGGATGACCCCAAAACATCCACACCAGAAAGTCTCACCCCGGCATGAATGATGAGTTCCCC